>CAUDMG010001542.1:175000-745000 GCA_958450375.1 Homarus gammarus | reverse complement strand
GATTTTGGCAAAAAATGACACGAATGGCCAAACATATTGAAAAGTGTAATAAATGTGGTGACAGCATTAAACTTGTTACGAGTGAGCGTTCCATCGTTGGTTGTGGATTCGCAACGTGAACGTCTTTTGTCTGTGACGTCATTTCTGCCGCGTCCGCTCGCTTTGATTACTTTAGTATGGGCCCGGCAGTGTTAAGTACAGAGTATCTCCTTTCTTATTGTACAATATGTTTCTAGTGGTATAACGTGTAAACCTTGCTCGACTTTTATAACACCAAGTAAAATATTATTTGTGAAAGATCATTGTTAATCATATTTTGGAGTTCCACGGAAAATAACTTACTTATTTGTGAGGTTTCTTGTGGTGGATAGACCACGTTGTTCATCGTAGTTTCTAGACTAAATAAGTCTTTACTTTTGTGTTCATTATTTTGTAACTCGGTTGAGTCATTTATTTGATCAGATTAAATTTGTATTTATTTATTTTTGTACATACGGTTATACTTATTGTTTGTTTATTTGTTAATATATTCTGTTATTAAACTACTGCATGTATTTCAATATACCCCGTAGTAATGAGGTGATAATTTGGTGGGATCTATTCCTGGACCTATAGTACAAAGTGTAATTTGTGAATTTGTGATATTGTTACACCCTTAAGAGGCCTAGGGTCGTAACAAACTCAAATATTTAAATATTGAAAAAAAAAAGACAGAGGAAGGTGATTCTGATGAGGAAACTATTTGTGAGTCACCTGACTCACCTAAACCAACTAATAGTGTTTTGGAGTGTGCAGAGAAGGACCATCCATCTGTTAGTTCATATTTTCGAACTCCTACACCAACATCTACATATAGAGCGACAACACCCACCTCAAGTAGACCAACAACAACAGATGATCCTCCTTCAAGACCAAGTTCCTCCTCACAAGTAAAGAGAAAATCCTTGTTTACAGTTACACCCCATAAGAACAAAATTAGTTCTTACATATACAAGGATCAGATGACGAAAGAACAGATCGTGAGTATTATAAAATAATGCCGTTAATATCATTCTTGTATAATTTATGGATTTTGAAAAAATAAGTTACACTTTCACAGCTTTAAATAGTCTAAAATTTGATCCTACTTGTTTAAATCTAAATAACTTGAAACTATCCTCTTATATTTATTTTCTGTTGCAGGATCAGTCTCAACTTGAAGTAGCTCGAGCTGTTTATGGAACAGGATGTTCATTAAGAATGGTTGAACACCCACTGTGGAAAAAATGTTTTGAAACATTGCGGCCAGCTTTTAAACTTCCCAACCGTGACATGATGTCAAACTCTCTTCTTGAGAGAGTATATGAGGAAACTGTTACAACAGCTAAAGAACAAGTAGCAGCAGCTTCTAGTGTGGCAATACTATGTGATGGTTGGACTAATATAAGGTAATATAATGGCTTGTTTGATGTATCTAGCTAATTACTATATTTAAATTACAAACAGTATAACATTTTGATAAAAACATCATATCTACTGGCATTTGTTCTAATCTAACATTAGTGTCTATTTAATATAAAAGAAGTTAAATATTTGTTTCTATTTGTTTTGCAGGAATGAGGGAATCATTAACTTTGTTATTACAGTGCCCAGGCCCATATTTTGGGGCAGCACTGCAACAGGTTTGTTCACATTCATGTCTCACTCATATGGTGTCAGTGTCACCTAACAAAAAGATTGAAAAACAATAAATTTAGCTTGGTGTCTTATATCTCAAACAATTTTATTTTGAAAATCTATTTTTATTGTTAAATTACTGCGCTACTTATTTACAATAGCTAATTCCTAATTCCATTTACTTCTTCAATCTTGGTCAATTGATAACTTGTCCACACACCACTGAATGGCTTTGGCTCAAGTGGGATGAATATATTGTTAATAATTAATAAATTACAAACTGAAAAAAGTTTAGCATATGCATAATATATCACATACAATAATAGGCTATCAGCTACAAGGGTTATAAATCTCCATCATAATAATTTTTTTTTAATTTTTATAGGTGCAGAAAGTCATACAGGAGAATATATAGCAAGTCTGAAAAAAAAAAAAAATGGTTGAAGAAATTGGTGCAATGAAGGTGCTTGCCATTTGCACAGATAATGCTTCAAACATGAAGAAAGCCTGGGCACTTATAAAGGAAGACTTCCCACACATACAGGCATATGGGTGTCTTGCCCATACACTCAACTTAATATTCACAGATACGGCCAATATTAAGTCAGCGAGACTGTACACGTGTTGTGAAGGTTATTAAAAATTCCCAAAAGCTGACTGCTATTCTAAAAAAATGCCAGAAGTCATTACCTGGCCACAGTCAAGAATCACTGAAACTTCCAGTTAAAACAAGGTAAGGTTTTTGCAGGCTTATTCATGGGTGGTCCGGAAGCTGGTGTAGATGAATCACTATATTAGACAAATCCAACAAATAATGTACCAATGAAATTTTATAAGAAATTTTTATTTTTTTGATTTATTGTCACTTTATCATAAATTCATAAATGTCCCCAACTAGGCTATACAGTATAGGTATACACATAACTTTACAATTGCCAAGACTCCAGCACCATTCATAAAGTTTCAATGTTTTCAGTTGGGGATCAATAATCCACTGCATGGAAAGTATGAGCAATAACAGAAATGCCCTTAAAGTCCTGGCTATTGATGAAGAAGCAAAGAAGGCTGGGCTAGACCAAGCAGTTAGAAATCTATTGCTCTCAGAGATTTTCTGGGATGTAGAGTGGATGGGTTTTTAACATTGCTGAAACCAATAGCAGATGCCATTAATGCCGTTGAGGGGGGGGGGGGGGGAGACAATAAACACCTGTCTATTGGACCCAAAATATTCAGTGACTTAGAACAAGCATTTAAGGATCACATTTCCTCGAGTCCTGTTCTGAAGAGTGAGGAAGAATGTCTGATGAGTATCATCCCAAAAAGAAGGAAATTTTTACTGCAGCCCATCCACCTAGCTGCAAACTTACTTGATCCGCGTTACAGAGGATCTCACATCTCTGGAGAAGAATCGGTAAGCTTTTATTCTCACAATTATTATCAGATACTGATATTCATCAAACTATAAATAAAGGCCTACTTATTTTCACAAAAAGTCAAAAGTAATATATATGAATATAAAAGAAAAATGCTTGAATGTCAATAATATATCTACCATTTTGTTGTCAAAAGTACTGTATGCAAGAGCTTGACATTAATTCAAAACATTATTAATTGTTTATTTAATTGAATTTTGTACCAGTCCCATACTTCAATATATCCCAACAATTTTTATAAATTGTATGCAGTGCCGCAGTGGACTGTTGACTATAGGCGCAATGGTATTTACCTTGAACATTCAAAAACGTAAAAAAATCTCACATTACAATTTTTTTTATTTTTCAGATAGATGAATGGAAGTCATCCACAACATTGCAACAACCAACCCACATGTAGATGAAAGTAAAGTTTTAGGGGAACTGGCGGACTACAGATCTAAAGAAAATTTATTTGTCAAGTCATTTACCTGGAAGTCTGTGAAACAAACTTCACCTACCAGCTGGTGGAATGGCATCTGCTGCTCCACTCAATTATCAAGAATAGCCAGCGATATATTAAATCTTCCACCAACTAGTGCAGCCGTCGAGAGGTCTTTTAGTCGCCAATCATGGATTCACAATGAAAAACGAAACAGGTTAACAAATGACAGAGCTGAGAAATTAGTCTTTATTTCTCATAACTTGGGTTTAGATGCTGAAGAAATAGTAACGAGGATAAACGTAGGAAGTTTTACGGGTGAGTGTGATGAAGGAGAAGAAGATATTGGGATATCTGATTCTGAATCAGAAAATTCAGAAGTATCCATAAACATGGATGCATGTGATTCAGATGATATGCCTGATCTCTCTTAGTCTTAATATAATAATAATTCGTGGCTTTTTCCCTTTCTGAGATTTTTAAAATACCGTAATGTATTAGGCTTAATTAGATAAATAAATAGTTGAAAAAAACCCTAATTTTATTTTATTACACCTTAAACCAATATTAAAGCTTAAATTACATTTCCCATAAGATATTGTAGACAATGCAAGACATAAAGTTTATATATTAAGAAAAAAAAAGCATGATATTAAAAAAAACAATGATCTTCAAACCCCCCCCCCCCCCAAAAAAAAAAAAAAAACACGGATCAAAAAAAAACTTTTTTGCAACTCGACACACAACCTGTGAGCAGGGGGGCTCACAGGGGGACTACCAGCTTGTGTAAAACCAGAAGAGGGGAGTGACTGGGTGGCAGCAAAGGGCAAGAGTTGGCAGTGTAGGTTGGAGATGGCGGTACAGAGTGTAACCAAGAGCTTCTCAACATGACTGGTAAATTCTTGGAAGAGGGACATAATCTGTGTCATGTCACTGGAGGGGGGTTGTGGAGGGAGGGCACTGGTGGGAGCACGAGGCTTGGCGACTGTGTTGCCACTTTTAAGAACGAAAATTCTCAAACACCTAAGCTAATTTCTCCCACGAAATCCCACAGATTTATATCGAAATCCATCAAATATCATTCAACACCTCCCACGATAGGCCTATTTCTCCGAGAGATTTCTGGGAATTTTCCATAAAGTGACAGAACTGCTTCGCGACCCCTAGAAAAACGCTTGGTGACCCCATTTGGGGTCGCGACCCCAGGGTTGGGAAACGGAGAAACGCAGAACATGGTCAGGCAATTTGATGAAGATTCCCTTGATCCTACCGGGCAGCTTAATTTTGAGCATATATCGATGAAAACTAGAACTGAATTTCCTTTCAGCGTAGTTACGATTGAAGTTTCTCGTAATCTTGCGAAATTATTGAGACTTCACTTACCTAATACTGATATTAGCTTACTGCACACCAGCGGTTTAAGTTGGTTGACGATACAGGAAACAGGTCACCTGCTTGATATGTCTAGTCACTCAAGAGGTAATTTTTTTTTGTCAAGTTGTACAAATCTTTAAAGTTGTTTCCATAAAAAAATTATTGTTTTATTTTTAACATTCCCATCGTAGTCAAATTACTTTGTCATCTCACCACAAGTCTAGCAGCTGATATTGACAGATGTTTACAAAAACAAATTTACTTTCCCAGCAGTAAATTAACAAAAGGAAAAATATGTTTGAAAGTTTAATTGGTTTTATGAATATTGTCGTAATGATTACCCTAAGAGAAGTTTATGTGGTTTAGCTGAAATTTAACCATTGTTCACTCTACTTTTTCTGATATTGTTAGCAATTTGGACATTTTCCAGTGTTGTGTCTGAATATACAGGTAGTAGGTGAGTGGTCTGGGGAAATAGCACTTCAATGAACACGCATTAATGTGTGTGTGTGTGTGTGTGTAAATTTACTCACGTACACAACACATTGCCTCAATGTTCATCTTTATTTACATCCGTATTTCCGTTCGCCGGTCTTGTATAACACTGTAGTGCTAATGTTGCCAAATTCACCCCGATAATTTTTCATCAAATATTCTTAAACGTAATATAAGCATTTTAGAAGGATAGTTGATAGATATATTTTGTAATATAGGTTATGTATTATAGATAATGTACAGTTAAGTGTTATATGTAGGGTACGGTTGAAAATTCATAACCAAACATTATACATAAATATTTCTGTGACATGCATTACCTCACGGCAACCTTGACACAAATACATCGTAAGTGTTAATTGAACCATATAAAGTTGAATAACTGTTAGGGTCTTACAGAGGATATGCAAAGTTTACGAGCTATTTGTTCTTAGTTGAGATGATGAAAGACACAACCAGTGTCAGCCATACAAACGTTTGAGTCATAAAAAAACTGGAAAGACAAGCAAATATTCGACATCACAAACAAGATTCAGTGAAACCCGACTCACCGTGTAGTCCTGTCGACCCTCCTACTTAATGTATAATCATATATTTCCATCTCTATGTTTGTTGTGATTTATGTGTCAGTATCTGGTCGCTATCGTTCGTTCACTTGACCCTTGTACAATAGAATCAACACACACTCTAAGATCTAAAGGTGGTAAAAGTTGAAAACATCATCCGACGTGACCCCATGTTACACGTCTACCATCCATAAAATATTGTCTGTTGCTATTTTCAGAATCTTTCTTGTAAGATTGAAAAAGGAGTTGACTTCATAGAGCATCTGTGGAGAACAGACCACTCTAACATTCCTTTACCTTAGTGATATCAGTGAACATCTATCATGGTCCCATTAGTTATTTTATTAAAATCAGAATAGTAATTAACATAACTTTCGTCATTTAGCATCAGAAGTTTAATGAAATGTATTTTGTATATCCTGCCGTTGCCGCCGTTGCCCGATTTACAAATATGTTCCTCAGTCCTAACAGATTTAAACCGTTCATGATGTTGACACTACTGTACACAATTTATCACCAATAATATTTATGAAGTCAGTAAGTAATATGTATATCACGCCCGTACTGTACTTGACATAATTACATATTTCATTCGACGTAGAAACACATTTTTAATTAATTAAGTGTTATCACAGCAGAAGGCAGTTAACACGGCCACCATTTACCAAGTCATACTCCACGCCTCCAGTAGTAAAATATTTACTGTCATGAGAAATCCGCTAACGTGTATTTTGATCACTGTACTTGCATTGGGTGATTGATTCATGTTTAGCTTAATAATGGGAAATAAAAAACTGTCAAAATATCATCTCTGCTACAATAGATTCTATCTATATTGTGAGTGATCAGAGGTGAATTCATAACCATTAAATTTTTGATACACTGGCTCAAATGATTCTTTCAATCATTTGCATGTTTGATCCCTTGCTGAGGTCCAGTACATGTAATGTTCCTGAGCACACTCTTTACCATCAAATGTTTTTACCGTCATCATAAAACCAAAACCACACCACAACCACCACCACCAACACACAGTCAGCATGCATCTGGGTAGATGTACCCTAAGGAGGTGGGTAAGAAATGTCAATCCTCTTTCTTTCTTGCCCAATGAGGTGATTTGTTGTGGCGAATCCAAAAAATCCAATTTTTGTTGATATATGATTCAGTCTCCGTCTTTAGCAGCTATTTTAAGTTAACGTTTGGTAAAATTTATCGTGATATAATTTAGTTGAAATTTTTAATGTGATGCACTTTCTAGAACTTAACAGAGTTTAGACAAGTTAACTGATAACAGAATTATAGAACAATTGCCTAACCTCTATTTATGCCCCTAAAATGCGATCTAACGTAAGAGCCAAAATCTAGTCTTTTCCCGTTTTAAACAACAGAGTATTGATATTAGATGTTGTCATCTTTTTACGTAACAAAACGAAGCTTCCGAAACTGATCAGTCAAGGTTGCCGAAACCTACCAGGTGGCCGACCTGGGCTATGATTCACGGACAGTCTTAAGCTAACTCTCCCTTTTAGCTAAGAGGAACCTGAACATGGCAGATATATGAATGCTTTTGAGTACGTCATAAGGCTAGAGCGATGTAAAGAATGTTCAAAATTTAATTGTTTTCATAACTCTTGATCATGAATGGCGCCTTGTTGAAGAGAAGCGCCATCCAATAACACACACAAAGCCAGGGTTACAAGCGACATTGGCACCACATAAATTCTCCACCGGTGACTCGAGTAAATCAAACTCATCATTATCCTGGAGTAGGGAGTCTGAATAGAACTCAGACTACAAATATGAGTCACAGTAATGCGGCAGTTTTAACATTCGTATAAGAAATAACTCGTTTACTACAGCAGTTTGCAAACAAAGGTTAAATGTAAGTCAATGGCAGATGAAGCTCGGTACTCATAATGATAGAAAAAGCCCGGTACTGATAATGATAGAGAAGGCCCGATTCCAATAATGATAGATAAGGCCTGGTACTAATAATGATAGATAAGGCCCCGGTACTGATAATGATAGATAAAGATCGGTACTAATAAAGATAGATAAGCCCTGGTACTAATTATGATAGATAAGGCCCGGTACTAATAATGATAGATAAGGCCCGGTACTAATAAAGATAGATAAGGCCTGTACTGATGATAGATAAGGACCCGTACTAAAAATGATAGATAAGGCCCGGTACTGATAATGACAGATAAGGCCCGGTACTAATAATGATATATAAGGTCTGGTACTAATAATGATATATAAGGCCTGGTACTAATAACGAGAGATAAGGCCTGGTACTAATAATGATAGATAAGGCCAAGTACTAATAATGATAGATAAGGCCTGATACCAATAATGATAGATAAGGCCCGGTACTGATAATGATAGATAAAGCCCGGTACTAATAATGATGGATAAGGCCTGGAACTAATAATGATAGATAAGGCCCGGTACTGATAATGATAGATAAGGCCTGGCACTAATAATGATAGATAAGGCCTGGCACTAATAATGATAGATAAGGCCCGGTACTAATAATGATAGATAAGGCCCGGTACTAATAATGATAGATAAGGCCTGGTACTAATAATGATAGATAAGGCCCGGTACTGTTAATGATAGATAATTCCCTGTACTAATAATGATAGATAAGGCTCGGTAATGATAATGATAGATAAGGCCCGGTACTAATAATGATAAATAATGCCCGGTACTAATAATGATAGATAAGGCCTGGTACTAATAATGATAGATAAGGCCCGGTACTAATAATGATAGATAAGGCCCGGTACTAATAATGATAGATAAGGCCTGGTACTAATAATGATAGATAAGGCCCGGTACTGTTAATGATAGATAATTCCCTGTACTAATAATGATAGATAAGGCTCGGTAATGATAATGATAGATAAGGCCCGGTACTAATAATGATAAATAATGCCCGGTACTAATAATGATAGATAAGGCCTGGTACTAATAATGATAGATAAGGCCTGGTACTAATAATGATAGATAAGGCCCGGTACTAATAATGATAGTTAAGGCCTGGTACTAATAATGATAGATAAGGCCCGGTACTAATAATGATAGATAAGGCCTGATACCAATAATGATAGATAAGGCCCGGTACTAATAATGATAGATAAGGCCCGGTAATAATATTGATAGATAAGGCTTGGTACTAATAATGATAGATAAATCATGGTACTAATAATGATAGATAAGGCCCGGTACTATTAATAATAGATAAGACCTGGTACTATTAATGATAGATAAAGCCCTGTACTGATAATGATAGATAAGGCCTGATAATATTAGTGATAGATAAGGCCCGGTACTGATATTGAAAGATAAGGCCCAGTACAAGTAATGATGGATTGACATGAGGAAGATGGAAACTAGCGGTTACAGTTACTCCTAACGTAGTCAAATTTGGATTTTTGGTGAAAAATTTATAAAATTGATGAAATTTTGCATTAGTACATACTGCTGAAGGCTATAGAAACAAAGATCAAAAGAGTTCCCCGCCCTCCGAGTGCGCCATCCCCCTTTCTTGACCCTAAACCACTCTAAAGGAGGGGGGGGGGGGGGGGTGCGACTATTTTTTCTCAGGTTTGGGCTAAACGGTGTGCACCAAACGATAAAACTGCATGTAGACAAAAATTTTAGAAATTAAAATTTTGCTCAAGCTTGTATATATCATTTTTCCCTTAGAAGTTACAGTTTTGTAGAGTCCACGTCTGAAGTGGGGAAAGACTTTTATGTGCAGCAAGAAATTTGCTTCTGACGTTCAGCTTTTGGTAAATAACTCACAAACGCCTAATTTTTCATTAAAAATGCATATAGTTGAAATTGTACAGCAGAGAATTCTCCATTGTGATAAAAGAAAACCATATTTCTTTTCCATTGAGAAGGCATTTCTCGGAGAATGACTCGAAAGGAGTAGATACCGCTTAAAAGGAATGGGTTACCTTCTGAAGACGCTGATATCGTTCGAAACGACTTGTGATTGTGCATACATATTATACCTAGTATCGCCTTACCAACATCACTATTGGCGATCTTACCTGTTGAATACTAAGACCAGGTAAATTACTGGTACCTGTTGATAGTTAAAGAAGACCAGGCAAGCCACAGGTATCTGTTGATGGTGACAGGACTAAGTCCCTGTTGACACCCGTACTACACACCCTATAACCATGACACACCACTCCACCCTGACCCACCCCTCCACCCATGACACACCCCTCCACCCGTGACACATCTCTCTACCCATGAGATATCCCTCCACCCAAGACACATTCCTTAACCCATGACACTCCCCTCCACCCATGACACATCCCTCCACCCAAGACACATACTCCTCCACCAAGCCACATCCCTCCACCCACGACACACCCCTCCACCCATGACACACTCAACCGATGACACATCCCTTCACCCATGACACACCCCTACACCCATGACACATCCCTCCACCCATGCCACATCTCTCCACCCATGACACACCCCTCCACCCATGACACACCCCTCCACTCATGGCACTTATCCCCCACCCATGATACACCTCTCCACCCATGACACATCCCTCCATTCATGGCACATACCTCCCACCCATGATACACCTCTCCATCCATGACACAACCCTCTACCTATGAGTCACCCCTCCACCACTAACACACCCCTGCACCAATGACACATCCCTCCACCCAAGATACACCCCTCCACTTATGACACATACCCATCCACCTATGACACCCCCGCCAATCATGACACATCCCTCTACCCATGTGTCACCCCTCCATCCATGACACATCCCTCTACCCATGATACACCCCTCCACCCATGATACACCCCTCAACCCCTAACACATCCATCTACCCATGACACACCGCTCCACCCATGACACATCCCTCCACCCATGAAACATCCCTCCACCCAGCACACACCCCTCCACCCATTTCACACCCCTCCACCCATGACACGTCCCTCCACCCATGACACACCCCTACACCCATGACACACCCCTCCACTCATGACACATTTTTTCACCCATGACACACCCCCACCTCCCATGACACATCCCTCCACCGATGACATATCCCTACACTCATGGCACATACCCACCGACCATGATACACCCCTCCACCCATGACACATACCTCCACCCAAGACACATACTCCTCCACCATGCCAAATCCCTTCACCCATGACACACCCCTACACCCATGACACATCCCTCAACCTATGACACATCCCTCAACCCATGCCACATCTCTCCACCCATGACACATCCCTCCACCCATGACACACCTCTCCACCCATGATACACCTCTCCACCCATGACACACCTCTCCACCCATGACATATCCCTCCACCCATGACACATCCCTCCACCAATGACACCTCCCTTCACCCATGGCACACCCCTCAACCCATGACACATCCCTCCACCTATGACACACCTCTTCACCCATGACACATCCCTCTACCCACGAGTCACCCCTCAACCAATAACACATCCCTCCACCCATAACACATCCCTCCACCCAAGATACACCCCTCCACAAATGATACATACCCATCCACCCATGACACACCTCGCCATTCATGACACATCCCTCTACTCATGAATTCAAACCCTCCACCCAAGACACACCTCTCCACCCATGATACACCTCTCCACCCATGACACACAACTCCACCTATTACATATCCCTCCACCCATGATACAAACCACAACCCATGACATATCTCTCCACCTATGATACATTCCTTCAACCATGACACACCCCTCCACGCATGACACATCCCTCCAACCATGACACGTCCCTCCACCCATGACAGACCCCTCCATCCATGACACACTCCACTGATGACACATCCTTTCACCCATGATACACTCCACCACCCATGACTTATCCCTCCACCCATACTATATCCTTCCAACCATGTCAAATCCCTCCACCCATGACACATACACCTCCACATATGACACACCTCTCCTCCCATGACAAATCCCTTAACTCATGGCATTTGCCCCCACCCATGATACACCCCTCCAACCATGACACATCTCTCCACTCATGGTACATACCTCCTACCCATGATACACCCGTTCACCCATGACACATCCCTCCACCCATGACACACCTCTCCACCCATGACACACCTCTCCACCCATGACACATCCTTCTACCCATGAGTCACCCCTCAACCGATAACACATCCCTCCACCCATGACACATCCCTCCACCCATGATAGACCTCTCCACCCATGATACACCCCTCTACCCATGACACATCCCACCACACATGATACATCCCTCCAGTCATGACACACCCCTCCACCCATTTCACACCCCCTCCACCCTTGATACGTCCCTCCACCCATGACACATCCCTCCACCCATCACACACCCCACCTATGACACATTCTTTCACCATTGACACACCCCTTCACACATAACACACCCCTCCACCCATGACACATCCCTTAACTCATGGCATTTGCCCCCACCCATGATACACCCCTCCAACCATGACACATCTCTCCACTCATGGTACATACCTCCTACCCATGATACACCCGTTCACCCATGACACATCCCTCCACCCATGACACACCTCTCCACCCATGACACACCTCTCCACCCATGACACATCCTTCTACCCATGAGTCACCCCTGAACCGATAACACATCCCTCCACCCATGACACATCCCTCCACCGATGATAGACCTCTCCACCCATGATGCACCCCTCCACCCATGACACATCCAACCACCCATGATACATCCCTCCAGTCACACCCCTCCACCCATTTCACATCCCTCCACCCTTGACACGTCCCTCCAACCATGACACATCCCTCCACCCATGAAACATACCCCTCCACCCATGATACACCTCTCCTCCCATGACACATCCTTCCACCCATGACACACCCCTTCACCCATGACACCCCCCTCCACCCATTATACATCCCTCCACCCATGACACGTCTCTCCACCCATAACACATCCCTCCTCCCATGACACACCTCTCCACCCATGACACACATCTCCACCCATGGCACAACTCTCCTCCAATGAGTCACCCCACCAACCATGATGCACCCCTCCACCCATAAGATGCCCCTCCACCCATGACACATACCAATCCGCCCATGACACACCCTTCACTCGTGCTTCGTAGCTCAGTTGGTAGAGCGCCAGGCCAAACAACCTATTGCAGACTCCTTATTTTCTTATGTTCTTATGTTATGTTCATGACACATCCCTCTACCCATGAGTCACCCCTCCACCCATGACACATCCCTCCACCAATGACATATCCCTACACTCATGACACATACCCACCACCCATGATTCACCCCTCCACCCATGACACATACGTCCACCAAAGACACATACTCCTCCACCCATGACACACCCCTCCACCAATGACACACTACACCGATGACACATCTCTCCACCCATGACACACCCCTTCCCCCATGACACACCCCTCCACCCATGACACATCCCTCCACTCACAGTACACACCCCACCCATGATACACCCCTACACCCATGACACATCCCCCACCCATGACATTCCTCTCCACCCATGATACACCTCTCCACCCATGACACACCTCTCCACCCATGACACATCTCTCTACCCAGAATAGACCCCTCGTCCCATGATACACCCCACAAACCATGACACATCCCTCCACCCATGACACATCCCTCCACCAATGACACAACCCTCCACCCATGACACACCTCTCCTCCCATGAAACATCCTTCCTCCCATGACACACCCCTTCACCCATGACACGCCCCTCCACCCATGACACATCCCTTAACTCATAGCACTTACTCCCACCCATGATAAACCCCTCCATCAATGACACATCCCTACACTCATGGTACATACCCCCCACCCAATATACACCCCTACACCCATGACACATCCCCCCACCCATGACACATCTCTCCACCCATGATACACCTCTCCACCCATGACACACCTTTCCACCCATGACATATCCCTCCTCCCTTGATACACCCCTCCACCCATGATACACCCCACAACCCAAGACACATCTCTCCACCCATGACATATTCCTCCTCCCATGACACACCCCTCCACCCATGACACATCCCTCCACCCATGACACGTCCCTCCACCCATGACACACCCCTCCATCCATGACACACTGCACTGATGACACATCCTTTCACCCATGATACACCCCACCACCCATGACTTATCTCTCCACCCATACCACATCCCTCCAACCATGACACATACACCTCCACATATGACACACCTCTCCTCCTATGACACATTCTTCCACCCATGACACACCCCTTTACCCACGACACACCCCTCAACCCATGACACATCCTTTAACTCATGGCACTTACCCCCACCTATGATACACCCCTCCACCCATGACACATCCCTCCATTCATGGTACATACCCCCCACCCATGATACACCCGTCCACCCATGACACATCCCTCCACCCATGACACACCTCTCCACCAATGACACACCTCTCCACCCAGGACACACCTCTCCACCCATGACACATCTATCAACACATGAGTCACCCCTCAACCGATAACACATCCCTCCACCCATGACACACCCCGCCACTCATGACACATTCCTCCACCTATGAATTCAAACCCTCCACCCATGACACACCTCTCCACCCATGATACACCTCTCCACCCATTACACACAACTCCACCTTGACATATCCCTCCACCTATGATAAACCCCTCCACCCATGATACACCCCTCATCCCATGACACACCTCTCCACCCATGACACATTCCACCACCCATGACACACCCCTCCACCTATGACACATCCCTCCACCCATGACACGTCCGTCCACCCATGACACACGCCTCCATCCATGACACAATCCACTGATGACACATCGTTTCACCCATGATACACCCCACCACCCATGACTTATCCCTCCACCCACACAACATCCTTCCAACCATGACACATTCCTCCACCCATGACACATACACCTCCACATATGACACACCTCTCCTCCCATGACACATTCTACCACCCATGACACACCCCCTTCACCCATGACACACCTCTCCACCCATAACACATCCCTTAACTCATGGCATCTACCCCCCACCCATGATAAACCCCTCTAACCAAGACACATCCCTCCAATCATGGTACATACCCCACACCCAATATACACCCCTCCAGCCATGACACATCCCTCCACCCATGACACATCTCTCCACCCATGATACACCTCTCCACCCATGACACACCTTTCCACCCATGACATATCCCTAAACCCATGATACACCCCTCCACCCAAAAACTACCCCACAACCCATGACTCATCTCTCCACCCATGACACATCTTTTCACCCATGACACACCCCTCCACCCATGACACATCCCTCCACCCATGACACGTCCCTCCACCCATTACACAACCCTCCATCCATGACACACTCCACTGATGATACATCTTTTCACCCATGATGCACCCCACCACCCATGAATTATTCCTCCACCCATACCACATCCCTCCAAACATGACACATACACTTCCACATATGACACACCTCCCCTAACATGATACATTCTTCCACCCATTTCACACCCCTTCACCCATGACACACCCCTCCACCCATGACACACCCCTTAACTCATGGCACTTACCCCCACCCATGATACACCCCTCAACCCATGACACATCCCTCCACTCATAGTACATACCCCCACCCATGATACACCAGTCCACCCATGACACATCCCTCCACCCATGACACACCTCTCCATCCATCACACATACCCATCCACCCATGACACAACCCGCCACTCAAGACACATCCCTCCATCCAAGATGCACTCCTCCACTCATGACACATACCCATCCACCCCTAACACACCCCGCCACTCATGACACATCCCTCTACCCATGGGTCAAACCCTTCACCCATGACACATCCTTCCACCCAAGATACACCCCTCCACTCATGACACATACCCATCCACCCATGACACACCCCCACCACCCATGACACATCCCTCCACCCATTCTACATCCCTCCAACCATGACACATCCCTCCACCCATGACATATGCCCCTCCACCGATGACACAACTATCCTCCCAGTACACATCCTTCCACCCATGACACACCCCTTCACCCATGACATACCCCTCCACCCAAGATACACCCCTCCACTCATGACACATACCCATCCACCCATGACACACCCCGCCACTCATGACACATCCCTCTACCCATGGGTCAAACCCTCCACCCATGACACATCCCTCCACCCATGACACACCGCTCCACTCATGAAACATCCCTCCACCCATGACACATCCCTCCACCCATGACATATACCCCTCCACCGATGACACAACTATCCTCCCATTACACATCCTTCCACCCATGACACACCCCTTCACCCATTACATACCCCTCCACCCAAGATACACCCCTCCACTCATGACACATACCCATCCACCCATGACACATCCCGCCACTCATGACACATCCCTCTACCCATGGGTCAAACCCTCCACCCTAGACACGTCCCTCCACCCATGACACATCCTTCCACCCATGACACACCTCACCACGCCATGACACACCTCTCCACCCATGACACACCTCACCACCCATGACACACCCTTCTACCCATGAGGCACCCCACAACCTATAACACATCCCTCCACCCATGACACATCCCTCCACCCAAGATGCACTCCTCCACCCATGACACATACCCATCCACCCATGACACACCCCGCCACTCATGACACATCCCTCTACCCATGGGTCAAACCCTCCACCCATGACACATTCCTCCACCAATGATACACCCCTCCACCCATGATACACCCCTCAACCCATGACACATCCCTCCACCTATGACACACCGCTCCACCCATGACACATCCCTCTATCCATAACACATCCTTCCAGTCATGACACACCCCTCCACCAATTTCACACCCCTTCACCATTGACACGTCCCTCCACCCTTGACACACCCACCTATGACACAGAATTTCACCCATGATACACCCCCACCACCCATGAATCATCCCTCCACCGATACTACATCCCTTCAACCATGACACATCCCTACATCCATGACACATACCCCTCCACCCAGGACACACCTCTCCTCCCATGACACATCCTTCCACCCATGACACAACACGTCACCCATGACACACCCCTCCACCCATTGCACATCCCTCCATTAATGGCACATCCCTCCACCCATTACACACCTCTCCACCCATGACACACCCCTCCACCCATGATACATCCCTCCACCCATGACACGTCTCTCCACCCATAACAGTTGTGTTCTGACCTCACTAGGGGAAAGGTCACGGCAGGGTTAGCTCCGGAGGGATAATTATCAGATATGGCCAGAGCAAGGTGCGGTCTTGGGTATGAGAGTTTGTTGACCAAACTGGAGTGGTCCACTGAAGAATTGACGAAGGCCAAGTTAGAAATTGAGAGGGCCACGTTGGAGAACTTGAAATTAAGGGAAGAGGTGGCGATGTTAAAAGGAGAGGCTGGACGAGTAAAGCCAGTGGCTGACGAAAAATCAAGCGAGTGGAAAATTGTGAGTAGTGGGAAGACAAAGCTTATGGTGAAGAAGCACACCAAGGATACGACAACAACGACAACAACAGCTAAGTGTACCAACCCGTTCAGTCCCTTGATAGACGAATTGGACGTTAGTACAGTCAGGGACAGGGATGACAAGGAAGGTATAAAAACTTTAATTGTTGGTGACTCACAGGTAAGGTACATGGACAGGGCCTTTTGTGGTAAAAACAAAAATAAGATGAGGGTGTGTTTGCCAGGAGCTGGGGTGGGGGATATAATTGACAGGATGGACAATATTTTGTCTGGTAATGGGAACAAACCCATTATCTGCCTCAGTGCAGGAGGCAATGATATTGGCCGGTGTAGGAGCGAGGAGCTTCTTGATAAGTTCAAGGCAGCCATAGATCGTATTAGGACTAAGGGAGGGATCCCTATCATATGCGGTGTCCTGCCTAGAAGGAGAGTTGGCAGTGAATGGTTGTCAAGGGCAGTTGGTGTTAACGACCGTCTTGACAGATATTGCAAGTCAATATCAGTCCCATTCATTGACAACTGGGACAACTTCTATGGCAGAAGGGACCTTTATGCTAGGGATGGGGTGCACCTGTCTAGGGATGGAGTAGCAACCCTGGCTGGGGCTCTAGAGGGGGCAGTTCAAAAGATATCCAAGTCTTTAAACTGCTAAGAGAACATAGGGGCACGGGGGTGGAGGAGACTGCAGTGGGAGCGGGTAAACAAGGCGAAAGATTACAGGGAAATTGTGTTAGGAATGATGACATAACTAAATTAGACAGGGAGTTTAAAACTAAACGCGGTAAGGGAAGGACTCAGAACACGACTAACTTAAATGTATATTACGCGAACAGTAGAAGTATGAGAAACAAAATGGATGATATTAGGGCCTTGGTATGTACCGAAGAAATCGATATAATTGCATTCACTGAAACATGGATCAACCTAGACACACGTGAATTACCAGTCGAATACCAAATTGCGGGTTACAAACTGTTCCATACCGATAGGCTGACCAGGAAAGGAGGCGGAGTAGCAATCTATGTTAGGGATAATCTGAAGTGTGAAATAAATAAGGAAATAAAAACTGAGAGGAATACAGAAACAATTTGGATAGAATTAAGCGACGGTCGGGAAAAATTAATCACAGGAGTAATATATAGACCCCCCAATCTTGACAGAGTCAATGAGCGACTTATCTGGGATGAAATGCGCAGGGCTTCCATACACAACAAAGTCTGTATAGTAGGCGACTTTAACCTTGGCCAAATAGATTGGACCGACCTTACGGGAAACTCAGAATCAGAGGATTTTCTCGAGACGATCCAGGACTGTTTCCTAAGTCAACATATAACCGAACCCACACGGGGTAATAATATATTGGATTTAGTTTTGTCAAACAGAGAAAACCTCATTAGCAATGTCGAGGTAGGAAACGAACTTGCAAACAGCGATCACAAAGTAATTCGATTCCAGTTAGATTTTCAGGGCAAACGTAAGGAAAATTCCACTAAAGTACCAGATTTCAGAAGGGCAAACTTTGACAGTTTAAAGAGGCAGCTGAGAGAGGGGGTGTCGCGCTTGGCCGTGAACCTGACAGATGACACCGACCTGATAACGAGATCTGAGATTGCCGAGTTCCACGACAATTTAAATAGTGAGTTACTTAATGCACAAAGGCAGAACATACCTTACAAAAAACTCAGATCAAACAACAATGACCCTAAATGGATAAATAATTATTTAAAGAACATCATTGGCCAAAGGAAGGCTATAGGTAGAAGGATAAATCGTGGCGAAATTCACCTCCGGGACTATTATAGGGTATTGGCGAGTAGGGTTAAAACCGAGATAAGGAAAGCAAAGAGGAATAATGAGGTAAGGATAGCAAGGGAGGCAAAGACAAACCCCAAAGGATTCTACCAAATGTACCAAACTAAAACACGAGAAAAGATTGGACCAATACGGTCAGACTCCGGCGAGCTCACTGATAACGACGGAGAAATGAGCAATAATTTGAATAAATATTTTTCAACAGTTTTCACCAGCGAAAATTTAAACATGATACCCGAGGCACCGACTCTATTCAGAGATAGTGAAGAAAAGAAATTAAGTGAGATAGTAGTGACTAGTAACGATGTTAGTAAGCAAATAGACAAACTAAAGCCTAATAAGTCACCTGGTCCCGATGAGATATTTGCCAGAGTATTAAAGGAATGTAAGGAAGAGCTTAGTATGCCCTTAGCAAAGTTGTTTAACATGTCCTTAAAAACAGGTGTAGTACCAGAATCCTGGAGGATAGCGAATGTAATACCGATCTTCAAGAAGGGGGATAGATCACTATCCTCTAACTACCGCCCAATCAGTCTAACATCAATAGTAGGCAAATTACTGGAAGCAATCATTTCAAACTCTATTCGAAATCACCTGGAGAAGCACAGATTGATCAATGATTCCCAGCATGGCTTCACAAGCGGACGTTCTTGCCTAACTAATCTATTAACATTCTTTTCATCAGTTTTCGAATCAGTGGACGAGGGGCACAATTATGATGTGGTATATCTCGACTTTAGCAAAGCCTTCGACAGAGTACCCCACGAAAGACTAATTAGAAAGGTAGAAGCTCATGGCATCAAAGGTGACATCCTTAAATGGATCAGGGCGTGGTTACAGGACAGGAAACAGCGAGTGAGCATTAACGGCACTAAGTCCCAATGGAGCAACGTCACAAGTGGAGTTCCCCAAGGCTCAGTACTTGGACCATTATTGTTTATTATATACATAAACGACATAGATATCGGCATAGACAGCAACATAAGCAAATTTGCTGATGATACTAAAATAGGACGTGTTATCAAATCTGACGAGGACTCGGCAAAACTACAGGAGGATCTAAACAAATTTTTCGAATGGTCTGAAAAATGGCAGATGAAATTCAACATTGACAAATGTAAAGTGCTCAGTATAGGAAATGTAAACAGGGAAACCAGCTTCCAGATGAACAACGATGCCATAGAGAAATCCGACTGCGAGAGAGATTTAGGAGTAATGATAAGTAGGAACCTTAAGCCAAGTAAACAATGTGTTTTTGCTCGTAACAAGGCTAATAAAGTACTTGGGTTCATACAAAGGTGTGTTAGTTACAAGACTAGCGAGGTCATCCTAAAACTGTATCTTGCTCTTGTGAGACCACACCTGGATTACGCAGTCCAGTTCTGGTCACCGTATTACAGAATGGATATAGAATCCTTGGAAAGAATTCAGAGGAGAATGACAAGACTAATCCCGGGTATCAGGAACCTTGAGTATAGAGACAGGTTAAAGCATCTTAATTTGCACTCCCTTGAGAGACGTAGAGCGAGTGGCGACCTGATAGAGGTGTATAAATGGAAGTCAGGGCTAAACAAAGGGGACATTACAAAGGTACTCAAATTATCCAACCAGGAGCGAACTCGTAACAATGGTTTTAAATTGGACAAATTTAGATTTAGGCGTGAAATAGGTAAACACTGGTTTGGAAACAGAGTAGTGGATGAATGGAACAAGTTACCAAATATCATCATTAACTCGAATACGCTGAATTGCTTCAAACATAGGTTGGATGCTCATATGAGCAATAGGGGTTGGGTGTAAACGGGACTGCCCAGTATGGGCCAATAGGCCCGCTGCAGTTTCCTCCATTCTTATGTTCTTATAACACATCCCTCCTCCCATGATACACCCCTCCACCCATGATATACCCCTCCACCCATGACACATACCTATCCACCCATGACACATACCTATCCACCCATGACACACCCTTCACTCGTGTTTCGTAGCTCAATTGGTAGAGTGCCAGTTGTTATGTTAACTTACTGGAGGTCGGAGGTTCGGATCCTGTCGAAGCTATAATATTTTACAGGAGCTGCCATGCACAGGCCAAACAACCTATTGCAGACTCCTTATTCTCTTACGTTCTTATGTTATGTTCCTGACACATCCCTCTACCCATGAGTCACCCCTCCACCCATGACACATCCCTCCACCAATGACATATCCTTACACTCATGGCACATACCCACCACCCATGATACACTCCTCCACTATGCCAAATCTCTCCACCCATGACACACCCCTCCACCAATGACACATTCCACCGATGACACATCCCTTCACCCATGACACATACACCTCCAACCATGACACATCTCTTCTCCCATGACACATTCTTCCACCCATTACACACCCCTTCACCCATAACACACCCCTCCACCAATGACACATCCCTTAACTCATGGCACTTACCCCCCACCCATAATACACCCTTCCAACCCATTACACATCCCTCCACTCATGGTACATACCCCCACCCATGATACACCCGTCCACCCATGACACATCCCTCCACCCATGACACACCTCTCCATCCATGACACTCTTCTCCAGCCATGACACACCTCTCTACCCATGACACATCCCTCTCCCCATGAGTCACCCCTCAACCGATAGCACATCCCTCCACCCATGACACATCCTTCCACCCAAGATACACCCCTAGACTCATGACACATACCCATCCATTCATGACACACCCCCACCACCCATGACACATCCCTCCACCCATTCTACATCCCTCCAACCATGACACATCCCTCCACCCATGACACATACCCCTCCACCGATGACACAACTATCCTCCCATTACACATCCTTCCACCCATGACACACCCCTTCACCCATGACATACCCCTCCACCCAAGATACACCCCTCCACTCATGACACATACCCAGCCACCCATGACGCACCCCGCCACTCATGACACATCCCGCTGCCCATGAGTCACCCCTCCACTCATGACACATCCCTCCAACCATGATATACCCCTCCACCCGTGATACACCCCTTAATCCATGACACATCCCTCCACCCATGACACACCTCTCTAACCATGACACATCTCTCCACCCATGACAAACCACTCCAATCATGACACATCCCTCCACCCATGTCAGGTCCCTCCACCCATCCAACATCTCTCCACCCATGACACACCCCTTCATCTATGACACACCCCTCCACCCATGACACATCCCTTAACTCATGGCAGTTACCCACACCCATGATACACCCGTCCACCCATGACACATCCCTCCACCCATGACACACCTCTCCACCCATGACACACCTCTCCACCCATGACACACCTCTTCACCCATGACACATACCCATCCACCCATGATGCACCCCGCCACTCATGACACATCCCTCCACCCATGACACGTCCCTCCGCCCATGACAAATCCCTCCACCCATGACACATCTATCCACCCATGACACACCTCTCCACCCATGAGTCACCCCTCCACCCATGACACATCCCTCCACCCATGATACACCCCTCCACCCATGATACACCCCTCCACCCATGATACACCCTCCACTCATGACACATACCTACCCACCATGACACACCTTCTTCACTCGTGTTTCGTAGCTCAGTTGGTAGAGCGCCAGTTGTAATGTTAACTTACTGGAGGTCGCAGGTTCGAGTCCTTCCGAAGCTACAGTATTTTATAGGAGCTGCCATGCACAGGCCAAGCGAAATATTGCAGACTCCTTATTTCCTTGAGTTCCTATGTTATGTTCATGACACATCCTTCTTCCCATGAGTCACGTCTCCACCCATGACACATCCTTCCACGCATGACACATACCCCTCTACCCATGACATACCTCTTTCATGACACATCCTTCCACCCATGACACACCCCTTCACCCATGACACACCCCTCCACCCAAGATACACCCCTCCACTCATGACACATACCCATCCACCCATGACGCACCCCGCCACTCATGACACATCCCTCTACCCATGAGTCACCCCTCCACTCATGACACATCCCTCCAACCATGATATACCCCTCCACCCGTGATACACCCCTTAATCCATGACACATCCCTCCATCCATGACACACCGCTCTAACCATGACACATCTCTCCACCCATGACAGGTCCCGCCACCCATCCCACATCTCTCCACCCATGACACACCCCTTCATCCATGACACATCCCTCCACCCATGGCATATCCCTACAATCATGGCACATACCCACCACCCATGATACGCCCCTCCACCCATGAAACATACCTCCACCCAAGACACATACTCCTCCGATGACACATCCCTTCACCCAAGACACACCCCTACACCCATGACACATCCCTCCACCCGTACCACATCTCTCCACCCATGACACACCCCTTCACACATGACACAACCCTCCACCCATAGCACACTCCTCCGTTGATACATCCCTTCACCCAAAACATACCCCTACATCATGACACATCCCTCTACCCATGCCACATCTCTCCACCCATGACACACCCCTTCACACATGACAACCCTCCACCCATGACACATCCCTCCACCCATGGAACATACCCCCCACCCACGATACACCCCTCTACCCATGACACACCTCTCCACCCATGACACATCCCTCTACCCATGACACACCTCTCCACCCATGACACACCCCTCTACCCATGACACATCCCTCTACCCATGACATATCCCGCCACCCATGATACACCCCTTCCCCCATGATACACCCCACAACCCATACACATCTCTCCACCCATGACACATCCCTCCACCCATGACACACCCCTCTACCCATGACACATCACCTCCACCCTTGACACGTCCCTCTACCCATGACACATCTTTCCACCCATGACACATTCCTCCACCCATGATACACCCTTCCATCCAAGATACATCCCTCCACTCATGACATACCGCTCCACCCATGACACATCCCTCTATCCATAAGTCAAACCCTCCACCCGTGACACATTCCTTCACCCATGATATACCCTTCCACCCTTGACAAGTCCCTCCACCCATGACACATCCCTCCACGCATGACACACCCCACCGATGACACATTCTTTCGCCCATGACACACCCCCACCACCTATGACACATCCCTCCACCCATACTGCATCCCTCCAACCATGAAACATCCCTCCACCCATGACACACCTCTCCAACCCATGTTACACCTTTCCACCAATGATACACCCCTCTTACCATGACACGTTCTTCCACCCATGACACATCCCTCCACCTACTGTATGATACACCCCTCCACCCATTATACACCCCTCCACTCATGACTCAGACCTATCCACCCATGACACCTTTACTCGTGTTTCGTAGCTCAGTTGGTAGAGGGCTAGTTGTAATGTTAACTTACTGGAGGTCGCAGGTTCGAGTCCAGTCGAAGCTACAGTATTTTACAGGAGCTGCCATGGACAGGCCAAACCCACTATTGCAGAATCCTTATTTGCTTATGTTCTTATGTTATGTTCATGACATAACCCTCTACCCATGAGTCACCCCTCCAAACATGACACATCCCTCCACCCATGCTACATCCCTCCACCTGTGATACACTCCTCAACACATGACACATCCCTCCACCCATGACACACCTCTCCACCCATGACACATCACTTCACCCATGACACATTCCTCCACCCATGACACGTCCCTCCACCCATGACACACCCCTCTACCCATGACACACTCCACTGATGACACATCCATTCACCCATGATACACCCCACAACCCATGACATATCCCTCCACCCATGACACACCTCTCCACCCATAACACATCACTTCACCCATGACACATTCCTCTTCCCATGACACACCTCTCCACCAATGACACATCCCTCCACCCATGACACGCCCCTTTACCCATGACACACCCCTCCACCCATGACACATCCCTCCACTCATGGCACATAACTCCCACCCATGATACACCCCTCCACCCATGACACACCTCTCCACCCATGACACATCCCTCTACCCATGAGTCACTCCTCCACCAATAACACATCCCTCCACCCATGATACACCCCTCCACTCATGACACAAACCCATCCACCCATGACACACCTCGCCACTCATTACACATGCTTCTACCCATGAGTCACCCCTCCATCCATTACACATCCCTCCACCCATGATACACCCCTCCACCCATGTTTCACCCCTCAACCCATGTTACATCCCTCCACCCATGACACACCGCTCCACGAATCACACTTCCCTCCACCCATGACACATCCCTCCCACTCATGACACACCCCTCCACCCATGACACACCCATTCACCCATGACACGTCCCTCCACCCATGGCACACCCCTCCACCCATGACACACTCCACCGAGGACACATTCTTTCACCCATGACACACCCCTACCACCCATTACACATCCCTCCACCCATATCACATCCCAACAACCATGACATATCCCTGCACCCATGACACATACCCCTCCACCCATGACACACCTCTCTCATGACACATCCTTCTACCCATGACACACCCCTTCACCCATGACACACCCCTCCACCCATGACACATCCCTCCACTCATGGCTCACACTCCCCACCTATGATACACCCCTCCACCCATGACACATCCCTCCACCCATGACACACCTCTCCAACCATGACACACCTCTCCTAGGGTGTGACAGTTGTCCCAACTTTGTCTTACAATGTGTTTAAAATTTTGGTGTTGCATATTGACATAAATAATTCCCACGTGCAATTTTTTGAAGATTCATCCATATTTGAGTGAGCACCAGCAATTTGAAAAATAGCGATTTTGCTTACACGGCATACGCGCCTATATATGAGATTACACAACCATCATACGGGATATGAACACAAATCATTTGCCCCTCATAATTAAAAGCTGTTATCACTAACACAAAAAAGTTAATCATTCTTATCTCTCATGGTACATTAAGGGGTTTTATCATATATTCACAAGGTATTATTTCTCTAGAGTAAGAAACCATGATTTCTGTTCGGAAACAGATGATCGTTTGCGCTGATTAGGAACGCGGAATCTGTCATTTTCAACTATTTGAAGGACTTTTTGAAAGCGCTCCTTATCCCTGGCAACACTTGGAAAATCATGGTAAAGTTTTACACCACGCTCTGCAGCCTCATTGACGACCTGAAGCTTGTCCACAACCCGTTTCATGTTCAGATAGTCGTCATGATCCGCCCATTCACTGGCTGGAGTGTGGAGAAACTGATAGGGCATGCCTAAAATAGTGAAGAACCGGCTTGAGTCAAGCCCAATTAGGTCCACCAAGGCAGTGCCACTTTCTCGGACAGGGGGAAGATGGCTTTCCATAGCCCCCATGATTGAGCCCCACTCTCTTAGTAACTTCAGTGCCTTCATGGCAAAGAAGGGCCTTCCTCATCTCCTCTTTTGTCCTTTCTTGTACTTGGGACGAGAACAAAGCCAGTGGGGCCAACTCCTCAGTTAGGTACCAAGTGTGTCTACCGAGTGCCATACGTGCTTTGTCAACTATTGTGGCGTCATATGGGGCAAATTCAGCCAAGGTTTCGACCAAATTCAAGTCATTCATTGGCGCACTAGCTGGAACGGGGCAAACAATCCACCATGGGACATAAACAGCGACTGGGAACACAGCAAACCGTTCTAACTTGCTGATTTGACTTATAGTCACAACCTCGGCTTTGGAAAACTGCTCTTTGATCTGGCCTGACAAAAGAACAATCTTGAGGGTATAGAGCAGTTTACCTTGCATTGTGAAGTGCGCCGAGGTAGACCATCGTGAAGTTCACTGGCTCGGATCCTCTAGTTGCAAGCAGCAGACAAAGCTTTACCAGCTCCTTGTAGTCGCCACGTTTAAATGGTTGGGCTAGAGATTCACGGAAGAAGTCAGCCATCTCCTACAGGCGCTCCTCAAACACTCCAGGCATTGCGGGGTAGTAGTAGTTCTTTTTTTCAGTGTACGCCAGGTGAGAGAAATGGGTCTTGAACCTAGAAATGCAATTATTGGGATTATTGTATTTCGCACTAATCTATAATATTGTTTTAGAGGTATTAAGATTGATATGATCGATCATTTGCCTGGTGTTAGTATATCTTATAAGTCTAACAAAAGAAATTCCACTACATTTGTTCATTTGTTATTTTGTAAAGGCGACGGTGCTAGCTCAAACATGCACCGATCTCCAAGAAAATTTACAGGGGTGTTTCATAGATAAATACACAACACTAAAACTTTGAACAGCATTGTAGGGCCATTTTTTGATTTTTGGAGGGCAAGGGTCACACCCTACCCTCCACCCATGACACGTCCCTCCACCCATGACACATCTCTCCATCCATGACACACCTCCACTCATGACACACCTCTCCACCCACGAAACACCTTTCCACCCATGAGTCACCCCTCCACCCATGACACATCCCTCAACCGATGATACACCCCTCCACTCATGACACATACCTATCCACCCATGACACACATTCTTCACTCGTGTTTCGTAGCTCAGTTGGTAGAGCGCCAGTTGTAATGTTAACTTACTGGAGGTCGCAGGTTCGAGTCTTGCCGAAGCTACAGTATTTTACAGGAGCTGCCATGCACAGGCCAAGGACCTATTGCAGACTCCTTATTTCCTTATGTTCTTATGTTATGTTCATGACATATCCCTCTACAAATGAGTCACGCCTCCCCTCATGACACATCCCTTCACCCATGACACACCTCTCCTCCCATGACACATCCTTCAAACCATGACACACCCTTTCACCCCTGACATACCCCTCCACCCATGACACATCCCTCCACTCATGGCACATACCCCCCACCCATGATACACCCCTCCACCCATGACACACCCCTCCACCCATGACACATCCCTCCATCCATGACACAAATCTCCACTCATGACACACCTCTCCACCCATGACACATCCCTCTACTCATGAGTCACCCCTCCACCAATAACACATCCTTCAACCCATGACACATCCCTCCACCCATGATACACCCCTCCAGTTATGACACATACCCATCCACTCATGACACATCCCGCCACTCATGACACATCCCTCTACCCATGAGTCACCCCTCCACCCATGACACATCCCTCCACCCATGATACACCCTTCCACCCATGATTCACCCTTCCACCCATGATACACCCCTCAACCCATGACACAAACCCATCCACCCATGAAACACCGCTCCACCCATGACAAATCCCTCCACCCATGACACACACCTCCAGCCATGACACGTCCCTCCACCCATGACACACCCCTCCACCCATGACACACCCCTCCAACCCATGACACACTCCACCGATTACACATCCTCTTACAAATGACACACCCCCTCTACCCATGACACTTACCTCCACCCTTGACACATCCCTCCACCCATGACACACTGCACCGATGATACATCCTTTCATCCATAATACACCCCCACCTCCCATGACATATCCCTCCACCCATACCACATCCCTCCAACCATGGCACATCCCTCCACCCATGACACATACCCCTCCGCCCATGACACACCTCTCCTCCCATGACACATCCTTTCACCCATGACACACTCCTTCCTCCACTTATGGAACACCCCTCCACCCATGACACCCTCCACCCATGACACATCCTTCCACTCATGGCACATACCCCCACCCATGATACACCCCTCCACCCATGACACACCCCTCCATCCATGACACAACTCTCCACCCATAACACACCTCTCCACCCATGACACACCCCTCCATCCATGACACGTCACTTCACCCATGACACACCCCTCCACCCATGACACGCTCCACCGATGACACATCCTTTCACCCATGACACACCCCCACCACCCATGACACATTAATCCACCCATACCACATCCCTCCAACCATGACACATCACTCCACCCATGACACATCCCCTCCACCCATGACACACCTCTCCTTCCTTGACACATCCTTCTACCCATGACACATCCCTTCACCCATGATACACCCCTCCACTCATGACAGATCCCTCCACTCATGGTACATACCCCCCATCCATGATACACCCCTCCACCCATGACACACCCCTCCACCCATGATACACGCCTCAACCCATGACATATCCCTCCACCCATGACACCACCCCTCCACCCATGACACACCACTCCACCCATGACACACCCCTCCACCCATGACACTTCCCTCCACCCTTGACACCTCCCTCCACCCATGACACACTGCACCGATGATACATCCTTTCACCCATAATACACCCCCACCACCCATACCACATCCCTCCAACCATGGCACATCCCTCCACCCATGACACATACCCCTCCGCTCATGACACACCTCTCCTCCCACGACACATCCTTTCACCCATGACACACTCCTACACCCATGACACACCCCTCCACCCATGACACCTCCCTCCACTTATGGAACTCCCCTCCACCCATGACACACCCCTCCACCCATGACACATCCCTCCACTCATGGCACATACTCCCCTCCCATGATACACCTCTCCACCCATGACACACCCCTCTACCCATGACACATTCCTCCTCCATGACACACTTCTCCACTCATGACACACCTCTCCACCCATGACACATCCCTCTACCCATGAGTCACCCCTCCACCAATAACACTTCCTCCACCCATGATACACCCCTCCACCCATGATACACCCCTCCACCCATGATACACCCCTCAACCCATGACACATCTCTTCCCCCATGACACACCCCTACACCCATGACACATCCCTCCACCCATGACACATCCCTTCACCCATGACACACCCCACCACCCATGACACTCCCTCCTCCCATGACACGTCCCTCCACTCATGACACACCTTTCCACCCATGACACACTCCACCGATGACACATCCTTTCTTCCATGACACACCTCCACCACCCATGACACATCCCTCCAATCATACCACATCCCTCCAACCATGACACATCCCTCCACCAATGACAAATACCCCTCTATAGCCACACACTTGAACACTACGTCCTCGACTGTGTGAAGATAGAACCTTTTAGGGACAGGTCCCTAAAATGTTGTGAAATGGCACAACACTTCATCTCTAATGGCAAGATAGTCGACATATTAAGACTGTATCCATTTATTTGCACTTAGTATCTATATCAGTTCTCATGTACAGAACCAAATACACTATGTGCTTGAATACTTCTCACGCAAATGTGAATAACAAAGTTTGCGGCCAGACATACTGCCTCACACGCCTGTACTCACGCATTTGTGAATAAGTTACCCTTTATGTATTGAACTATACAAATAATGTAATTGAAATACTGTGTAACATTCAGTGCCATAATATCCTGACAACGGGGGTTAATTATTATGACCCGTTGTAAATTCTACTCTGTAATCCTTTTTCGTTACCGCTCACAGGATGAGTGTGGGGTGCACACTAAAGTAGCCGCTGCAAGCGGCAAAATCAAAATCAATCCTCCACCCATGACACACGTCTCCTCCCATGACACATCCTTCTACCCCTGACACACTCCACCGATGACACATCCCTTCACCCATGCCACATCCCTCCACCCATGACACATCCCTCCACCCATGACACATACCCCTCCAACCACGACACACCCCTCCACCCATGACACACCCCTCCACCAAGAACACATCTCACCACCCATTACATATACCCCTCCACCCATGATACACCCTCCACCCATGACACCCTTCTACTCATGAAACCTCCCTCTACCTATGACACCTACCCCTTTACCCATGACACATTCCTCCACTCATGACACATATCCCTCTACCCATGACACACCCCTCCACCCATGACACACCCCTCCACCCATGACGCAACCCCTCCACTCATGACACATCCCTCCACCTATGACACACCCTCCACCCATTACACATCCCTCCACCCATATTCCATACCTCTCCACTCATGACACACCCCTCCACCCATGACATATCCCTCCACCCATGACACACCCCTCCACCCATGACACATACCCCCCAGTCATGACACATCCATCCACCCATGACACATCCCTCCACCCATGACACACCCCTCCACCCAGGACACATCTCACCACCCATTATATATACCCCTCCACCCATGATACACCTCCACCAATGACACATACCCTTCTTCTCATGAAACCTCCCTCTACCTATGACACCTACCCCTTTACCCATGACACATCCCTCCACTCATGACACATATCCCTCTACCCATGACACACCCTACCACCCATGACACATACCCCTCCAACCACGACACACCCCTCCACCCATGACACACCCCTCCACCCAGGACACATCTCACCACCCATTACATATACCCCCCACCCATGATACACCCTCCACCCATGACACATACCCTTCTACTCATGAAACCTCCCTCTACCTATGACACCTACCCCTTTACCCATGACACATTCCTCCACTCATGACACATATCCCTCTACCCATGACACACCCCTCCACCCATGACACACCCCTCCACCCATGACGCAACCCCTCCACTCTTGACACATCCCTCCACCCATGACACACCCTCCACCCATTACACATCCCTCCACCCATATTCCATACCTCTCCACTCATGACACACCCCTCCACCCATGACATATCCCTTCACCCATGACACACCCCTCCACCCATGACACATACCCCCCCAGTCATGACACATCCATCCACCCATGACACATCCCTCCACCCATGACACACCCCTCCACCCAGGACACATCTCACCACCCATTACATATACCCCTCCACCCATGATACACCCTCCACCCATGACACATACCCTTCTACTCATGAAACCTCCCTCTACCTATGAAACCTACCCCTTTACCCATGACACATCCCTCCACTCATGACACATATCCCTCTACCCATGACACACCCCTCCACCCATGACACACCCCTCCACCCATGACGCAACCCCTCCACTCATGACACATCCCTCCACCCATGACACACCCTCCACCCATTACACATCCCTCCACCCATATTCCATACCTCTCCACTCATGACACACCCCTTTACCCATGACATATCCCTCCACCCATATTCCATACCTCTCCACTCATGACACACCCCTCCACCCATGACATATCCCTCCACCCATGACACACCCCTCCATCCATGACACATACCCCCCAGTCATGACACATCCATCCACCCATGACACACCCCTTCATCCATGACACACACCCCTCCACTCATGACACATCTGATTAACCTTGATTTTCATAAACTTAAAACTGAATTCCATCACCTTTCACTACGTTAAAAATGTTCCTTAACTTAAGTACAGTATAGCACTAATAATTAGACTGAATGTTTACAATTGCTCTGAAACCCTCGACGAGGAATAAATAGGACTTCAGTAGCGCTAATACGAATGTGGCTGACACTCCCGGCTGAATCATTATATAATATTTCAATTACTAAATTAATATTTTAAGAAACAAGTGAAAATTATAACGGCAGGCATCTACAGTATTATAATAAAACCCTTAAGGCGTGTAATTGTGTGTAACCCTCAAATATCGTCACAACCAACAATGATTTGCGGATTGAAATCTGGCCTGTCTTTGGTGATAGACAACACAAACGTGCATGAGCTGAGGCAGGGATACCAACCTTTTGGATTCGAAATCGGGATTAAATAAAAAAAAAATCCCAATTCTGCTCAATTTAGAAACTAAATATTACTAAAAGAATTTAATGTAAGGAAACTATAGAGGATTATATTGATTCTTAGTTGGATTGCCAACCTCTAATCACCATTGAACAGGTGAAATTTTCGACAAAAGTATTAAAAGCTCCTTGGTTAAAACCTATCTCGATGAAAGATTATTCAGCTATATATTACGTTCATTGTTAAAATGCCAGACCCCAGAGATTCAGAAAACGCGTTTATCTCCATATGACTCAGTATCCAGTACAGAATTTTCAAAAATGGTTGAAGATGCTTTCATTAAAGTTCTTTTCTAAATTTGAGAGCTGGATATGTGACGAAGATGAGCCAGATGTTGGGCGACTGTGCAATGTTTGTTGTAATTTAAATGGATTTGTAGAATGGGATTTTTTTCCAGCTGTATGATAAAGTATTTAATCATGAAGAACTTGTATCTTTGCTGTATACTGTCATTAAAAAGTTAAATGCAAGGGATTTTATCGTTCTTGTATTGAGGTCTCGTGGGACACTTCAGTTTGGCTACGCGCTGCCATGTGTATTTTCTTTTTTTAAATGCTGGTCTGTTTTAGTACCTAGTTAAATTCGATTATAGTCAAGTGCTACAAAAACTCAGATCTATATCCATATGCTGTGTCAACCGTTTGGCCAGGGATGATTTATACAGCCTTCATCCCGAGTGAGATGTCCACCGGGTGTGTACTTACCTGGCCGATCACGGACATTACTGGGTGTCAGCGGTGATAATCTCTATGATTGTAACACCATTACTGACCGCGAGGGACCCTGCGTAGCAACAGAACATATACCCTTCGCATGATCGTTTGGGATATTACTCTTTTACATTACAATCATGGTTTGATCGCTCCTGCTCTCTTGCTTGCAGGGTGAGAGATAGGGCATATCGTGCTATGAAACTATCTCCTTCTCCTATTACCCACACCTCTTTCATTACTTCTAGGAATCGTTGTAAGGCTATTCTTCGTAGGGCCAAGCGGAATTTTGTTAAAAGAAAGACCGCTGTCCTGACTAATTCTTCCTCTAGTAAATCCTTCTGGTCCTTAACTAAAAACATCTGTAACAACTTCTGCACGCCTTCTTTTCCTCCCCTCTTCCGTCCCAATAACTCTATAGCCAACTCTCCCCCTGACAAAGCCAACCTCTTTGGCACCTTATTCTCCTCTAATTCCACCTTAGACGATTCCCACTCTATCCCTCCTACCCCTACACCTTCTACTGAACCTATGCACTTTCCTATAATCTCCACTCGCAGGGTTGCCGGTGTGTTAACCAAGTTGGATGTGAGTAAGGCGCATGGACCTGACGGAATACCCCCTCGTGTTCTGAGGGAGTGTGCTGAAGCCCTGGCCCCTGTGCTTGCTCGCCTCTTTCGCCTTTGCCTCAAAACCAAAACTTTTCCTTCTTCTTGGAAGCATGCCTTGGTTCAGCCCATCCCGAAGAAGGGTGACCATTTTGATCCCTCTAACTGTCGCCCCAGTGCCCTAAGTTCATCCCTCTCTAAGATTTTCGAAACTATCTTGAACTCCCATTTTCTCCGTCACCTTGAACGCCTTTCTCTTTTGTCGGATCACCAGTATGGCTTTCGCCAGGCGAGATCTACTGGTGATCTGCTCTCCTATTGCACCCGTCTTTGGTCATCCTCTCTTAGGGATTATGGGGAAACTTTTGTCGTGGCCCTCGATATTTCCAAAGCATTTGATAGGGTATGGCACAAGTCTTTGCTATCTAAACTTCCCTCTTTGTTCTCTCATCTCTAGCTTCCTTGAAAACCGATCCATGGCAGTTGTTGTCGAGGGATCGGTTTCTCGCTCTTTCTCTACCAATAGTGGCGTCTCACAGGGTTCTGTTCTTTCACAAACTCTCTTCCTTCTTTTTATCAATGATTCACTTCACACTACAACTAATTCTATCCATTCTTACGCCGATGATTCTACTCTTCACACTTCCTCACATTTTCCCCTTCCTCCTAACTCTCAAACTAGATCTGTTTCTAGAACTAATATCATTACTTCTATCAACGCGGATCTGAATGGGGAGATACAAACTTGGTTAAGTTCAATAGTAATAAAACTCAATATTAGCCAATTACACTTTTTAAATTAGACGATTTCCCACCATTACATTTCAGGACGCTATCATCCTCCCAAATTCTGAAATAAATGTTAGGCCTCACCATTTACTCCAATATGTCCTGGAAATCACACATCCTTAGTATAACTAAAGCTGCCTCCCGAAAGTTGGGAATGCTGTACAGATGCCGCAGCTACTTCACTCCTGAGCAGTTGCTCCAGGTATATAAGGGATTCATTCGTCCTAACTTGGAGTACTGCTCTCATATCTGGAGTGGCTCTTCCTCTGTCCAACTATTAGATAGGGTGGAATCAAAGGCATTTCGTCCTATTAACTCTCCTCCTTTAGTCGACAATCTCTTCCCTTTTTCTTCGCCGCAATGTTGCTTCACTCTCTCTTTTACGGGTAATTTAACGGGCAATGTTCAGTGGATTTGGCATCCTGTGTACCGCCGGCAAGGCCGTGGGTTCGTAACACACGTCTTGCCCGCGGTGCCCACCATTTCTTTGTGGATGTCGGTCACACGAGAATAACCCGTTATAGTACCGTCCCTCCTTCTTTCCTCACACAGCCAAACTGTGGAATGCTCTGCCTTCTTATGTGTTTCCATGCTCTTACAATCTGTCTCACTTTAAAAAGATGGTTTTCCGGCATCTTCGTGGTGTAGATTAATACAGTATAACCTTTTTTTTCTATATTTACAATTTCTTTCCGTTCTTTTTTTTTTCGCCCCCCCCCCCCCCCCCCCCCCAGGCTCCGTTGTGGATCGTTTGACCTGTGCCCGGGTGGGCCAATTCCCGTAAAAAAAAAAAAAAATAATAAATTTTTTTTATGTTTTTTGACTATGTTGGTTCTGGATAAACAAAAGTGTTCCTTTTTTTTAGAAAAATAAGATAAATATGATCTTATTTTTTCACAACTGGTGGGGGCCCTTGTGATCAACGTAGAGTATACTGTATAGTAAGCCTCGCCGTGCTTTACAGCATGCCAGTTCAATGGAGAACTATTGGGTAGTTTCAAAATATAGTCAAATTTCCATATACAAAGTCCTTTATGAGGATAATTTTTTTGTGTTGGTGATTGGCAGAGTTCTTACGTAAGGTAAAGCTGTCGAGCTGTCAGATGCTGTATAAGGAATGCTCATAAGTTTTTCAGCGGAAGAAGTTACTGGCTTGGCATCTAGGGGGTGTCAAATCAGTCATTTCACCATGCAGATAAAATGGAACTTAATACATTAGTGCGGGACGATAATGTTTACTGCATATATCCAGAGCTTAACGATGGAATAATGATAAAATATGTTGTTGTTCAGGTGTTGGTGGTACTCATTCCATTAAAATAATAGTGATGAGTGTAAGGGCCTGGGACTTAGGGATAGAAATCCCTTACCAGACTAATCAGGATCTTAATAAAGGAAAGTCAAGGACCATGGTTTTCTGAGGAATAACAAACAACCGTTTGAGATTGACATCTCTTTACTATAAAAAATATAACAAAACTCTGACACCACTCAACAAACATCAAATAACATTTACGGGAGTCAAACAATTAAGGCAGTCAACAGTTAATGGAGTCGAACAATTAATGGAAACAAACAATTAAAGGGAGCAAACAATTAATGGGAGTCATCAATTAATAGAATCAAACAATAAATGGGAGTCCACAACCGATAGAATCAAACAATGAACAAATATTTCCTACGGCAGGTGCCCTGGGGATGGTCCAGACAGGTTTCTCACTTGAACGACAGCGGCATTGTCTTGATACAGGAGACGAAACACCGGGACACAGACGGTGGAGAGGAGCTGGCGGCCGTGGCGGCTGCGGTCGTGGTTTGGGGCAGGTGTCCAGAGATTAACAGACGAATTGTGAAGGTCTGGGAAAACAGCCCACGAGTCCATGACCTATGATGAGATCACAGCCAGTATTTGACGAACAGCGGGGTAGCTAGATAGTGACTATGGCGGCTAGGGTGAATCTGCCAGTGACACAAGTAGCAGCGAACCTCCTCACCTCCGTCCAACCCCCCAAAGTGGGGGTTGCGCCAGCAAACGAGAGAGTTTGCAGCGGTAACGAGCAGGAAGGTCGTTTCCACCCTTACAATGAGGATTTTCACTTTGCTCCATATTTTGCCTAAATAATAATAATAATAATAATAATAATGAAAATATGCTGATCTCATATCTGAAGTTAGTTTCTTTCTGTAAGCTCTAGTTTTTTTGCAATCAAGGTATTTTGAAATTTCAAAATTTCGTCTTCGTCTTATTGACCTCGTCGTCTATCTTGAAAAATATGTCATTAAACTGTCATTAAATTAGCTGGGTAATAAACAATAAAATATTACATATTCTAAATTTATTCAACAACACAATTTGAAACATGTTCCATCTAAAACAAAGGTTGAAATTTGTATAAAACTCATTGTTAGGTAAGAAATTTGTTACTATGAGGAGACAAAGCCCAATCACATTTTAGCCAGGTAGGAATTTGCGCTTGAAGCTCTTGCGTTTGTGAAATGTCTCAGGGCACTCTCGTTTAATGCTCCAGCAGTAGTCTGCCATCATATGTTTGTCCCATCTCCCTTGGTAGCGGTCTTCCATGGTCTTGAGATCCTGATGAAACCGCTCGCCTTGCTCGTCACTTACTGCCCCTAGGTTCTCAGGGAATCTATCAAGATGACTATATAGGAAATGGAGTTTGACACTCATATTGCATCCAAGGTCATGAAAGGCTGACAACATGGTTGCTACAAGGGTTTCATAGTTGTCAGCCTTTTTATTACCAAGAAAGTTTTCCATTACCGCCACAAATGAAAGCCATGCACCCCTTTCCTTGTCGTCCATCTTTCTGACAAAGTCTTGATCACGTACAAGTGCACGAATTTGTGGTCCATCAAACACACCTGCCTTTATCTTCTCAAATGACAAAGCAGGGTGAGCAGAGACTATGTGTTGGAAGCATTCACCATCAGTATTTAATGCTCTGACAAACTGTTTCATCAGGCCCAGCTTGATATGGAGAGGAGGAAATATGATCTTTTCTCGACTGACGATTGGATCATTGACAATGTTTGGCATACCAGCTTCCAGAGTCTCACGTAAGGGCCACTCCTTCAGGTTCCAATGCCTGTCTCTAGCTCGGCTGTCCCACATGCAAAGAAAGCAGGGATACTTTGTAAATCCTCTTTGTTGGCCAAGAAGGAAGTTCACCATTTTGAGGTCAACACAAATTGTCCAGTTGTGCTCATGGTATTTTAGCAGGTGAATCACAGTTTTAATGTCATTATACTCCTCTCGTAAGCACACAGAATGACCCACTGGAACAGCTGCATAGACATTACCATTATGTAGTAGCACACACTTCAGGCTACGCTTACAACTATCTAGAAATAATCGCCAGTCATTTGGACTATACAATGGAATCCCTAATTCCTGGAGAAGACCCGGGATATTATGACAGTAAACAAACTTATTCTCCTCTGTAAAGAATGGCACAAAATCCTGTTCCCGCTTTCTGAAGTCTGAAACTTTTGTGGTCTGGTTCAGTAGAGCCTTTTCTTGCAACCTAGAAGCTAGAGCTTCTGCTGCATTTATGGAGAGACCCAAATCACGCACAAGGTCATTCAGCTCTGGCTGACTAAACTTCTGAGGGGTTGATGACTCTGGTGTACCATCAGAAGAATCGTCGGAATCTGCAAGTTATTTCTTGAGTTTCGTGTTCACTCTCTTGGTCTTTGTCGCTTCCCTCCTCTTCAGCTGGAGACAACCCATTAAAAACTGGAACTGGTAGCTCATCAGAGTGCAAAGTAGGTCGAATTGCTGAAGGGATACTAGGATACGATATTTTATGTCTGTTTTTCTTGCCAACACCCTTCGTATTGATCAGACAAAAATAGCAGTCAGTTGTGTGGTCCTTCGGTTCTCGCCAGGTCATGGGAATTCCGAACGGTAAGCCCTTACGTTTTCCTTTTGTCCAGTCACGCAGCATTTCTTCGCAGTTATGACACACAGCATGTGGAGCCCATTTTTTGTCTTGGTCGCCAAGAGTAAGTCCGAAGTACGCTTTATAGCCGCGCCTCACAAACGATGTTATATTGCGCCTCTGACGAATAAGCGTGAAGTATCCACAAATATAACAGAAGGCATCAGGTTTGTTCACACATTGATTTCTCTTTGTAGCCATGACCAAATCTGAAAGAAAAAACAGACAAAATTATATCTCCCTATTGATACCATAATCGTGTAATTAATTAATTTGACCGCAAACGGCTAGAATGTAAAACCTCAAATTACATGAAAACTGGAGCATGCAGAACAAAACTGGTTTCAAATATGAAATCAGCAGATCAAAAATGGTAAGAAACAGTAAAGAAATCTCATGCAACTGGGAATTATAAAAAATTTGTTGTCCTGTGTAATCTTCCTGGATTTTAATGCACCATGTAATGAAGCAGCCTTTTTTTCAGGTAACCTAAAATATCACATTCTTGTAAGTGGTACGCTATACGTACTGTACTGTACAACTTGTGAGTTGAAGTTTGAGTTACAACTACGTTACCTGTGATTTATTTTAAATTTTCTGTGCAATAAGAAAATTTAGGTCACGTTCATCTGCTTAAAGACTCATGGATTTATTTGCAACACAAGTTACAGTAATTATGCCTTTCAGAATATACAATAAATGTAAGTTATAAACGCCTAGACTAAGTTGAGAACAGCAATTTAAACTCTGTCAACTCTACTGAACGTGTCTTACAGATCATTACTAAAGTTAAACGCATAAGCGAAAAAAAAAAGTCGTGGAGAAAGAGCGAGATTCTGCCCCTTTTAAACTGTTACTCAGAGTCTAACTATGACGGACTGAATTTAATCTGAATATAATTAAACGTATCATAATTGTTCTCCGCAGGTAACGGAGTGTCAGGCCGTCTAGAGTTTTAACAATTAGCTACCTGCCCTGGCTCTACCCCAGGGCGAGGCCAACCACGCTGACCTGAGGAAAAAAAAAAAATATATATATATATACTCTCTCTCTCTCTCTCTCTCTCTCTCTCTCTCTCTCTATCTCATACGTGGAAATAAAGGAAAATCATAAGTTCAATCATATTCCCTGATACGGTGTTGCCGGGTCATGTTTCTCCCGGAATTTCTGACGCCATATGACGGATGGCCGAGACCCCTCTTATTATCTCTCTTATCCTCCTGGTTTATGGCTCATCTCTTGCATTTCTTTCTTTTAGGACCTCTTGTATGACAGAGGTCCACTTTAGATGGTGTGTACACAGGTTATGAACAGGTGTGAGGATATTTCTGTTCCTTGCTGTAGTCCATTCCCTACCACTTGTCTAGTATCAATCTTTGACCCACTCTTCACACAATGGTATGGGGTCAAGGTGAATTACAGATGGATAATTTAAAAGATGCACAGATAGGTTGGTTGATAGATGGGGAGGTGAAATTATATATAGATAGATAGTTTGAAATATGGACACATAAATTTTTAGATAGATGGAAAGAGATAATTATAGATGTTTTAAAAGATAGGCAGGTAAGTTTTATGATAGATGGGGAGTATGTAAACTCTACAACAACAAAAAATTATGTCGTCACAGTGTAATGGGAAAAAAATGTTATAAGAAATTGGTGTTGTTTTTCGGGTGGAATTCAAATACATAAGATTATATCAATTTAATTTTTCATTTAAGAAGAAGTTTTGGTGTACAATGTTGCCAGTTGAACATTGTCTTCACATCCTTATGCATGATTTTGATAAAATAATTGTAGATGCAAACAATTATAAATAACGGTAATTATTAATGCAGAAGTAAAAATACAGATAAAATGAAGTACACTAATAAAATATACGAGTAGTTGTAAATCAATTAATATAATTATAGGGAGATGCAAATACAAATATATAACTAACTAAAATATAAAGAAATGCAGTACTATGGATATAAGTAAAAATAATTAAGAATAACTAATAAACAAAATTGAATAAAATAACTCGATCAAAAGAGAAAAGCTGTAAGTAAAACAATAGCAAAACTAAACGAAGAAACGCTTAGATTTATGAGTCATAGCTATGCATATCTTAATAGGATTTTCAGCCATCACTTAATTGCTACTTACAGTATAATTAAATCACCGTCACAAAGTATATAAATTATTAAACTTTTCAAATGAGTAACAAAAGTACCCGGGATGCTTCAGCTCGAAGAAGCTTGTATGCTGCTCGTTGTACAGAAGAAAACAATAGACATTTTGACTTATGATTACAAAGTTAACGATGAAGGAAGATGAAATTCTTATTGGAGTGTGTTATATGGTAATCTGTTCTCGAAAGGGTTGAAGGCGGCGCGGGTGTTACCAATACAGGGTCTTTTGGTAATTTGTAGCACTGATGCAAGTTAAACTAATATTTATGACATTGAATTTATAGAAGTTTTTGTAAATTAAGATACCAGTCCATTTTTTTTATTGTAAAACTTCCATTTTTTATATGTACAAAGAAGTCGAAATGTGTATAGCCCCGTGTCTTGAGAAACGTGTTTATCCCGTACCTTAAGGAGCATGTGTACCCTGTGTCTTAATGAACGTGTGTACCCCGTGTCTTGAAAAAACGTATGTACCCCGTGTCTTAATGAACGTGTGTATTCTCTGTCTTGAGAAACGTGTGTACTCCATATCATGAGAAACGCGTGTACCCCGTGTATTAAGGAACGTCTGTACCTTGTTTTAGTTTTCAGTGTTGTGAATATTCCTTCAGGAATTGTACTCGTGATCTAATGTTATATAAAGAAGCTATTCACCCAGTTTGCAAAAATATTTAAATCTTGTCATTTTCCGGAAAAGATTATTCCTAGTGGTGCGCTCCGGAAGTACTTTGCCTCGGTGGGGAGTGACAGGTTTTAGTCTCAGGGTCGTCCGCTCTCACCTGGCAGAGAGAGGTGGGCGTCTTCTCTCTTACTGTTGAGGACAGTCATTGGCTATAATGGGACACACGCGCGGCCTTCCTCACCCACTGGGCCTTGTCAGGACACTTCTTGCACTGTGCCAACCTTGGAAACGTGTACCCTGGCGACCCATTAATGCCAGGTCACATATATTTTATTTGGGGTTGGGGCTGAGGTTTGTCTAAAGAGTAGGTTCATTTACCTCCCCTGAGTACAGAGTCATGTTACTTGGTGGTTTAGGTCATCATAATGAACGGTTTAAGGCATTGTACTCAAATGTTAAGATAAGGTAATGTTATGAAGGTGTTAACTGACATTACTACAAAATCTGTATTTCACCTGTACTAGTAGTATCTAAGCTTTAAGATACAGTAAATATTAAGTCGTATTACGCCCCTTGTCATTATTGATATACTCTACAGTGTTGAGGATATAGTCAATATCGATCTAGTGCTCAGATTCCACCAAGAGCTTAAGTGGGTTTGTTGGTGGGGTAGATATTCCAGCCATCTCATCCATATATTTCGCATCGGTGGAACACCTGATTATATAAGATGGTGCAGTACGTCTAGTGTGCCAGCACTATGTTAGTGTTAAGGTGCAGGCTCTGCTTGCTTCTTCTCGCTTTCAGCTACCTCCACTGGCTAGCCCTCATGGTGAACAAGGAAGCAACCTTGCGTAAGTCTTCCCCTGTCAGTACATAGCCTCTTCACCATCAAGACTCCTGCTGTGCCTCTTTTTGACAACACATGGTAACACATCATGTTCCATTGTAAATACTTGAGAATAGAAATGAATGATAGCCACTTTGCACGTAAATGGCTAACATAAGGCTCACTAAGGGTTAATTAAATGCTAGAAGTCCTTTATTGTTGCTAAAATGTCCATAAAGGCGACATATTCAAAAGAGAGTTCAGTAACAAGAAAAATTCCATCGTTAATGTAAGGTAACTAGAAATGTTAATCGTTCATGTCATAATATGCGTTTTCAAAATTGAATGTTGGAGGATGAACACCTTCTGAAACTTATCTCCATATTGCCATATCATCTTGTAGACTTCCATTGCAGCATTTAAATCAAAGGTAATGATTGCCCAACTTTGGTGCAAAGCTTTCGTCATGGCTTGTGCTTGTGCGGGGCATTCATGAATTGTACTGTTCTTAGTGATTGGTGCGTTTATTGGTGGCAAATACTCCACAGTTGTAAGAACCTCCACGCCTCTAACTCCAGTGCAGGACACCCAACCTTTCCAGCCAGGCACTATTTGTAAGGGGACACTTAACATTCGACGACACAGTATCCACAGTGGATTAGATTGATGAGCTGCCACAATCACGTCGCCATTTATATCCAAGGGCACATTTATTTTTGGTGGTTTAGGCTTCTTCACATAACATGGATGTAGGCTTTTCTGTTCACGTGGAGCTGATCTTGCTTTGGTCTTCGGGATACTGACTGCCGTCTAGAAGGTGTCTCTTCAGTGAGGTCGAAATTGTCAAAACAGAAATGGAGCACCAAATTGTTGAGTGTTACTATGTATGGAGGATGAGAATCACTATGCTCTTTCACACTTCGATATACAGCAGTCATATTTCTAGCACTTTTGTATAGGAGACACACTGCCCAAACCGGTTGAGAAGGGTGACAACTTCTGCTTGCCCTGTCAGATGCCACAGAGACACACCAAGCATACTATGCTTGGAGGTCATCCAAAGTCCACTAGTGATTGCATACTTTATGTCATGTGACAATGAAGTTGCCACTCTCTGCTTCTGGTCTGATAACTGTTTCTCTCCAGACAGAAGGGACTGTATAAAGTGCAACAAATGTTGGGGAGGAGGAGTTTGGTCACGTAAGGTGTGACCAGGAGGTGGTGGCCATGGCAGCTCAAATGATTTTGCATGGTACAGCACTTCTCTCCTCAAAATGAGTGCTGCTTCTTCAAGGATCCTTGACTCTGAGGCAGCAGCTTCGAATGCAGCCTCTACTGCCTTACCTTTCAAATTCAAGTTCAAATTCAAAACATTTATTGACAATTACATCAAAAGGAGCTGGTCAGCATGCTAACTAGCCCGCCCAAAACTAGTCTTAACAATAGCTCTTTAACATTCTACTAATCATAAATCAGATATGTATACAGCAAATAGATATGCATAAAATCTACAATCTTATGTTAAGCGTACAGGATTTTTCATAATATTATTGACCATATTTTTGTTTATTAAATAACAAACCATCTCTATAATACCAGTAATACCATCACCCCTAAATTGTGATAAACAGTTACAGTACATTCCAAAATGTAATGATATAATGTATGAGACTTTACATTGCCACACAGTTTACAAGGAATGCCATCAGTTCCTCCAATATATTGCCAATAATATTTGTATCCAAAGAGTAGTCTCATCACAAATGTATCATACTTAACCGACGCCTTACCATAAGTAGAACTTGTAGAATTCAAAACTCGAACATATTATTTCAAACTACCACTACTGTTGTTCAAAAATTTCCGAATATTGTCCATTTCCCATTGCTGTCGGATTTCTACCATTCCAGATTTTATTCTTTTAATGCCCAAAATACAATCATATTCTACAATTTCTTTGCCACACTCTTGCTTAGCCAAATCATCAGCAAACTCATTCATATAAATACCACAATGGGATAGAATCCATATATAACTAACATCATATCCAAGTGATTTTATGTCATAAATACACTTCTTACATTTTAAAACTAAATCATCATCAAGAGGCACTTTAGAATTTAGAGCAAATAGAGCGCTTTGACTGTCAACAAACCCAAAAACTGTCTTTTTCCTCACAAAGGCATTCTTAAGTTCCACATATATAGCATAAAGTTCAGCAGTGGTGCTGGAACTTCTATCCCCAATTCTCTTGGATATTCTTTCTTCAACACTAATACCATATTCACAAAATTCCCGAATAACAATGCCACATCCGGCCCGATTCCCATTAACTGAGCCATCACAGTGCATATGAATAACATTTTCCTTATGGTATACTCAGATATTTTCTCAAGGAATATATTCCGTAACTCAAAAGGATTACATTCTTTTTTTTTTTTAAATTCTAGCTTATCCATTCTTACAGATACACTCTCCATGAACCAAGGTTCCAAATAAACTTTGTTTGGCAATGGTACACACAAATCTTAAAATTACTAGTAATTGCTTTAGTAAATTTATCAACAGCAGACTTAAGATAACCATCACCACGCCTAATAAGCCTTAGAGTATTATGCTCGAGACATTTAGCTCCATCCTCATAATTTCTATTCTTGTTGTCATTGGACAACCAAGCACAATCCTCATTGCTTCATTCTGAATAAGCTCTAATGGCCTAAGATCTTTTCGTGAGCAAAAATCTAGAACTGGAGCTGAATAATCAATGATACTCCTCACTGTACTTATGTACATAAATCTTAAAACTGGTATGCAAACACTATTTCCTCTATTTGACAAAGCTTTTTGAGGTTTTAGCCTCGCTGTACATATATTTTTGACACAAGTAATTTGATCTTTAACATTATTATTTATACCCACAAACAATCCTAGATATTTGTAACTGGATACTTTTTGCAATTGTATAAAATTTAGCCAAAATTCTTTTCCATTTTCTGCCTTTCACTGAAATTTGGTTTTATTTTTATTAATGACCAGTCCCAAAGAGACTCGCGGAGGTGCTATCTGAACAGAAGCAGCAGCCCAGAAGTTATGTTACAGCCTGGATGAGATGTCGACTGTCCTTCTCTCTCCTTGGGCCGGCTTTGCTGTGCCTCAGGGGAACGAGAGCATTGGCCCCAAAGTCGACAACAATTGTAGATATTGACTACGAGGCTACAGTCACCGAATGCCGCATAGATCTGCGGCTCAACTAACTCAACACAGCTAGGATAGCTACTTATGTATTAGGATATTTAATTTCATGGTAATAAAATGGTGGCGAAGGTGTGGCTATTAATGTAGGATGGAGGAAAAAAAAGTAAGAGTGTGTGTGTGTGTGTGTGTGTGTGTGTGTGTGCTTTACAGTGTGAGGTGTTATCATGTGTTGATATAAGAAGAGGAAGACGTATTTAGCTCTTATTTCACGTATTTGTACTTATATATATATATAGATATATATATATATATATATATATATATATATATATATATATATATATATCCATTGATCTTTCATGTATACAGCATATTATGAAGAAACCTACTGAATGTTTTACATAGCATGAAAATAAACCCCCGTTTCTTCATCTTGTAATGCCTTAACTTTACTTGTAGATTAATTTTACAACTTAAGCAATATTAAATGAGGCGCAGCTGGGCGTGAAGTAGACAAAGGTATAACAAAAAAAACAGATAAGGTAATTAAACTTTAGCAATTTTGAAATAAGTGTGATGGTATGACAAAGGACTCTCAAGCGGATTTGTACTGGCAGATGATAACTCTAGAACTTCCGAAACCTTTAGTTACTCAATTTGAATTCCAAAAGTGGTGAAAAAAAGATACATTCACACACAAACTTGTATCAAGACATACAGGAACTATGCCTCGCTGGCTGTAGAGGACGCCCGCTCTCCGGACTGAGGTGAGGTATAGGGTGGAGTAGTGTGGTGCAGTGTAGAGGGTCTAGGGGAGGGTGGAAAAGAGAGGAATAGCACACTTTTGGAAGGTAAAAATTAGGTTTGAAGGCTTAAAGTTAGATGGAGGGTAGAAATGAAAGGTTATAGGAGGGTAAGGGTAGAAATGAAAGGTTATAGGAGGGTAAAGAGTAGGGATTGAAGGTCATGGGAGGGTGAAGGGTAGAAATGAAAGCTTATTCGAGGGTAAAGAGTAGAAATGAAAGGTTATAGGGTGGTAAAGAGTAAGACTGAAAGTTCTGGGGGGGGGGGGGAGGAATTCTGTGAATTAATAAGGAATGGGAGAAGCGAATGCTTTGTTGTGGTTTGGGGAAGAACGAGAATGAAATCGTTTGGCATCATGTACGGAAGAAAAGGGGGGAAGGAGTTTACCGTTAGGGCTGGAAGAAGGGGTAAGGAGAAGTGGAGGGAAAAGGGAAAGGAAGTCGGGGAGAAGAAGAAAACGACCGAAGGGAAGAGGGAAGACAAGTGGAGGGAAGGAAGAGGCGTTGGTGGAGGGCTCGTAGTGCAGGGGTGACCTTGTTTGGGTTACCACGGCAGACAAACACACCGTAGTTTCAAGGTGTGCCAAACCGGTTCCTCCTGTTTGTATGTGAATAAATGAGAGTGAGGAATTCTTACTACTACTCTAGAGTGAATGGGCAAACACTGCTCACCCTTTATAACGATTGCTGTTTTTTCGCATCCGAGGTACTCCTAGTCGATCGTCCTAGAGTGAGTGGGTGCTTGACTATTTACATTTGCGGAAGTGTAGGCGGCCAAGTACAGCGTGGGCCACACTGATTCTTTGTGTATTGGAGGTTCTTCTTTTGCTAGATTGATGAGTGGTTGTCACCTGAATGTCAGACTATATAGTTCACTTCAGGCCACCTACGACAAGTAACTGACAGCGAACTGATAATAATACTACATGTCACAAGTACCTGAATTCCCCAATTCCTATTTAAACTTCCACAAATACCGTAGTCCCCCTAATGTTGAGTGTAACCTCTTTATTTACTCCTGTGAAAACTGGTAAACTGCTGTAGGGTGTCGATAACCTTAGGGTGCAGCGGACAAGTGAATTCTGCAATCTAAGTGTCGCTGTTTCGCGTACAAGGCACCCCAAGTTCACGCAGATGTATATGTGTACAGGTACTGTACCTAACTTTACAGTTGAGGAAGTGACGGCGGTCGAATACATTACCGGTCAGGCTGCTCCCTTGTGTATCGAAGGCTTAGTTTACAATATGATAACTCCACTTTTCACTGGCAGCCTTATTTGGCATAATAGTTGAACCTGTGGCACATTGCAAGATATCGCTTATCCTTGCCCACTCCCTCGTGCAAAGAGAGAGAGAGAGAGAGAGAGAGAGAGAGAGAGAGAGAGAGAGAGAGAGAGAGAGAGTGTTTGTCCCGAGTCTGTCGAGTACAGGACGTGTGTATTTACCCCAGACCGGGCCTAGAGAGAGAGCCAGCCATCTCATTGGGGTAAATACACACATCCTGTCCAAGAGTAAGTATAAAAAAGTATATAACTGGGAAAAGTTAGACGTGTAAACCTGCAAATAAGTGTACACTATATATAATTTTTTTTTCTTGAATGTAGATCCAAAATAAATGATAAATGTTACCCAAAACCGACAAGAGGTTGCAGACCACTGCCCCAGTGTATAGAGTGTTGAAGCCTAACATCCCTCCGTAATACTCGTCACCTGTTGGATCTCTACTGGGCACATGTGTATATATCTTTCAGTATATCTGACGGTTTCATTCTGTCCTGGTGTTAGGATTTGGGTAGGTCAGTGGTTCTTAACCTTTTTCACTCCATTCCCTCCCTGAGGAATTTTCAACATCCTTGTAGCCTCCTTCATTTTTCTCCCAGAACAGACAAACAGACAAGTGATAAAGACTAAAGAATGATAAAGAAGGACAGATAAATAGGACAAGAGTTAGAATGGCAAACACACACACACATTCACATACATAACACGCTCATGCACTCACACATAAAGCACACATACAGTCATACACAAACATGCACACAGGTAAACATTCACACTCAAGCTAGCAAGCTGAAGTGTACTTCCTGTAAGCAAGAACATGCCCCCTTTGACAAGCACTGCCCAACTTGGAAGAATGAGAAGAATAGTGAGTCATACCAATTTAGCACTAAAAATGGTAGGACTATACAAGAAAAGAATGAGTATGAGCAACAATGGCACCAATAAATAAGGAAATAATTAATACAGGAAGTGTACAAATATTTAACCCACGTAAAGCAGCGACCACATGAATTATGAAACAAAATAAGTAACACCAATTACGGAGTATATTATGCTTAAGTCAAGCTCAAACACTACACTCCACTGTTTTCGTGATGGTATCCCAGGCCAGACTGAGATCATTCGGTCCTATCACCACTTGCAAAGGGATGACCACGGACACGTACTGAATAAGTCACACAGACAGGGACTGGACCTGTGAAATCTTAAATAATCCGTAAAAAAAAAAAAAAAAAATTAGCACCAGAGTATGTAAATATTAAAATTGTATTGTCGTTATGATTAAACAAAATGACAAAAAAAGAATGAAATTCTCTTCTGCCAAGTCAAAATAAGTAATACAAGTTTTGTTTAATTCAGATTCCCAACATTATTTGGAAACGTACAATTTATAACAGCTCGCCGTGGCTCCCCTTAATTCTTGCCGTGGCTCCCTTGGGGGCCATGGCCCCCAGGTTGAGAACCACTGGGGTAGGTGATGAATCAGTGTTAGGTTATGTTCACCCATTTGTTATACAGTATAGGCACCTGTAGACCGTAAAGACTGCACTGCGATGTCTGGTGAAGTATATTTGTTTATTTATGCCTTTGAAGCTGTCATAGGGTACTTGGGTGGACACATATAAACCTAATCGCTTGTATGACCTTCATATGTTAGTTTATATTCTTGGGTCCCACCATTGGACCTTGGCACACCGGTCACACCATAGTAGAACCCAACCAGCCAGTTTTTATTTCCCTGTCATATCATGTTAACCGCCGTTGTGTCAGGCTTCTTATCGTAACATGACAGAACGTAGTGGTTGATTTGTTTGTAAGATTAATGTTTAGGTGAAGAGTATTGTGTGGATGGATGTTAGCTGACTAGGATGTGTCAAGTACTGTTCTTTGTTTAGGTAAGAATAAAATACATTAAGAAGAATATTCTGTGGTACGAGATAGTATTTCATATATCAGCGTTAATATGTTTTTCATTTAATGTGCAGTCGCTAAAAAATAGTATCTGCCAGGTGGGTCTGATGACTTCCGAAATTGTAGGTACAACGCGTGATGTCTTGGGAGGGTTGGTATGCCTGTCTTCACCCACCGCCATTCATTATCCAACACAGGGGGTGAGTTGACATATAGGAATAAAATAAATGGTGTAATGATTACTATCACACAGTATAAGGAGACAACACGCATATCCCAAAACCGATCGTCCGTGTTATCATATTGTTTCACACAGAGTATGCACAGATACTTTTTTTTAGCTACTGTACGTAGTCATCAGTCTAAGTATACAGTAACTCAAATTCATTTGGAAAAAGAAAACACGACTTCTTAAGACGCACTAGTTGAGCTCAGCAAAGTAGAGCAAGATTAATCTTTTATGATTGTGCATATTACATCGGGACACATCTGGGTTTCCAATTTGTCGTAAAATTTTACAAATAACTGTTTCATATCTTTGTCCCGCAGAAGCATTTACTGATATAGTACTCTGCCTGCGTCTACAAGATTAATGTGAGGGAGAGTTAGGTAATGAAACCTTATGTGAGGGCCTACAGTAGATGTGAATTGAACACCATAATTTCAACTTCGTTGCTCAAGCGATGGATGTTAAGTTTTTATGCTGTCTACATATTACTATATGTATGTGTGTGTGTGTGTGTGTGTGTGTGTGTGTGTGTATGTTAATACATATGTTTAAATAGTTTAAATATTGAGGTGACAGGAAAATGTTTTGGAACCTGCAAACGTTATGTTGCTTCCTTAACTACTGGTAGTTATCCGGTCCTGTATCAGTTATTATGAAGCTGAAATTTAATATTGTTGATGCGCCAACATAACTTTTTTCTTGTTATATAACTTGTCTGCGAGGCTCAAGATATTGTGGATGTTATGTTATGAATTAAACAATTCACTCTTAAGAACAGTACAGTGTAGGGGTATCGAGATATTAATGTTGTCTAGCACTCAGGATGGAAGGAAACTCTAATGTGGTTTTCTTATATAATATAAGTTATATGATAGACAGTCTGGTGCTGGAGGTGCCGTGTGGTGGGGAGCTGCTCAATAGAAGACGTTCGGTGAGTAGCGTGTTGAAGGAGGTAGATGTGCAGGAGCTTCGTTAGAGAAGATGTTGCCTGTTGCTGGCCTCCTGATTGAATGAATGCTAACAGCGTGGAGCTTGCTGGAGGAGATGTTGCTTGTTCAGGAAGATGGGCAGAATGAGAGTTAGTTGGTGAGGAAGCTCAGAGAAGGACAGCTGGTGGGCCGCCATGCTCGCTGGCGGGAGAGAGGGCCGCCAGGCAGCGGCGGAGGAGGAGGTGTTGCTTGTTCATGAATCATGTTGGGAAAACCTAGAAAGTTGCTGGTGACTAGTTTCGTTGCTAAGCAACCGTACCATCTGGCGTCAGCTCTCGCTTGGTTGCTAGGAGACGGCACGTCGGAATGAGGTAGCAGGTGGTGGCTGTGGCTACGCAGTTGTAGGCAGTTGTAGGGGAGACGTCCACTACAACAGTAAATAACTTTACAGTAATTATTTTGTCTCCGAATCAACCTTATTCTCTTAAATAAGTGTAAACTGTCTCTCCCATTTAGGAGAAACACGTAGAGAAAATATCTTAAGACTGGTCATAAACTTATCATAACGTGTTGAACACTGAAGGCTTGGTTTAGGCTTAAGCGTGAAAGTCTCCCTCCCGGGGGTTTAGTAGGAAGGTTGGTGCCAGGTGGCCGTGTAATAGGCTTAGGAAAGGACTTTCTACCCAACATAAAAACAGCGCCAGCGAGAGCAGTCATCAGAGTCTGACAGTCTTCATTGCACAAAGGGACGATTATACATATTGCGGCAGACGTATGGTTTCTGGCCTTCTGCTAGTAGTGACGATCTTTCGTGGCAGGAAAGTTTTCTCCATCGTGAAGTTAAGTGTTTTAGATTAAAATCGAAAGAGAACAGCCTCTCCCAACACACACACACACAGACACACACACACACACACACATCACTTTCTTTGCTGTCACTCATAATCGAGTATAACGATCATTCAGCTATGATGCAATGATATGATATCGAGAGCCCGATACGGGCCGTCCACTGATGTTGCATGTATGGAGGGCTACATCTAGTAAGGGAGGGGTGGCGGCAATGTCTTTCCCAACGTCAGTGCCTGTCTGCTTATGTATGCAATCGTGCTAATTCGAAAGTACTGACACCAAGGGGTGTGCTCCTCCAAGCGTTGCTGCGCTGAGTGATCGATATGCCACATTTTCAGGTTTGTCTTAAGACTATCCTTATACCTTTTACGTTGCACGCCAGCTTTATGATTACCATTCGTTCGGTGACTGTAAAGTAACTGCTTTGGCAGTCTACTGTCGTCCATGCGGGTAACATGGCCAGTCCAACGTAGTTGCTCAAGGATAATGGCAGTCTCGGTGCTCCTAAAGTTGGTGTCAGCGAGAATACTACCTTTTGTTCTCTTCCCGGCGAGCTCGGCGGATGGACCTTAGACTACGTTGATGTAATTTTTCAAGTGCCTTGAAGTGCCTCTTGTATGTGACTCATATCTTCCTGCCATACAGAAGGGTGGAGAAGAGCACTGAACGATATACGTGCAACTTTGTAGATCATTTCAGCTCCTTGCAGCTGAAGACACGGATCCGGAATCTGCCAAAGGCTTGAGATGCACATCTGATCCGATGTTGAATCTCTTCGTCGTTGTCAGCAGTGGTGGACAGGTGGGAGCCAAGGTGCTGAAAGTGCTAAACATTAGAGAGGATAGTACCATTAACCTGGATGGATGGTAGAGGTGTGGCTGAATCAGAGGCAGACTGAAAGAGAATCTGAGTCTTACATACATTCACTTCAAGACCGAAGTGTGCATACACATCTGCATTGGTATTTAGGATCTCATTTAGGTCAAACTCAGTGTGAGTGATGGAAGATGCTGACACCTTTGTTCCTCCTTGGCGTCGTCTTATGTTGAAAAGTTCCATCATCCGGTCGGCTAAATTGGCATGGCACGTGTAAGGAGGACAGTCAAGAAAATGGGAATGAGAGAGCCGGTGTCAGAATATATCCTTGTGTTGCCACCATTTGGATAGAGAAGAACTCAGACTGGGTGCTATTGTGAAGGACATTGCCTTTCATGCCATCGTGAAGTTTCCTCATAATGGCGTTGAGGGTCCGCCAGAAAACTTCACTGTTGACCGAGTCGAAGGCCTTAGTAAGATCGATGAAGGTCATGTACAAGTCACGACGCTGTTTTCTGCACTTTTCCTGTATCTGTCGGGCAGCAAAGATCATGTCCGTGGTGCCACATGATGGTCTAAAGCCACATTGAGATTCTGGGAGGAAGTTTTCCACCTTGGGGAGGAGTCTGTTTAGGAGGACGTGGGCTATAATCTTGCCAGATATGGACAACAGCGAGATCCCACGGTAGTTGTCACTGTGACCGGTCTCCCTTGTTTATTTATAAATATTGACGATGGAGGCGTCTTTAAGATTTTTTGGGATTTCCTCCTCCCATAAGCAGAGGTCCTCCTGCTTTCTACACCTCGGCTGGGATTGCATCAGGCTCTGTGACTTTGCTATTTTTCATCTGTTTGATGGCAGTAGCTACCCCATCAATGGAGAGAAGATAGCCGAGGTGGGTTAGCTCCGGGTGCTGAGGGGCCTGTTGGGATAGTCAGGACATCCACATCGGTGTTTTGGTTGAGCAGGGAATGGTAGTGCTCTTTCCAGTGCTGAAGGCTGCCCTCTTCGTCTTTAATTAGGGAGTTACCGTCTGATGAACGGAAGCGGCTGTGTCATGAGTTGTTGGGCGATAGATTGCTTTAATGGAATTTAAAAATTTGCGCATTTTGTGTTGACCCGAAATTTTTTGGGGGTGTTTCACACGCTTTATTTTTACACTATTCGTCCTTGAGATAACGAAGTTTGCATTGGACCATCGCTTTCGTCTGGCGGAAGGTATTAGGTTTAGTCTGAGAATGAAGGTTGTTCTTCCAGTCAGTGAAAGCAGCACATTTACCATTGGCGAGTACGTCAATTTTCATTGAACTAATCCTAGTGTTTCCTTTCGATCAGGTCGAGGGTCTCGCTGCAGGTTTTTATGATAACAGCGTTGAGGATACCTCATTCGTCACTTGGATTTAAGCAGTTTGTTGTTGGGCCCATCGTCGAGCTGCTCTCTCAAAAGCATGCTTCACTGCTTGATCCTAAGTGTTAAAACCGTTTCTGGAGGCTTGTTGCGCCGATGATCTGTCATACATAACTCTTTCAATTGTCACAGCTACATCCGTTGTAGGTCTAGGAACTCCAATAAAAACAATCATCTTTTGTAACAATAGAAACAACCACCCTAGTGCCTATCTATGAACACCACCAGTTCAGGCGTGGGTGTGGAGTAAGGTGTGTCAATTTAGGGGGTGAACTGGCTAAATTGAAAATCGAGTAATTTGGTAGCAATTTATTGTAGTCTTTAAGCATGCAAAACAATATTCTGGCATAAATTTTTTTTATAATAAGTCCTACCTACATCAAATGGATTTTTAAATGTACATATTTGTGAATTTATAACATAACCAGCGTTTGCACACATGTTACTGTTTCAAGTTTCAAATTATTATATTTTATTATCCGTAGTCTATTTGAAAGTAACCAATGCCTTCATACTCTCTTTGCTTTGGTTTCTTGTCATCAGTAGTCTGCTTGCTATTTGTGCTTTGATGTAACCTTCTCGCCTCTGGTGGCTGTAAACATGGCCAGCTGCTTCTGTGACCATTTTCACACATCTCTCCACACTTTGAGTGTGGGAAGGCCACTTCGGCACCTGCATTGGAGTCTCTTTAAGGTTTCTCAATTCTTGGCTAGTTAGACTTGTTATCAATGGTGGCTCTAAGACTTCCAAACTCAAGTCAACCAATTCTGACAATTTGGTGGCATTGACGTTTATTGGGGGAACTTTTCTTGAATGAAACGAACAGTCTCCCAACTGGTCGTCATCTATTAGCGTTCCTCTAATCTTTAGAATGACTTCTACAGCCTCGGTTCGGAGATTGGTACATTGACTGCAAGGCATTGCTTGCAAAACTGCTTCTGATCGAGCATACCAAGCGGACCTTCTTGCCACAGGTAAAACGATGTCCCTCACTACCTTCCTCTGTGTTCTTACTAGCTGCAATTGAAACAAAAGGTGATTGGGCCCATCCACCCACATAGGATTAAGTTTCACACTAAACCACTGGGGAAGATAAACTCCAATAATAAATTCAACAATTAACCTCAAATTCTTCAGCACTTTGCCCTTCAATTCGTGTTTGGAAATCCAAATCCTGCAGAAACGAAGAGCTGTAGTTAACCAACGGCTGTGACTGACAGGTCCAATCTCCAAGAGAGCCAATGACTGAGGCACTTCTCCTGATCTTATTGCTTGGGCAATACGATAAGCATAGGATTGATCTGTGCTGAGATCTTTGATGACTCCTTCAGACAACGCCGGAAGGGGAGGGCCAACTTCGACCTTTGGAAAGGTTGTATTTATTTCTAGTTGTGTTGCTTCATCCAGCATGATGCCAAGGGGACCTGACCACTTGTTGTTGCTCTTTGTAGGACCATCACGTTCCTGGATGAGATGACGAAGAGGTAGCTCGCCTGTATGTAAATCACATACAATCCAAACAAGTCTTCTTCCTAGTTTTTTCTCTAAATGCGTCATTACACCCCCCTGCCATCCGGTGTTCACTGCAGTTGAATCTCCACCAACAGCCTGCAGTGAACTGCCAAGTCCTCTCTCCTGAACCCAACATAAAATATGATCAGCAATGACCTCTGCATGTTTCTTCCCTTCTACTTCAGTTTCGGGAGCAAAGTGAAACAAAAACCGACCACCAGGCTCAGAACAGACAGAGTAGTGTTCTTCTTTGATGAGACCTGGAAACTTTCTGTTCACTCCCTCTACTTCTAGCAAAACTTTTGTGTCATCTATTCTTCCATCAAACAAAAGACAGGAGAGCCCTCCCTCGCTTAAATCTTTTTCATGCTGATCAGATATTTCCTTCATTATTTTTTCTTGTGCTCTTCTAATTTTATTATGATCTATCACCAAAGATACATCCTCTCGGCTGATGAGGCCTGCATCTATCCAAGCGGCAGTTGCAATTTCTGCAGCCTCACGAAGTCCAGCATGGTGGCGAATACTAGCTAAAGCAATGTTTGAAATATTTCTTGTGTTGTATTTCATTTTCTTTGGTAAAGGTTCAGATGGCTCTTTGGAACTATCATCTGATGTTGCTTCCTGTTCATCAGAAGAACTATCAAAGAAGTGATAAACATCTTGACACAGCTCTTCCTCTCTTTGGATGGCTTCTTCACTCTTCATTTTCTTATTTTGTTCCCTCTCTCGGATTTGTTCTCTCTTCTTGGCATTAGCAATCTGCTTCTTTGTTTCTGAATAATCTATTGAACCCATTTGCATACTTCCTTGGCCTTCTGCCTTTGTCCTCTGTGCCTTTATAAATTCAAGCTCTAAAACAGGGATCTTCTTTTCACGAGGACAACCACAATCAATGTGGGAATTATTTTCTCTCTTACCTGAGTGAGAACAGTTGGATTCAGAACATAATTGTATGGAGCACTTGCAGGTCAAAATGTCAAACAGAGTATCAAGTGTGTGCAGAAATTCATTTTTCCTGGCCAAGTTTCCTTTACCAATTGATGTTTCAACTGCTTTGTGCCATAATTTCGTTAGTTTTAGCTCAATAGTTCGACACTGATTAATCACAGGTGGTTTGAATAGTGCATTAGCTTTTGTCCATTGATGCAGAAGAGGGACTATCATGTCATTTATGAGTTCTTTATCTGTATAGTTCCTTCTGTCCTTTGCATTTTTTTCTCGAAGGAGTAACCCTAATCTTAGCATGTCTCTCACTGTTGGAAGTTCTGATACAGGAAGCTCCTTCCCTTTACCAACTAGCAGGCTCAAGTGGGTTGACAACTGACTTCTTGTCTTCAATTTTGACATCTTCACACTATCTGACAAATAGAAAAATATTTCAATGTTTCATAATTCAATTGTTGTTTCAAAAAATATCAATTTGTTTATCAAAAATGCTGTAACAGAAATAACATAATAATTTCTTAGAACATAATGTTTTATACAATGATATAAGTAACTGCGACAATCAATATGCCCTACTTACAATAATTAAAATGTAGAATTCGTCTGGTAGAGTAGGTGCAAGTGCAATGAGAGCAAACCACCGTCTATGATATCTAGAAGGAGAGTGAGCCGGGCGCCTTATCCTCACGCTTGGTACAAGTCAAAACAAGAATTAAACTGTCCCACACGGAGAGCCTGTTCATGTTCATGTTCTGACATGCATATTGTACACAAGCTATAGAACCATAAACTACTCCATAATCCATATGCTTACATGAGATTAGTTAATATCAAGTGAATAATTCTAATCAAGTCTCATTAATTTGTTGAAATACTGATATTTGAAACTTTAAGGTATAATTGATGTAGGTGAGGGTTATTTCAATTCATTTTTGTTTGCTAATCTCAAGTTTAGACATAAAGAGGCACAATATTTTGTCTACCAAATTTGATTTTTAACATGTTGACAAAATTGACACACCCTAGTGTGGAGGCCACATGTGAGACGGAGAGGAGGCGATTGATCTATGGGCTACACACACACACATATATATTTATATATATAGGCTATATATATATATATATATATATATAATATATATATATATATATATATATATATATGCTGATACCACAGGAAGAAAACACGAAGGTTTTCTTCCGGGGTATCGCATATACTAGATCACGCGCACTACAGTGATTATGCATATATATATATATATATATATATATATATATATATATATTATATATATATATATATATATATGCCCTAGTTGGCAACATTTCTAACTCTAATATTAAGAATAAAATGGATCTGGTTGATAAACTCAATAACTTACTCATTAATTATGATTTTAAACTGGTCAGTTTTGATGTAAAATCACTCTTTACAAAGGTCCCAGTTGATGATTTACTGGAGTTCCTCATAGAGTCCCTGGATAATATTTCATTGCCTGTCTCGAAAGATGACCTCATCGAACTCATCAAACTATGTATTTAGGATTGCAAATTTGAATTCAATGGAGAATATTATGCTCAAAAATTTTGCATGGCAATGGGTAATCCACTCTCACCTGTATTAAGCAACCTATATATGGAATTCTTTGAAAAGAAACTATTAAGTAACATCTTACCACCTTCAGCTGTCTGGTTTAGATATGTAGATGATGTATTATGTCTCTGGCCTAGTAATGAGGACCTAAAAGCGTTCCTGCCACAACTTAATAACTTAGCCCCCTCGATCAAATTCACTGTGAAATTAGAGCATGACTGTAAATTGCCATTCCTAGACTGTCTGATCCACAAAATAGGTAATACCTTTAAGTTCAGTATTTATAGAAAACCTACTAATGTGTGTTCATACATTCATTATCATTCTGCCCACCACAATAGAGTCAAACAGTCAGTATTTTCAACAATGTTTTTACGTGCTTTGAGAATTTGCAGCCCGGAATTCATTGATGAGGAATATAAATATATCTATAATATTGGCGCAAACCTTAAATACCCTAGATCTTTCATAGACAAATGCCTGAACATTACTAAGAAATCTTTATATAGAACTGATCCCAAGCCCACCGATGACCATAAAAATCTCCTAGTATTACCATTTCACAAAAATTTCTCTCAAATTCCTTTACAACTAAAAACCTGGCACGTCAACGTGGCATTTAAAAACTCATGCACTGTTAAACAGATGTTAATCAAGAACTCCCCCACTAATACAAATGGCTGCATTTATAAAGTCCCTTGCAAGGAATGTAATAGGTTTTATTAGGCTAAACAGGTAAAGATCGTGTAACTAGACTTAAACAACATAAATAAAGTGCTAGGACAGGCCAGGAATTCAATGCTCTGTTCGTTCATTTGAGGTATAATAAACATTACATTGACTGGGATAATGCCTCCTCAATATTACCTTGTAATTCAATTGACAGTAGGAACATTATAGAATCTAGTCTCATTAAACATACCGAACCCGTTAACATGAATTTGAGTAACGGTATGTACAAATTGGACTATTTTGTAATTAAGAAGATTTGTAACCAGGTGAGAAGGTTGGATCAGTTGTACCTCTGACCTGACTACCGACCGCTGCGGTGCTTTTGTAAAGGGTCATTACCTATACTTGACCTCTGTGGAATTGTTCTCACCCTCCTCTGTATATATATAACTTGTTCTGCATTTCTATTTTAGTCTGCATTCACCCCTGAAGGTGTGAATTACACGAAAGCGCCTGGGAACTTCGTGTTTTCTTTTTCCTTGTGGTTATCAGCATATACCTGGATCACGTGCACCTACAGTGATTTATTTGCATACATGTATATATATGCAAGTAAATCACTGTAGGTGCGCGTGATCTAGGTATATGCTGATAACCACAAGGAAAGAAGAAAACACGAGGTTCCCAAGCGCTTTCGTGTAATTCACATCTTCAGGGGTGAGTACAGACTAGTCTGTACTTACCCCTGAAGATGTGAATTACACGAAAGCGCTTGGGAACTTCGTGTTTTCTTCTTTCCTTGTGGTTATCAGCATGTATATATATGTATATATCTTGATAAAATCACACGGGAAAAGGGAAACAACAGAGCACCTTAGCTTTCGTCTTTATTCAAGACATCTTCAGAGGCAACTGGATTACATGGACAGAGAGAGGCTTAAATATACAGGGTGACCTTACAAACATGAGGTCAGGTCATAATGATGTCATCCACTAATCCCCAGACCAATACACACGTAGAGGATCTACATGATATATATATATATATATATATATATATATATATATATATATATATATATATATATATATATATATATATATATATATATATATATTTCATGTAGATCCACACCAGCCAGGACTTGAACCCTCGACCTACTGGGTGGGACTAGAGAACGCTACCAACAGACACCACATACGCTGCACGGGCACTTCCCAATGAGGTTCACGGCGCCATCAGCTCGATGAACAGGCTTTTAGTGTCCTTGTGGGTTGGTCGGTAGCATTTCCAAGTCCCAACCTGTAGGTCGAGGGTTCGAGTCCTGGCTGGTGAGGTCGTTGATTATATGTTCAAAGTTCGCGTGTTATATGGACTAAAAATGAAGTATATACATGGTACCTCGTGTTTCATACCAGCTGGATTCGGTAAAATGCTACTGACACCACATACGTGGCACGGGCAGCTCCCAATGAGGTTCATGGAGCCATCAGCTCGATGAACAGGCTTTGTGTGAAATATAACAGAGTCTAGGACTGCTTTTAGTGTCCTTGTGGGTTGGTAGGTAGCATTTCCAAGTCCCAACCTGTAGGTCGAGGGTTCGAGTCCTGGCTGGTGAGGTCGTTGATTATATGTTCAAAGTCCGCGTGTTATATGGACTAAAAATGAAGTATATATATATATATATATATATATATATATATAATTGGTATCAGATGTACAAAGCCAGGCAAAAGAATATTATTGAGAGAAATATGACATTGCTGCTGAACGATTCATTCGCGCGGATCTAGACATGTTTTTATAAACAGCACATCTCTTAGTTACTACAATGGTAAATTTGTCATGATTATTTTGTGGCTTGAGTCACTTGGTTTTCAAGACTACAGACAACGTCTCTTGGGCAGCATAACAGCCAGATGAAGGATGAACAAAAACGATGTAGAAGATAAACGTTGTTGTTGTGTATAATGTATGATGCTCTTCCTGTTATTATTATTATTATTATTATTATTATCATTATTATTATTATTATTATCATTATTATTGTTATTATTATTATTATTATTATTATTATTATCAGTATCATTATCATTATCATCATTATCATTATCATCATTATTATTATCATCATCGTCATTACTATCATTATTGTTGTTGTTATGGTCAGAGTACGAGGTGCTGGAATCCATCTTGTCTATAAGCTGCTGCGTAGTACAGCTTGCACTGCGGTGTATTCAGTCTGAAGTGGTTCGCAGGCAGGCAGGCAGGCACGTGTTTTTGTTCCTTTAGTAGCGGTCGACACAAGACGTTGCAACAATTCTTTCCTAACAACAAACAATGGACTTTTATCTTACCTGTTAGAGTGCTGATAGTTAATGGATTTCGGTAGGAAATGATCAATATATATTTTGGTAAGAAGTTGATTTTATTTATATATTTGAGATTCAGTGACTAAAAAGTGCTCCTTGTGACGTTCCTGGGAGGACATAAAGCATACCATGCGTCTATATTCCTAACCTTTTTAATGTACATGTATTTATGCTGTCTTTCACAAGGCGTCGTCTTGGCAAGTTTGTGTGCCTATCCATCGCTATCCTAATAGTCCCCAGATTCAGCTAATAAAAAGGAAAAGACAAAATGGCTCAAGTGGATTCTGTATAAGCGAGGTGTGGCGACCTTGATTAATGTTTTCGGAAAAATACACGACATGGCATATAACTTTTCATTAGCAATTCGTATTTGGGTCATGTGTTTTGAAATATTTATTAATTTTATTATTAGTGTTTTTGTTATAATTATTATTATTATTATTATTATTATTATTATTATTATTATTATTTTTATTATTATTATTAATATTATTATTAATATTATTATTAATATTATTATTATAATATTATTATTATTAATATTATTATTAATATTATTATTATTATTATTATTATTATTAAAAATATTATTATTATTAATATTATTATTAATATTATTGTTATTCATATTATTATAAATATTATTATAATTATTATTATTATTATTATTATTATTATCATTATTATTATTATTATTATTATAATTATTATTATTATTATAGTTTATCGTTATTTTATTTTGATTTGTATTCAGAATTATTTTATTATTAATATCATCATTATGTTAATACTATTATTTTGTAGTTAGAAGAAAAATTAACTATTGAATGGAAGTTGTTAATGCAGTTAGAAAACAAGTTAATGAGTTACAGCTCGAAAAAAAAATAATTAGATGAGAGTGTGCCAACCAAGCCACCATGTTTTTGTCTTCCTTGACGGGAGGTTATAATTATGAAGTAGCACGAGGCTCGGTCATAAGCCTCTTTTTGTCTCTCTTGCTCAAGAAATATACAGAAATCTATTAATAACGGTTACTTGTAACGTTGAGGACTACACAGTGAGTCTATCAGGTGATCATCTTAACTATGCACTACGGTGCAACTGATTTTGAATGTCAGGGAACTTCCAGCAAAATTCTCTCAAAACTTATTGCAATATCTGGCAAATATATACTTTAGGGTCTTGTAAGTATGAGGGATTAGGGTTTTGAATTTTATTTCCTCTGATTGTGTTTGAATGATAGGGTTTCTTCTCCTGTTTCTTACATAATGAAAAGGAACGTTCACTAGCTATAAATCAGTCATAATAATTTATGGCCACAAGTAAATGTGAAGATAGAGGGTAATTATAAACAGCGTGTAGGGAATTCTGGCAGCAACTGCACACTTAGTGGAGCAGTTGCCATCACCTCAATTACGTGACAGGGAAGTGAACAGTGCCAAGAGGAAGTACCAGGCTTCTGTTAACGTGTAATCTTGTGATTCCTGTAGGTTATGGGTCACTGGCTGGTAAAAGCTCACCTTTGGTGCATCTAACGACTGCCTGATTATTATTGAAGGTCAGCGATTGTGATGATAATATTAGAGAAACAATAATTTTTAATAATAATTAGTAATAGTTTTAAGGACAACGACTACTACTACTACTACCAATGGTACCACTATCACTATTACTACTACTGCTACTATTACTACTACCACTACTACAACTACTACTACTCCTACTACTACTACTTTTTTTTTTTGAACGTGGCCTCCAGCCTCCCCCAATAGCCACACCTTCGCCGCCATTTTATTACCTTAATATTAAATATCCTAATACATAAGTAGCTATCCTATCTGTGTTGAATTAGTTGAGCCACATATATATGCGGCATTCAGTGACTGTAGCCTCAGAGTCAATATCTGCAACAGTTGTCTGAATTGGGGAAGAAGATCTCGTTCCCCTGAGGCAGAGCAAAGCCGACCGAAGGAGAGAGAAAGACAGTCGACATCTCATCCAGGCTGTAACATAACTTCTGGGCTGCTGCTTCTGTTCGGAGATCACCTCCGCGAATCTGGCGTAGAAACATCTTGCACTTAGTCCCATCCCACCAGAGGTTGTGAACACTAGAGGAGTGAAGCTGCCTTGATCAACGTTTTGAATTCTCTCCCCATATGCCCTTATCTTGTCGTTCTCGTTCCTCCTGTGTGCAGCATCGAGAGCTAAGTTACGGTGACATGCGGCCATGGGATCAAAAATCCTGATGTCGATGAAAGCTCACTGTCCCCGCGTCCAGAATCCTCGAGCACTGACGTCAACACGGGCTTCGTTAGATGTGTTTGAAGTCCTATGTTGGAAGGTCTCGCCATCCAGTGGAAGGAGTGTCGGTTCTACCATGACATCCCGGCAGATTTCCTTCAACATATTTACTGTGAGGTCCCTAACTTCGTTATGCCTCATGCATATGAAGCCCCCTTTCTTGTTCACCATGGCGTGATCGACGTCATAGGAAGAGCCACACACGCATTTGGAGGGCAATCCTTCTACTGGCCAACCGTACCTTAGAGCAATGGCATCTGTAAATTCTTGTTTATTAAGACTGAAACCATTTGCCCTTATCGGAAACGTACTGTAGTTAACTACTACTACTACTACTACTACTATTACTAATTATAATTATTTTAGTAGTAGCATTATATTTTACAGGCACAAGGTCTCACAGAATCATTGTAAAATACGAAGCTGTACGTACATGTTCTGTAAGAGCAATTAATTGGACTCATTGTTTGAGAGGCTTCAAAGAGAGTTAAGAGGAGGAGGGAGGGAGGGAAGGAGGAGGATGGGAGGGAGGGAGGGAGGGAGGGAGAGAAGTGATAGAAGATAAAGGAAGCCAGAAAGATAGGGAGGTACTCAGTCAGTCAGCCGGTTGAGCTATCAGGAAAGCAGTAAGTCACATTCCTTCAGTCCTCACAAACTTGCAGAGGTCTACGGACACACTAACCATCGTCTCGCTTACAAATATAATGTCAGAAGTCGACGCCAAAGGAGTGAGAGCAGACGTTATATCAGTGATCTTTTTCCTTGTTCTCCACAGTTGTCGAGTCACTGTCTTACACCTTACCTTGATGTTTTATCAATCCATTACTCGCATCCTGTCCCAAGTGTCGCTGGTTTGCACCCTAGCATACTCAGTTTACAGTGTTGTAAATGGGTACCAGACGCTACTGTTGAGGAAGTGAAAGTGGTTGGATACAGTTGCCGGCCATACTGCCTCTTTGTATACTATGTGTGCTGAGTCTAGAGTGAATCCCCTTTCGCTTTTTTTTAGTAGTGTCACTTAAAGAAACTACAGGATTTGTTCCTTGTTTCTGTCCAATTTATTGTTCACGTGCGTGTTTTCAATTTTCCATTGCCACTTATTATTAGAAACCACTGAAGATTTCTCCGTCAGACTTGGTAAAGTTTAGAAGACGTGAAGAAACCACTGGCTTTTTAAATGAGATAAAAATGGTGAACCGGCGGACACTAGCAGTAGACAAGTTATTGTTGCGCAACTTGTAATTTTTTTTCCACTATGCTGGGAGTGTTTCATGTTGCTTGCCTTCGAAGACCCGCCCATGCTGACTAACGTCAAGAGACGGCTGGCAGATCATAAGTAAACTGAACAGTAAGTTGTCGAAAAATTTCATCACTTCCTAGTGTACGTCTCAGTAGTCAGGGTATAGTGGGTTATGGAACGTGTATGTTTATTTATCTTTAGTTGGTCGGTACTATGTTGTACATTTTATTGACTCTTGTCAAAGTTTCCTTGATTTTTCCGTTATTTTCTTTTTTTTAATTTCTAATTTTTCTAGTTAATTTTATCAATAATTGAACTACTTACTCATCACTGGCTGGCTGGCGGATTGACAAAAGTAAGTATATGCCGCTCTACCATGCACTGTCCACCACACGACGATATTCTGCCAACTTCCACACAACAGTTTCCTTTAAACCATTCGCCTCACGACTATACTTGATCTCTGGTTGAAAATAAATCACACACTGTATTATGAGCATACACACACACACACACACACACACACACACATATATATAGATATATATATATATATATATATATATATATATATATATATATATATATATATATATATATATATATATATATACTGTATATATATATATATATGTATATATATATGTCATGGTTTTGGTTGTATCCGTGGTAGTAGGAGTGGATTATATTACATAAAGATAATAATATGTCGTATTTCTTATTTCTTACCGTAGAGTCCGATACCTTCACACTGATTACTTACAGGAGATTATGGCGTATCTACGTAGAAGTTCACTCCACCACTCGACATTCCATGATTTATACTTGATAAATGACGATTTAATGAATTCATTTAATTTTCAACATCCATCTAAGTTATTGGTTATACTATGTCATAACCAATCAGTCATTACCTTTAGTAATAATAAGATAGGATCACAGATGCGGGCAGATAATTGCACTTACATTTATTTGTCAAGCTTCCATACGATGATTTACAATTTGCATGGATATATGATTTACTCACGTTCACGCTGTAATAAAATTAATCTTCTAAAACAGGGAATTTTCAACTTGGGGACACATGTGGTTACTCTACTATGGGTGTGACTTAACAGAGCCTTAATTCTTCAAGCGATACATTTACTGCCAGCCTGGATTGCTTTTGTTGCAACCAGGCTTCATCACAAGAACTTCTTCCCACGGCCATAACAACAAAAAGGTACTCTTGGGTTACCACACATAGTCTCGCGTCACTGACAGTCACTGTGGACGGTTGTCGCGGCAAGTAGAACTGGTAAGCGTGACTTGAATTAACCATTAGGTGCAATAGACCAGCCTGGATTGCTTTTGTCGCAACCAGGCTTCCACACGTGATATTTCCACGGGGATAACAAACCTAGGTTAATACACTTAGTCTCGTGTCGATCACGGTCACGGTAGACGAGTGTCGTGCAGGAGAACTCTGTAAGCGTGAATTAATTAACCATTTACTGTAGGTTTGATAGGCCAGCCTGGATTGCTCTTGTCGCAACCAGGCATCCACACGTGATATTTCCACGGGGATAACAAACCTAGGTTAACACGCTTAGTCTCGTGTTGACGACGGTTCACAGGACGGAGTGCGGTGGAGGACTCTGTGTGGTGCGGTGTCCCGCCCCCCCCCCCCCCCCCCTTCAGGAGGGAGAGGCTGGAGGCGAAGTCTTAACTAACCCATGGCTCAGGGGATACTGCTTAAAATGAGGGTTTTGGGTGTGAAGCGATGAACAGTACAACACTGTTTCACTGCCCACCCCCCTAAAGGCTGGCTGACATACACTAATTGAAAAATACATGTCCCAGTTATGCCTCGCCGGGCGTCTTATCTCTGGTAAAACAAACTTTGGAGTTGGTTGCGTGGGTAAGCCTAACGCAACCCATGACAATATATATATATATATATATATATATATATATATATATATATATATATATATATATATAATTGGTACCTCGTGTTTCATACCAGCTGGATTCGGTAAAATGCTACTGACACCACATACACGGCACGGGCAGTTCCCAATGAGGTTCACGGCGCCATCAGCTCGATGAACAGGCTTTGTGTGAAATATAACAGAGCCTAGGACTGCTTTTAGTGTCCTTGAGGGTTGGTTTGTAGCATTCCCTAGTCTCACCCAGTAGGTCTAGGGTTCGAATCCTGGCTGGTGAGGTCGTTGATTATATGTTCAAAGTCCGCTTGTTATATGGACTAAAAATGAAGTATATATATATATATATATATATATATATATATATATATATATATATATATATATTTTTTTTTTTTTTTTTTTTTTTTCATGTAGATCCACATATACACAATAGCAGTGATTTAATTGATAAACTCAAGAAACACAATGAACCTTGCCATTTTATAAGTTTTGATGTAAATTCACTGTTCACTAGAGTACCTGTGAAAGACCTACTTTCATTTCTTTAAGATAAATTACAACTGTTAGATTTAACTATTGAACATGATACTTTCTTCAAATTGATAGAGTTATGCGTAACTGACAATGTGTTTAGAGCAAATGGGAAGTTCTACAAGCAAATATTTGGCATGAGCATGGGTAATTAATTGTCTTTCTGCTCCTCTAGCCTGTATTTACATGGAGTTTTTTGAGTCTAGATTACTACCCAATATAGTGGACTTTATTCCTCCATGGTATAGATATGTAGATGATGTTCTTTGTCTTTGACCTAGAAACAGTGACCCATTGGAATTTTTAGACAAGCTTAATGATATTGTCCCAAGCATCACATTCAAAATTGAAAGAGAAATAAATGAATCCCTTCCATTCCTTGATATGCTTATCATGAGAAATGGCCCAAAACTACAAATTTATGGTATACAGAAAGCCCACACAGGTAGACAGTTTCATACCCTTTTTATCGAATCACCTAGAGTCTACCAAAATGTCAGTTTTTTCTGCTATGTTCTAAAGATGTCTGCGTATTTGTGACTCTGAATTTATTGACGATGAATTGAAACACATTCGTTCCATTGCACAGAAACTCGGGTACCCTTCTGTGTTTGTTGATCGTTGTTTTAAAAGGGCTAAAAAATCCATTCATTCCTCTCAAACCAGGCAAATTCCTACACTTAAGAATATTTTGACTCTGCCCTATCGTAATGAATTTGTCCCGTTAGTTCGGTCCCTCAAGCTACTAAATGTTAATGTTGTTTTCAAGTATGACTCAACCATTACCAATATGTTAATAAGAAATAACCCAAGTTTGAATGTAAATGGAAGTGTTTATTGTATTCCATGTAGCAAATGTAATTGTAATTATGTAGGACAGACAGGAAAAACACTGCAGATCAGAATCAAACAACATAAGTACAATATCAGAACAGCATCTGAAAGCAGTGCCCTGTTCGTTCATGTTAGGAATAATAATCATCCCATTGCTTGGGAAAAAAGCTTAGAAGTATTTAAATCATTTTGTGTCGCAGAAAGACTTCTGGTTGAAGCTAGTTTGATTAAGGAATTAAAATCAATAAACCTTAGTGATGGTCAGTTCAAAACTGATAATATGTTACATAAATTTATTTGTCAGTGGCCCAAGGTTAGGAATGCTTTGAAAACCTTTGATCTAGATGTATGAGAGTTATTTAGTGGGTTCCATTTTCCCGTGTGATTTTATCAAGATTTATCTTATCCACTTTTTCATTGTGGATTTACATGAAATATATATATATATATATATATATATATATATATATATATATATATATATATATATATATATATATATTTAATTTTTTTTTGTTTTATGTAAATGCATATTAATTGCTTTGATACATGTATATCGGCACTGTTCACCCAACTCACGCAACTCTGTCAACATTAATAGAAGTAACTGAAAAAAATAGAAAATATGCCAGAGGTTATTATTACATAAGTAAAATGGGTGTGGATGTTTGTTACGTCAGTAGGAAGGAAATACAACGGGTGAGTAACCACTACCGTAATGTAACACTGTCACTACTAATGTGTATGAGTATCACGCGTAACACAATAAGTTTATTTTTACATGTTTTATGTTGTCCAGCACAAACTAAGATAAGAGCATGTGCTGATCTTGTGAGGCATTCAAAACTAACACTGAGTGGGCCATTTCCTTTCTCTCGACGAAAATGGTAACCGGATGATAACCGGAAATTACACCTGGTTGATGACTTTTTAATGTTTATATTATGGGCGCAGTTGGCGGCGGGGAGTATGGAGGGGGTGGCGGACGGTAAAGGTGAGGTGTGTCGAGGAAAATTTCATGTTCTAAGAACCTGTAGCAGTAAACTGAAGGATGATAGTTGTTGATGGTTTATTTATTTTTATTCATAGAAGTTAAAAACAAAACAAAAAACCCACAAAGACATAAGAAACTAATCTTCTGAAACCTAGCGTATCTATTTCTTATGAGTTTCACCCGACACGTTAGCAGTGTCAGAAAAAGAACCCAAAATTTTGTAACATGCAATTAATTATCTACGTTGTTTCTGGGTAAAATAGATAATATTAGCTAGTCAATGTAAATAAAGTGAAGTGTATCTTTGGTATAATTTTCCGTCTATCATGATAACATGAATTTTTAAAAGAATCAATTTTATACTTTTGTTATGGTGTGATTGAGGAGATTAATTCTCAGATGGTGTCTAACAAAACCTCTCCGTTTTTTTATTTACCAAAATGTTAAGTGGAGAAGGCCAGATGGTCAGGTAAATAAAAAGTCGTACTTGGGTTGTGTTCATTGGCGTGAATCACACCGAGAATAAGTCTTGACCCGAGAGGCTTATATGTTATACCGCCGTGTGCAACTGTAAACTTGTTCCCCCCCTGACGACACAACTAACTTTAGCCAAGGGCGTGTTCCTCAGGGTTAACGTTATTTCATTCTACGAGTAACAAGTGTGACCTTGCTCCTCGATATTCTAATTTTGTGGATAATTGTACATATTATAAATATGACTTGCACTTCATTCTAGAGTAATATAAAAAACTTGGGTCTTCGAGATGCGTTGCTTCAGCGTGTAGTGATAATCCCTCACATTATGTTTTACTATTGTGTCACAAAACGCGGCCACTACTTTTACAGGTGCAGGGGACTCATTGTTACTCTTCCTGAAAAAAATTATTATATTTCGGTTGTGTACAAACGAACGGTCCTCTGTGTGTGTGTGTGTGTGTAGCGTTATAAACGGTGTCTTTAACACAAACACACACACACACACTACTACTGCTACTAAAAACAAATAAATAATGGTTGCCCCTCGTGTAACGAGGATGGCCGGCCCAAGGGCCACCGAGGCGTGAATTTGTTTAAGGTGTTCAACCTGTCGCTAACACAACCACACCCTGAGGAGGGATATACAGGTTCCCAATTACTGCTGGGTTGACAGAGGTAAATGGCATAAAGAAACTTGCCCATAGTTTCACCCTGTCCGGGGATCGAACTCAGGTCCGCTCGTTTGCGAAGAGAGAATGCTGACCACAGGTCGCCACTACTACTACTACTTTGATGTCACTCGGAATCGAGTATGACGATCATCCAGGGATGTCACCTTCATTGGTGAGTTTTGAGGTGACTAAAGAAGCCGATACGGGACCGGCAGATTCGTTCACATGAGTTGCACATGTGGTGGGCTACATAGAGTGCAGGAGGGGCGGTGGCAGCGTCTTCCCGGCGTTGACGCGTGTCTGCCTCGTTATGCAGTCGGGCTAACTCGGAAGTATTGACACCTTCTCGTGTGGTGCTCCTCCAAGCGTTACGATGTGGAGTAATCGACTCCCAGGTGAAGGGGTCGATTTGGGAATTTATCAGGTTTGTCTTAGATCATACCTTTTCAGTTGCCCGCCGACGTTAGGTGACTGTAGAGTAGCTGCTTTGGAAGTCGACTGTCGTCCATGCAGTTAACATGGCCAGTCCAGCGTAGTTCTTCATAGATAATGGTAGCCTCGATGCTCCTACAGTTGGTGTCAGCAAAAAAACTGGCATTTGTTCTCTTGTCTTCCCAGCGAACAAGGAGGAAGGAACGTAGACTACGTTGGTGAAAGTTTTCAAGTGCCTTGAGGTGCCTCCTGTATGTGACCCATGTCTCACTGACATATATCAGTGATATATGTGAAACTTTGTAGATAATTTCAGCTCCCTGCAGCAGAAGACACGGTTTCGGAGTCTGCCCAATGCTTGAGATGCACATCTGATCCGATACTGAATCTCTTCATCGATGTCCGCTTTGGTGAACAGGTGGGAGCCGAGATACCGAAAGTGGGTAACATTAGAGAGGGTAGTACCGTTAAGCTGGGTGGATGGTGGAAGTGTGTCTGAATGAGGGGCAGGTTGAACGAGAATCTGAGTCTTACGCACATTCACCTCATGGCCGAAGTGTGCTTACGCATCTGCGTAGATGTTCAAGACCTCCTGTAGGTCGTGTTCAATGTGAACAACAAGGGTGAGGTCGTCTGCATACCGAAGTTCAGTAATGGAAGCTGCCGACTCCTTTGTTCTTGCCCAGAATCGTCTTATGTGTACAAATCATCATGTGTCGCAGAAAGACTTCTGGTTGAAGCTAGTTTGACTAGGGAATTGAATTCTATAAACCTTAGTGATGGTCAGTACAAAACTGATAATATGTTACATAAATTTATTTGTCAGTGGCCCAAGGTTAAAAATGCTTTGAAAACCTTGGAGCTAGATGTAGGATAGTCATGTCGCCCCCTTTCTCTTAAGCTGCTCTACGTGTGTGTTGGTGTGGGGATTAGCCGATGACATCATTATGACCTAACCTCATGTTTAATAAGGTCACCCTGTATATTTAAGCCTCTCTCTGTCCATGTAATCCAGTTGCCTCTGAGGATGTCTTGAATAAAGACGAAAGCTAAGGTGCTCCGTTGTTTCCCTTTTCCCAGTGCGATTTTATCAAGAGGCAGCTGGGAGAGGGGGTGTCACGCTTGGATGTGAACCTGACAGATGACACCGACCTGACAACGAGATCTGAGATTGCCGAGTTCCACGACATTTTAAATAACGAGTTACTTAATGCACAAAGGCAGAACATACCATACAAAAAACTCAGATTAGACAACAATGACCCTAAATAGATAAATAATTATTTAAAGAACATTATTGACCAAAGGAAGGTTATAGGTAGAAGGATAAATCGTGGCGAATTTTACCTCCGGGAGTATTGTAAGGTAATGGCAGGTAGGGTTAAAACCGAGATAAGAAAAGCCAAGAGGAACTATGAGCTGAAGGTAGCAGGGGAGGCGAAAAAAACCCCAAAGGATTCTACCAAATGTATCAAACTAAAACACGAGATAAGATTGGACCAATACGTTCAGATACCGGAGAGCTAACTGATAACGAGGGAGAAATGAGCAATAATCTGAATAAATATTTTTCAACAGTTTTCACGACCGAAAATTTAAACATGATACCCGAGGCACGGATCCTATTCAGAGATAGTGAAGAAAACAATTTAAGCGAGATAGTACTGACTAGTAATGATGTTAATAAGCAAATAGACAAACTGAAGCCTAATAAGTCAACTGGTCCCGATGAGATATTTGCCAGAGTATTAAAGGAATGAAAGGATGAGCTTAGTATGCCCTTAGCAATGTTGTTTAACATGTCATTAAAAACAGGTGTCGTACCTGAATCCTGGAGGATAGCGAATGTAATACCGATTTTCAAGAAAGGGGATCACTATCCTCTAACTACCGCCCAATCAGTCTAACATCAATAGTAGGTATATTACTAGAATCAATTATTTCAAACTCTATTCGAAACCACCTGGAGAAGCACAAGTTGATCAATGATTCCCAACATGGCTTCACAAACGGGCGTTCATGTCTAACTAATCTATTAACATTCTTTTCATCAGTTTTCGAATAGGTGGATGAGGAGCACAATTATGATGTGGTATATCTCGACTTTAGCAAAGCCTCAGACAGAGTCCCCCCACGAAAGACTAATTAGAAAGGTAGAAGCGCATGGCATCAAAGGTAATATCTTTAAATGGATTAGGGCGTGTTTACGGGACAGGAAACAGCGAGTGAGCATAAACGGCACTAAATCTCATTAGAGCAACGTCACTAGTGGAGTTCCCCAAGGCTCAATACTTGGACCATTATTATTTATTACAAACATAAACGACATAGATATCGGCATAGACAGCAACATAAGTAAATTTGCTGATGACACTAAAATAGGACGTGTAATTAAATCTGACGAGGACTCTGCAAAACTACAGTAAGATTTAAAGAAATTTTTCGAATGGTCGGAAAAATGGCAGATGAAATTCAATGTGAACAAATGTAAAGTACTCAGTATAGGAGATGTAAACAGGAAAACCAGTTACCAAATGAACAACGATGCTATTGTGGAATCCGACTGCGAGAGAGATTTCGGAGTAATGATAAGTAGGAATCTTAAGCCAAGTAAGCTACGTGTTTTTGCTCATAACAAGACTAATAATATACTTGGGTTCTTACAAACGACTGTGAGTTACAAGACTAGCGAGGTTATCTTAAAATTATATCTAGCGCTTGTGAGACCTCACCTGGATTACGCAGTTCAGTTCTGGTCACCGTATTACAGAATGGATATAGAATCAGTGGAAAGAATCCAGAGGAGAATGACAAGACTAATCCTGGGCATTAGGAACCTTGAATACAGGGACAGGTTAATGCATCTTAATTTGCACTCCCTCTCGAGCTGTAGAGTGAGGGGCAACATGATAGAGGTGTATAAATGGAAGTCAGGGTTAAACAAAGGGGACATTACATAGGTACTCAAACTATCCGACCAGGAGCAAACTCGTAACAATGGTTTTAAATTAAACAAATTTAGATTTCGGCGTGAAATAGGTAAACACTGGTTTGGAAACAGAGTAGTGGATGAATGGAACAAGTTACCAAATATCATCATAAACTCGAATACTCTGGATAGCTTCAAACGTAGGTTGGATGCTTACATGAGCAATAGGGGTTGGGTATAAACGGGACTGCCCAGTATGGGTCAATAGGCCCGCTGCAGTTTCCTCCATTCTTATGTTCTTATATATATATATATATATATATATAATCAACGACCTCACCAGCAAGGAATCGAACCCTCGACCTACTCGAGGGTTCGATTCCTTGCTGGTGAGGTCGTTGATTGTATGTTCAAAGTCCGCGTGTTAAATGGACTAAAAATGAAGTATATATATATATATATATATATATATATATTTCATTTTTAGTCCATATAACACGCGGACTTTGAACATATAATCAACGACCTCACCAGCCAGGACTCGAACCCTGGACCTAATGCATGGGACGAGGGAACACTACCGACCATACCACAAGAGCACTAAAAGCAGTTCTAGACTATGTGATATTTCACACAAAGCCTGTTCATCGAGCTGATGGCGCCGTGAACCTCTCATTGGGAACTGCCCGTGCTGCTTATGTGGATGTCAGTAGCATTTTACAGAATCCAGCTGGTATGAAACGCGAGGTACCATGTATACTTCATTTTTAGTCCATATAACACGCGGACTTTGAACATGTAATCAACGACCTCACCAGCCAGGACTCGAACCCTGGACCTAATGCATGGGACGAGGGAACACTACCGACCATACCACAAGAGCACTAAAAGCAGTTCTAGACTATGTGATATTTCACACAAAGCCTGTTCATCGAGCTGATGGCGCCGTGAACCTCTCATTGGGAACTGCCCGTGCTGCTTATGTGGATGTCAGTAGCATTTTACAGAATCCAGCTGGTATGAAACGCGAGGTACCATGTATACTTCATTTTTAGTCCATATAACACGCGGACTTTGAACATATAATCAACGACCTCACCAGCCAGGACTCGAACCCGCCAGGATTGGAACCCACGGCCCTCGAGGCCATGACTGTGACCGGGGAACGCTCGTGGGCCGTGGGTTCGAATCCTGGCGGGTTGAGGTGTTGATTGTAAGTAGAAGTCCGCGTGTTTATTGGGCTAATGAAATATATATTTTATATAAATATATATTTTATATAAATATATATTTATATATATATATATATATATATATATATATATATATATATATATATATATATATATATATATATATATATATATATATATATATATATATATATATATATATATATATACTGTACAGTGTATGTGTGTGTGTGGGGTTGGGGGGTAAAAATAAAGCACGTGAAACACAAACATTTGCATGTCAGTACAAGATGCGTAACGTGGAGAAGATAAATCTTGATAAAATCACAGGAAAGGGGAAATACTGGAGCACGTAAACTTCCCTAATCTACTGAAATGTTTTTCATAATATATATTTTAATTTAAATTAAGTCCACTTTTCTTGCAACATCAAGCTCTGTGATGGCTTGCAGTGTTTACTGAAAGAAAGTAACTTCACACCATTAGCCTCACGTCTCCTCTGTTTATAAATTTCTCAGCAATATTTGAAGCTTCCTTCACCATCATCGCTCATGACCATACGTGAACACGCTTAATCTTCACTGGAGCATCTTGTTCAGGGCCGGATTCAGGACTGGGCAAAGTGGGCAGCTGCCCAGGGGCCTCCACATATTACAATATTTTATTTATTTGTTTATTCAATGGATTATTTTTATTTTCATTCTTTAAAATTCATGTTTATCTATTCCATCATGTAAATCTATGTTCAGCAAGAAGTGTGATAGAAATTAGGCTAGCTACTCCTTGAAATTCATGAATACCTGGTTTTCCTATGAACAGTATATTTTTAATGAATGCTTTTGTTTGTGTTGCTAATAATACATTTAGAATTCCACAAGCACCTATTGATTAAAAATGAACTACATGGAATAACGAAATTGAGATTAAAAAAAACAAGTCAAATATTTTTTTCATTATCACTTCCATTACGAATGCCATCAGGGCGCTATGTTTGTTGACAATCGGTCGGAGGGGGTTGGGTCGTGTAGAATCTGCACATCGGTTGTCATGTGTCTGTCGATTAAAGAGGAGACTTGCTTCGCCCATGATTCGTGAACTTCCCAGGAGTAGACATAAACATGTCTTACAGATGTAAAATGAGAGAGAGAATTGTCATTTGTGCTTGTTGAGTGAAGTCGTCGCCGCTCAGTGGTGAATGATCTTGTCAGTTGTCATTTCCTAGAACTTGTGTTGCAAATGTACAGTGAGAGTACGAGTGAGAGAGAGTCGATTGATGCTTGTGCTTGAGCGTGGGTGGGTGTGCTCTTAGAATATACGTTCATATATATAATTGTGCTTTAAGATACTACTGGTCGATTGGCTGCAAGTAAGTTGAGTTATTTTTATGTATTTTGAGTACATTAACTATGTCAATGACGGTTTTTGTCAGTTCCACGATCAGTATATACAGTATAACACAGTATAGTCAATGGTAAAAGGAGGCGAACCGACGGCGAGCTTTAGGGGTGGGACTGGGAAAAGTCAGAGGGAGAGGTCATCATCTTATCCAAAATTCCAAATTTTAAAAATATGTTGGCGTTCAAATGTTCCAGGGAATTAAGTAATCAATTAACCTCTCCATAAAGTAGCAAAAAGCAAACGGCCAATTTGTGTTATGTTTTTAATTATAACGAAAAATTAGGTGTCCGTCTTTGTTGACAGAAAATTATTGTTGCAGAAATGAGTGGAATGGACAGACACAAAGGTGTACGACGTTTCGAAAGTGGTGCTGCAAAGAGAAAGACATCTAAAGAACGTGCTGAGAGAGAAGCTAAAGAATTTACAAAAACACGTCGACTGACTGAATTCTTCACTCGTCCATCAGCTTCAGAACATCTAGTCAGTGCTTTTGCAAGCTCATCTTCAAGGCAACCAGAACAAGTACCTGCATGTGATGCATCAGCTTCCTCTTTATATGGCAGCTCTAGCTTATCTACAGGGGGAAATGACCAGACTGCCGAGGAGATTGAAATTGAATCAAAGCATGTGCCTCCTGGAGTGCAAATGGCAACTACACAAAATTATGACTTTGACATTAGCTTATGGTCAGAACATTTGACAAAACAATTTATTGATTATTGGGCTGCGAACAGTTCTGAGAATCTCCACCACAGTAATGCTAAATTTTTGGATGCAAAATCAGCAGTACAAAATGATTCAAACAATGTCAGTCGCAAATACACACCAGCCATGTTTGAGCGAAAGAATCGAAATGGGGAAGTTGTAAAGCGTTCTTGGCTTTGTTTCTCCCCCGCAAATGGGCGGGTCTACTGCTTCTTTTGCAAGCTAATGGGTGTTGTCGTGCAAAGGGAGCTGGAGGTATAGACTCTAAACTAACTACGCATGTGGGTCAAATTGAGCAGTATTAGTGTAGTCTTGTAAAGCGATTGATCAGCGTGCTTAAATTTATATGTGAAAGAGGGCTAGCTCTTCGAGGAGAAGATAAAATAATTGGAGCTCATAATGGAAATTACTTGGGATTACTAGAGCTTTTGGCCGAGTATGGTGATTTCCTCAGGAAACACATCCAGAATCATGCTAATCGTGGCACTGGTCATGCAAACTATTTGTCTTCAACCATCTGTGAAGAAATTGTCAGACTAATGGGCAATGAAGTACTGAACGAAATTATCTCACGTATAAAGCTCTCAAAATATTACTCAATTTCTCTAGATTCCACCCCTGATGAAGGCCACATTGATGAACTAACTCTGATAATCAGATACATGGAGCATGACACACCTGTTGAGAGATTTGTGAAATTCTTGCCAAATGAAGGACACAAGGCTCAAGAAATGTTTGAAGGTTTGATGAAGTTTCTTGCAGACAATGACATTGACATTCAAAATTGTCGTGGGCAATTTTATGGTAATGCAACATCTATGAGTGGGAGGTACAATGGTCTGCAAGCCAAAGTTGTAGCTGAAAATCATCATGCAATTTGGATACCCTGTGCTGGTCATTCATTAAACTTGGTTGGAAAAGCTGCAGCTGAATGTTGTCAAGAAGCTATCTCATTTTTTTATTTTCTTGAGGCAATTTATGTGTTCTTCACAGCTTCTACACATCGTTATGCAATTCTTAGTGATTTACTGAAAACTGTAGCGTCTGGCCCGGTATCTGTGTCAAAGAGGATTTCCACAACAAGATGGTCCTGTCGAGTAGTTGCAGTGAAAGCAGTTGTCCAAGGTTATCTCCCAATCCGTGAAGCACTTGCTAAAATAGCTAGAGATGAAAATGAGACGAGCAAAACATGATATGAAGACAATGGTCCATGATAAGATGTGCAAGTTAGAGACTGCTAGTTATGCTGTGTTTTGGCATAACATTCTTGGCAGAGTTGATGCAACAAGCCATGCATTGCAAGATCGTAAACTCGATTTGAATACAGCAGTAGCAATGCTGAAGTCCTTGGAATGTTTTATACGAGAAAAGAGAGAGTGCTTCCATGTTTATGAGAAGATGGGAAGGAAAATGTCAGAAACTGGGGATTATTCACAGACACGCAAGTGACAACGCAATGTACGACTCAATCCATTGGATTATGGACGATCAGAAGAAGCAGCCCTCTTACAGTCAGAAAAATTTCGGGTTCAGAGTTTCCTTCCAGCAATTGATCAGTTCCTGAGTTCACTGGATCAACGGTTAAAGGCCTATGAGGAAACCTGTTCACTTTTCGGGTTCTTGTCTAAGCTGGAGTGAATGAATTGTGACGAAATTGAAGCAGCTGCAGCAAAATTGGTTGCTGAGTACAAAAATGATTTGGATCAAACACTTGGAGTTGAACTTGTGCAGTTTACAGCATTCTTCACTCAATTTCTTGAAGACGAAGATGATGAGAAAGGGAGGGCACATTACCTTTACAAGCTGTTGATAGACAAGAAAGTAGTAGATACATTTCCAAATGTTGAAATAATGCTACGGATGTACCTGGTGCTCATGGTCACAAATTGTTCTGGAGAACGTTCTTTCAGTAAAATGAAGTTTATTAAAAACAGATTTCGTACTACAATATGTCATGATAGGCTCAGCCACCTGGCTTTGATGAGTATCGAATATAACATCCTCAGGGAGATTGACTTCGAAAAGTTGATCAAAAACTTTGCAGCGGCCAGGTCACGTAAAGTTCCTGGTCTGTAAATAAAGGTTATGTTTATTTTCTATTTTGCAATTGAACAATGTTTGTGTTCAATATATCCATTATCCATGGTCGATGGCAGTTATTTTTATTAAAATTTTTGTTTTTTCTAACATGTTCATACTTTTGTTATAATTTTATCAAATTCATTAAAGTGTTTATTTGTTTTACTATTGGATGCAAAACTTCAATTTTATTTATAGTTGAGTTAATACTTATTCTGAATCTATCTGACCTTGGACTTAAAGAAGCCTAATCATGCATTCTAGGACAGAACCATTAGTTGAGTAGAGGTTTATCTGATTAATAATACAAAGAATCATCTCTGTAATAACTAATAATATATTCTTTTCTGTGAAGTCTCTTGAAAAATTTTGACATGTGCGGTAGTAGCTATATCAGGGCTGGTCGACTTGAAACCACATGAATGACTCCAGTCATGTCTCACTTGTGTGTGTGTGTGTTGGGAATTTGTGCACTATCAATAAATATACAGTTAATTAAAAATTTCTCAATGTTCTAATTTCCTCAATATAACTGCATATGGCTTCAAAATTCTCCAAAGAAGTGTTCAAATTTCAAAATTTTCCCGGGGGGGCTTAGAGCGTCCCCCGGAACTCCCAGATGTTTAGGCTCGCTTCACTCGCCACCCCACCCTCTTGGGTAGTTATAATAAGGGGGGCCTCCACAAAGAGGCTGCCCATGGGCCTCTACAGGTCTAAATCCGGCACTGATCTTGTTGACAGGCTGAAGCTGACTGATGACGCAGCTTCTTGTGCACAGGATGTAAATTTTGATAATGAACACGTGTCTGGTGTTGACGTAATCACCTTCCTGTGTTTTAGTTGTTGACCTCTTTAAACTTTATTACACCATTGTCTGGGGCCCAGCGTGTGACTGTGGCTGCATGGTCTAACAATGTCTTTCAGTTCACTAAGGCTCTATCATAAGATATTGTTTCTGTTGCGATTTTGGCTACTGTAGTCGCTAACAGACTGGTACTGTAGTGTGTGTGTGAGTGAAGTGTATTAGTAATGCATAACGGAAACATTTTACTGCTATTTGCAAATAAGAAAAGTGACTATAGTGCTTGTCATTGCTATATAACTAACGTAACTTTGAATTATGACAATGGAATAAGACTGACTGTAGCATGGAACATGTCTGTAACATTCTTTCTACTCGTATGGTTAGTGCGACGGAAGAATGCATATTACAAGTGACGGGAATTTGACTTGCATGTAGTTCTCGTCAATGAAATGGATATACTGTAACTGACACGGGGTAAGGGGAAGTTGAGTGCGTCTCTGCCCTGCGATTATCTTGTGTCTGTGGCTATTTTATATACAGTGCAGTTACTAGGGACTTCCAGTAACACGTAACTGAGATTTATGATTAAGAAGTAACACCGGCATGGGACTGACTTGTTTCAGTAACTGTGATATAAGAACATAAGAATGGAGGAAACTGCAGCGGGTCTATTGACCCATACTGGGCAGTCCCGTTTACACCCAACCCCTATTGCTCATATAAGCATCCAACCTATGTTTGAAGCTATCCAGCTTATTCCAGTTAATGATGATATTTGGTAACTTGTTCCATTCATCCACTACTCTGTTTCCAAACCAGTGTTTACCTATTTCACGCCTAAATGTAAATTTGTCTAATTTAAAACCATTGTTACTAAGTTCGTTCCTGGTTGGGTAGTTTGAGTACCTTTGTAATGTCCCCTTTGTTTAACCCTGATTTCCATTTATGCACCTCTATCATGTCGCCCCTCGCTCTACGTCTCTCGAGGGAGTGCAAATTAAGATGCTTTAACCTGTCTCTGTACTCAAGGTTCCTAATGCCCGGGATTGGTCTTGTCATTCTCCTCTGGATTCTTTCCACTGATTCTATATCCATTCTGTAATACGGTGACCAGAACTGAACTGCGTAATCCAGGTGAGGTCTCACAAGCCCAAGATATAATCTTAAGATGACCTCGCTAGTCTTGTAACTAACACTCCTTTGTATGAACCCAAGTACTTTATTAGCCTTGTTATGAGCAAAATCACTTTGTTTACTTGGCTTAAGATTCCTACTTATCATTACTCCGCAATCTCTCTCGCAGTCGGATTTAACAATGGCATCGTTGTTCATCTGGTAACTGGTTTCCCTGTTTGCATCTCCTATACTGAGAACTTTACATTTGTCCACATTGAATTTCATCTGCCATTTTTCCGACCATTCGAAAAATTTGTTTAGATCTTCCTGTAGTTTTGCGGAGTCCTCGTCAGATTTAATTACACGTCCTATTTTAATGTCATCAGCAAATTTACTTATGTTGCTGTCTATGCCGATATCTACAGTATGTCGTTTATGTATATAATAAATAATAATGGTCCAAGTACTGAGCCTTGGGGAACTCCACTAGTGACGTTGCTCCAATGGGATTCAGTGCCATTAATACTCACTCGTACACTAATTGGACGGTAGTTAGAGGATAGTGATCTATCCCCCGCCTTGAAAATCGGTATTACATTCGCTATCCTCCAGGATTCTGGTACTACACCTGTTTTTAAAGACATATTAAACAACTTTGCTGAAGGCATACTAAGCTCTTCCTTACAGTCCTTTAATACTCTGGCAAATATCTCATCGGGACTAGGTGACATATTAGGCTACAGTTTGTCTATTTGCTTACTAACATCTGTACTAGTCGCTACTATCTCGCTTAATTTGTTTTCTTCACTATCTGTGAATAGAGTCGGTGCCTCGGGTATCATGTTTAAATTTTCGGTCGGGAAAAATATTTAATCAGATTATTGCTCATTTCTCCGTCGTTATCAGTTAGCTCGCCGGTATCTGTCTGTATTAGTGCAACCTTTTCTCCTGTTTTAGTTTGATACATTTGGTAGAATCCCTTGGGGTTTGTCTTCGCCTCCCTTGCTATCTTCACCTCATTATTCCTCTTAGCTTTCCTTATCTCGGTCTTAACCATATTGGCCAATACCTTATAACAGATCAGGAGGTAAATTTCGCCACGATTTATCCTTCTACCTATAGCCTTCCTTTGGTCAATAATGTTCTTTAGATAATTATTTATCTATGTAGGGTCATTGTTGTCTGATCTGAGTTTTTTTGTATGGTATTTTCTACTTTTGTGCATTAAGTAACTCATTATTTAAATTGTCGTGGAACTCGGTAATCTCAGATCTCGTTATCAGGTCGGCTTCAACTGTCAGGTTCACGCCCAAGCGCGACACCCACTCTCTCAGCTGCTTCTTCAAACTATCAAAATTTGCCCTTTTGAAATCTGGGACTTTTTGGAATTTTCTTTACGTCTGACCTGAAAATCTAACTGGAATCTAATTTCGTTTTGATCGCTGTTTGCAAGTTCGTTCTCTACCTAGACATTGCTAATGAGGTTTTCTCTGTTCGATAGAACTAAATCGAGTATATTATTACCCCGGGTGGGTTCGGTTATAAGTTGACTTAGGAAACAGTCCTGGATCTTTTCGAGAAAATCCTCTGATTCTGAGTTACCAGTAAGGTCAGTCTAATCTATTTGGCCAAGGTTAAAGTCGCCTACTATACAGACTTTGTTGTGTATGGAACCCCTACGCATTTCATCCCAGAGAAGATTGGGAGGTCTATATATTACTCCTATGATTAATTTTTCCCTACCTTCTATTGATTCTATCCAAATTGTTTCTGTATACCGCTCAGTTTTTATTTCCTTATTTATTTAACACTTCAGATTATCCCTGTCATAGATTGCTGCTACGCCTCCTTTCCTTGACTGCCTATCTGTATGGAACAATTTGTAACCCGCAATTTGGTATTCGACAGGTAACTCACGTGAGTCTAGGTTGATCCATGTTTCAGTGAATGCTATTATATCGATTTTTTCGGTGCATACCAAGGCCCTAATATCATCCATTTTGTTTCTCATACCTCTCCTGTTCGCGTAGTAGACATTTAAGTTAGTCGTGTAATGAGTCCTCTCTTTACCGCGTATAGGTTTTAACTCCCTGTCTAATTTAGTTTTGTCATCATTCCTAACACTATTTCTCTGTAATCTTTCACTTTGTTTTCCCCCTCCCACTACAGTCTCCTCCACCCCCGTGCCCATATGTTCCCCTAGTAGTTTAAAGACTTCTATATCTTTTGAACTGCCCCTTCTCGAGACCCAGCCAGGGTTGCCACCCCATATGTAATTTTAGCACATTACATCTGTGTGACTGCTCGAGATTTTATCTTATGACCAGTGGGTCTGATAGTACTCTTACCATATGACTCTCTCGTAGCAATTTAACATCAGGACATGTGATTGTAATTCGTTTCTCTGTGTTTGAGTGAACCAGTACGGGGGACCGGTGGTAGATGCGGTACCGTTCTTGCCTCGCAAGCGAGATGTCACGGGTTCGATTCCCGGGCCGGTGGAAGTTGTTTGGACTTACTTCCTAGCCCCCATTAGTCTCTGTTCACCTAGCAGTAAAGTAGGTACCTGATGTAAATCGAAAGTTGCGAATTCGTATTCAGGGAAAGTTGTTGGAGCTTCCAATAACTTCATGACATAAACCACTGACTCTTCAGGCTTCTACGCCCTTAACTCGTGAGACATAAAGGCAAGAATGAACTTAGCATGCTTCCCAGTTGGGCGCTGTAAACGCTTCTGCCCTTCACCTTATACAAGGATGTAGGGGAGTGCCCAATAAAAAAAAAAAAAAAAAAAAAAAAAAAAAGTGAACCAGTACCACGATGATATACATACCAGATATTCTAATGTGTGATTAAAACGTTTGGGTTCAGCAACACTTCATGTGGCTCATGGCATCAAAGGTGACATCCTTAAATGGATTAGGGCGTGGTTTCAGGGCAGGAAACAGCGAGTGAGCATTAACGGCAATAAGTCCCATTGGAGCAACGTCACAAGTGGAGTTCCCCAAGGCTCAGTACTTGGACCATTATTATTTATTATATACATAAACGACATAGATATCGGCATTGACAGCACCTTAAGTAAATTTGCTGATGACACTAAAATAGGACTTGTTATCAAATCTGACGAGGACTCGGCAAAACTACAGGAAGATCTAAACAAATTATTCGAATGGTCTGAAAAATGGCAGATGAATTTCAACGTCGACAAATGTAAAGTACTCAGTATAGGAGATGTAAACAGGGAAACCAGATACCAGATGAACAACGATGCCATAGAGAAATCCGACTGCGAGAGAGATTTAGGAGTAATGATAAGTAGGAACCTTAAGCCAAGTAAACAATGTCTTTTTGCTCGTAACAAGGCTAATAAAGTACTTGGGTTCATACAAAGGAGTGTTAGTTACAAGACTTGCGAGGTCATCCTAAAACTGTATCTTGCTCTTGTGAGACCACACCTGGATTACGCAGTTCAGTTCTGGTCACCGTATTACAGAATGGATATAGAATCCTTGGAAAGAATTCAGAGGAGAATGACAAGACTAATCCCGGGCATTAGGAACCTTGAGTATACAGACAGGTTAAAGCATCTTAATTTGCACTCCCTTGAGAGACGTAGAGCGAGGGGCGACCTGATAGAGGTGTATAAGTGGAAGGCAGGGCTAAACAAAGGGGACATTACAAAGGTACTCAAACTATCCAACCAGGAGCGAACTCGTAACAATGGTTTTAAATTAGACAAATTTAGATTTAGGGGTGAAATAGGTAAACACTGGTTTGGAAACAGAGTAGTGGATGAATGCAACAAGTTACCAAATATCATCATTAACTGGAATACGCTGAATTGCTTCAAACATAGGTTGGATGGTCATATGAGCAATAGGGGTTGGGTGTAAACGGGACTGCCCAATATGGGCCAATAGGCCTGCTGCAGTTTCCTCTATTCTTATGTTCTTATGTTCTTATATGGCTACAAGATATTATACTCGATTTAGTTCTGCCAAACAGAGAAAATCTCATTAGTAATGTCGAGGTATGGACGAATTAGCTGACAGAGATCACAAAGAAGTAAGATTCAAATTACAATTTAATATCAGTCGCAAGGAAAATTCCATTAACGTCCGAGATTTCAGAAGGGCACACTTTAATGGTTTGAAAAGGCAGCTGGGAGAAGGGGTATCACGTTTGGGGGTGAATTACATGACCTCACGTGAGGTGACCTCACACAATGTACCAACTGAGGGTGACCGCACTTTACCTGGAGACCTGGTAGCGATAACCTCACAAAATATGACAGTTAAGGATGACCTGATCATGAGATCTGAGGTTGACGAGTTCCACAACAATTTAAATAATAAGTTACTTAATGCACAAAAGCATTACATACCATACAGAAAACTTAGATCAAATAACAATGACCCCAAATGGATAAATAATTATTTAAAGATTATTGTTGGACAAAAAAGGCAATAAGTTGGAGAATAAATCATGGTGAAGTTTACCTCCGAGATTATTATGAAGTATATATTGGCCAATAGGGTTATAACTGAAACAAGGAAAACAAAGAGGAATAATGAACTGAGGGCAGCAAGAGAGGCGAAGTCAAACCCAAAGGGAATCTTTCAAATGTATCAAACTAAAACACGAGAAAAGATTGGACCCCTGCAGTCAGGTACCGGCGAGCTAACTGATAACGACGGGGAAATGAGCAATAATCTGAACAGATATTTTTCAACAGTTTTCACCACCGAGATATAAGTGACTAGTAACGATGTTAGTAAGCAAATAGACAAGTTAAAGTCTAGTAAGTCACCAGGTCCCAATGATATATTTGCCAGAGTATTATAGAAATGTAAGGAAGCGCTTAGTGTGCCCTTAGCAAATTTGTTTAACATGTCATTAAAAACGGGTGGAGTACCAAAATCCTGGAGGATAACGAATATAATACCGATTTTCAAGACGGGAGATAGATCACTATCCTCTAATTACCGTCCAATCAATTTAGCATCAATTGGAGGCAAACTGCTGGAAGCAATAATTTCAAACTCGATTCGAAATCACCTGGAGAAGCACAGGTTGATCAATGATTCCCAACATGGCTTTACAAGTGGGCGTTCGTATCTGACTAATCTATTAACATTTTTTTCAGCTGTTTTCAAATCAATGGACGTCGAGCACGATTATGATGTGGTATATCTCGACTTTAGAAAAGCCTTCGACGAAGTCCCCCAACGATAGACTAATGCGAAAAGTGAGAGCCTCGGGGGATTGGAGGAGATATTCTAAAATGTAATAGGGCATATTTGCAGGACAGGAAACAGCGAGTAAGCATTAACGGTACTAAATCCGATTGGAGTAACGTCACGAGTGGAGTACTCCAAGGCTCATTATTTGGACCTTTATTATCTATTATATACGTAAAAGACATAGATAATAATAATAATTGTTGCCCTTTATGTAACGAGGATGGTTGGCCCTAGGGCCACCTAGGAGTGATTTTGTTTAAGGTGTGGAAGGTGTCGCCAACACAACAACCACACCCTGAGTTAACGAGCTGCATGATCCTGTGTCAAGCAATAGTACGAGAAGACCGGACAACTCGCCAACTGCACTGGAATATCTATTAATAATCCAAGTTCCCAATTGCTGCTGGGTAGACAGAGGCAAATGACATAAAGAAACTTGCCCATAGTTTCACCCTGCCCGGGCATCAAACCTGGGTCCACTCGCTTGCGAGGTGAACATGCTGACCATTACACCACAGGTCGTTTCGTGGATACGACATAGATATAGGCATAGACAGCAATATAAGTAAATTTTCTGATGGCACTAAAATAGGGCGAGTAATTAAACCTAACAGGGACTTCGCAAAACTACAGGAAGATCTAAAATTTGTTTTGAATGGTCTGAAAAATGGCAGACGAAATTTAATGTGGATAAATGTAAAGTACTTAATTTTGGAGAAGTAAACAAAGAAACCAGAGACCAGATGAACAGCAATGTTATAGAGAAATCTGACTGTGAGAAAAATTTAGGAGTAATGATAAGTAGGGATCTTAACCCTTAGGCCCCGAGTGACGTTCCAGAAGGGTCCTATGGGCGCGCCCTGGGTTAAGTTCCAGAACGCTCCCCTTTCTCCCCCCCCCCCTCCACTGTTTAAATATCCTCACCTCTCAAGCGAGCGGACCCGAGTTCAATCTTCGGGCAGGGTGAAACTATGGGCAAGTTTTTTTATACATCATTTTCCTCTGTCTATCCAGCAGTAATTGGGAACCTGGATGTTAATCGATTTGCCGATCGTATCCAGGGCAATGGTTAGCCAGTGCAGTTGTTCGGTCTTCTCGGACTATTCCATGACAGTGGGTCATGCAGCTCGTTAAATTTTTTGTGTATATGCACCTTTATCGTCCGATGTACCGTTTATCACATAACTGCGAAAAAGCAGTGCCAATTCATCCTTTTGGGGGGGGGAGGGTCAGAAAAGGAGGGATGCGACACTCGAACGGGGGAGAACTCATTTGATGCATGGCGGGTCTTCCTATTGTTGGTGCTAATCTGAAAACTTCACTGAATATAATTGGAGGTCATAATTATAATATTGTGTCGATAGATATGATAGGCACTGTAAATAAATTATTTTATAAGAGTTTCGAGAAATAATGCATACACCTGCAGAGTTTGAAAATAATACCACTGAAGATGTAGGAAGAGAAAACATTATAATGAGCCATGACACCTGTTTGTTATCTGTATTCATGTTACGTCACTGGGTAGAGAAAAGATAACCCCTGGTGGTGTCGGAACTTCCAAGGGTTGAAAACCAGGTGTGACAGTGCCTCTTTGTAAGCACTGAAGGAAGAGCATACAGTATATACATGTAACCAACAAATAAAATTCACTTGCGACCAAACAACTTTATGGAGATATTAACTTACGAAAATCAGATATGTTATCAGAGTTTCTTATCTGATGTATTTGGTGACCTGTGTGAGGAGCATCATGTCATCGTTGTATGCAGTGAAAAGATTTGACGTAAAGCAACTGTAAAACTTGTAGCGCGTACGAATATTGTTTATGAGACTTGCTTCTCCAGGAAGCTATAGTTCACCGTCATGCAGACATCAGGCTCGGGATAAATTATGAACCGTAATGAGAATGCTACAGTAATACGGATGATAATATTAAGTAAAACTATCTTACAGGTTTACAATTAGTTTGACATTTATATAGAATATACAGGTATACAGTTCAGCATGTGTATAGAGAGTGCAGGTATTCTGTACGGTGTACATAGACATTGGAGGTAAACAGGTTCCAGTGTATCTATCGTGCACAAATGTCCCTTCCACCAACCAGCGAAAAAAAGGTTTCCTGGCGGGATGGAGTTGCCTTCAGATGGCGGTAGCGGCGAGAAGATATCTTCCTGTACATGAATATATAGTGAACCTTGCCATATTGTTTCGAATAATTTTTAGCTTGGATTTTAGATTTTGTGTTAAGGCAGAATGGTAAAATGAGCAGGAAGAGTCCACATGATTTTGTATGTGCGCCAAGAAAGGTTTCTACAAGCATCAGATGAAAGGCTCTGTAACCGGTGAATTTAAAGTCGCCATCAACAGTCCCAGGTGTAGAACCACGAAACTCCCACAGGCTGAGACAGTCTTTTAATGTCTTGGAGACTTGCTTAAGTAACTTCTTCAAGTCTTTGAACATTAGTAATACATCACTCAAACAATGGGCGTAGTATTATTTTTTTTTTTTGCAATTCCCATGAGTATGAAGATCGCTTGAAACCTAATAAAAATGATAGTGTTAAACACATGTATAGGCTAACATACATGACATGCAGCCTCTCTGAAGATGATAACGGGATCCATTTCATGTATGCAGGAAATAAAACAGTCTTTACAGTTTGTAGAAAGAAAGAAATTATCATTAGGAATCACTAACTTGAGATGAAAATTTACTAGCTAAATGAGAGAGAGAGAGAGAGAGAGAGAGAGAGAGAGAGAGTCCTTAGCGTGGGGCTGATCATTGTGACAACATATCTGGTGCTCCATGTGGATATTGTACATGACATCTATTTTTTTTTTTTTGTACGTGGATTTAGCCCACCCGGGCATAGGTCACTGACCCACATCGGGGCCTGGGGGACGAAAATGTAGTAATAATAATAATAATAATAATAATTCATAGTAAATAAAATTTATAATAAATAATACAAATTTTGAAAATAAAATAATAAAATAATAATGATTATAATAATAACACTGTAATAATAATAATAATAATAATAATAATAATAATAATAATAATAATAATAATAATAATAACAATAATAATAAAAAGATCAAAAGTGAGAAACAATATATGTATGGGGAAACTTTCGTCCTGGCCCTCGACATCTCCAAAGCATTTGACAGGGTATGGCCTCAAGTCTCTACTTTCTAAACTTCCCTCTTATGGCTTCTCTCCCCCACTTTGTTCTCTAATTTCTAGCTTCCTTGAGAACCGATCCATGGCAGTTGTTGTCGAGGATCGATCTCTCGCTCTTTCTCTACCAATAGTGGTTTCCCACATGGTACTGTTCTTTCACCTACTCTCTTCCTTCATTTTATCAACGATTTACTTCACACTACTACTAATTCTATCCATTCTTACGCTGATGATTCTACTCTTCACTTTTCTTCACATTTTCCCCTTCCCCCTAATTCTCAAACTAGATCTGTTTCTAGAGCTGACATCCTTACATCTATCAATGGGGACCTGTGCAGCATCTCCGAATGGGGAGGTAGAAACTTGGTTAAATTCATGAGTAATAAAACTCAATATTTACCAATTACACTTTCCAAATTAGATGATCTCCCACTATTCACATTTCAGGACGCTATCATTCTGCCAAATTCTAAAATATATATGCTAGGCCTCACCATTTCCTCTAATATGTCATGGAAGCCACACATCCTCAACATTGCTAACGCTGCCTCCCGAAAGTTGGGAATGCTGTACAGATGCCGTAGCTACTTCACTCCTGAGCAGTTGTTTCAAGTATATAAGGGATTTCGTCCTAAATTGGAGTACTGCTCTCATATCTGGGGTGGTTCTTCTTCTCCTCCTTTAGTTGATAATCTTTCTTCCCTTTCTCTTCGCCGCAATGTTGCTTCACTCTCTCTCTTTTACAGGCACTTTAACGGGCAATGTTCGGTGGATTTGGCATCCTGTGCACCGCCGGCAAGGCCGTGCGTTTCTATTTTTGATTTCTGTTTACTCTTATTTTTTCGTCCCCTTGGCCCCGTTGTGGGTCGATGACCTGTGCCCCGGTGGTGAACCCCGGTAGTGTATAGCTGATGTGCGTGTGTATGTGTGGTTTCTGTGTGTGTAAGTGCACGTTGTATACATGTGTTTTTGTGTGCATGTGTGTGCGTACACTATGTATGTGCGTGCATACATCAGCGTGCGCTTTGTGTGTGGGTGTGGCGCAGTATACCGTGAGGACGAGGATACGACACATGGCGTTCCTAAAAATGGTAATTGTTTTTATCAGTTTTTATCATGCACCCGTTTATCACTAATTTGTCTCCTGTCTGCCTGTTTTTCGCCTGTCTATTGTCTTTCTTCTGTCTGTCTTGTGTTTGTCGTCTATCTGGCTTTAGCTTTTCTTTTTTTGTTGTTGTCTGTGAGTCCCTCGTTGGTCGTGCGCCTGCCGCCAAGGTCCAAGCTGTAGGGACACGGACGGCGAAGGTGAAACGACCGCATCCCCTGATTCTGCCGAATTTGTTGCCACTGACTGTGAGGCCCAAGGAGTTCGCCAAGCTTCAAGACTCGTGTGCCACTCTGAAGCCGGTAAGGGAGAAGGTGACTTCCGGGGAGGAGGATCAAGTTACCACCTATTCTTTTCTATGACCCTTCTTTATTGTGCAATGTGTATTTAAGCATTTGTTGTAAGATGATTATGCTTTGTGTACTAATCTTAAGTTTTAATCTACCTTACAGTAGATTTTTGTTGGGGGAGCTGTGTAAGGGCGGAAACGATCGTCCTGCTGGTTACCGCTGCTAACTCGCTCGTTTGCTGGTGCAGACGACACTTGGGGTGGTTGGACAGAGGTGAGAACGGCAGCGAATATCTGCGCCACCGGCAGATTCAACCCAGCCGCCATACAGTCAGTATCTAGCTACCCTGCTGTCCGCCAAATTCTGGCTGTGATCTCATCATAGGTCCTGGACTCGTGGGCTGTGTTCCCAGCCCTTCACCTGCCAACTCTCGACAGGAGCTGCAATGCACAGGCCAACCGGTCTATTGCAGACTCCTTATTTTCTTATGTAATGTTTTTATATAGTCAAAACTAGTGGATATAGCGAGAATTGATGGATTCGTTTCCTATAATTCATAGAGTACTTGCAGTCATACATCACATCACATGCAACATAATACGAGTAACTTACAATTACATTATCTAGAGCGACAGCTAAAACATGTCCTAATACCTCTCGTGTTTGATTTCTACCATTGTTTTGACTTCCTGTACAGTATTTATATGACACGTAGTTTCTCGAACGTAAATGAAGTATGCAAATTAGGGTAGTCGTATAAGTTATTAGGAAAAACCACAATAATTTGCTTTGGCAATTGGAAAAACCAGTGCAAGAGGGAGAGCGAGTTAAAACTAAAGTTTATGATGGTTCTGAGAACAGCTGAACGTGTGTGGAAAGAATAAGAGGAAAATATATAGCCTGGAAAAGCTGTATATCATTGTGTGTGTGTGTGTGCGCGTTGAACCCCTCTGCGTATGGTTCACCAAATGTGTGTCGATGTTTGGTTGTTTTACTGTCAAGTGGGGATTTTCGAGATTAGCATTTTAATTGTTGAAATTTTCGAGGTAGGGATTTCCACGGTATGGATTTCCAGGGATGGAATGGTTGAATTGCTTCTGACGGTAAGTTCCCTTCCACCAGTCCATGTTCTTCAGTGATTGCCTACCCCACTGTCGCAATTACTGGCGCGGCACAGAGTGATCCATCGATTTCAGACACAACAAAAACATGGATCATTTTATGGTGTGGCACAAAGTTATCAATCAGTGCCACAGACAGGTGATAAGCTTGTCACTCATAGTGATAGAGGATGTCAATCTCAGGTGTATTGCTGTGGGGGGTGAGACTAGTGGTCGGTGGGTGTTGATGGGTGAGAGATACGAGTAATAGTGAAAGTGGGCTGTGAGTGATGTAGACTGATGAGGGATGAGGTGAATAGTTTTAAACAATGGGGATCAACTCTCAGACAAAAAAGGTAACGATAAACTATACAGACTATTTTTTGTATAATTTTATAAAGGTAAATTGTTCTCTCAAGAGATAGAGACATACAGAGAGTAGCGAGAGTCTTTACCTTTTGGGTTTACTTGAACATAAACTTAATATACCAGAATGGCTGAACCAAATAAAACAATGACCGTGAAACTAGGACACTATTACTGTTCTCACCTTCCGGTTTAGTGTAGCGTCTTCCCTTTTTTCAAGTACTAGAGGCAACAGGTGCTTGTTCTTCATGTATACCTTCAGCAGAGAACAGTGTGCTCTTAAATGTGCTCAGACTCAGAGTGTCTGGTGAGCCGTACTTTCTGGTTGCCTAATAAGTGAAGTCTCGAGGGCATGGGAAGGTATGCAAGAAGCGGTCCCAGTGTCCCCTCAACACTACACCAAATTAAACTGGTTTACCAGAGTAATGATCATGCCGTAATAAATGAGTATTATAAATATTATCGGTGGAGGTGTCAGGCGAGAGTTATGAGTTGCTAAGGGGAAGCGTGGGATGAGCGTCACGACTGCTACAGTTAGTGCCCTGCTCAAGGTCGTATCGTCAGCCTCTGTCACGTGATGGTGGGGGCAGCGGGATTGTGGGTCTTCGTCTGCTACATGTGGAAGTTACTTCGGTTGGCTTTGCTCTGCCTCAGGGGAACGAGAGCATCGGCCCCAAAGCCGACAACAGTTGCAGATGTTGACTATGAGGCAACAGTCACTGAATGCCGCATAGATCTGCGGTTCAACTAACTCAACATAGCTAGGAAAGCTACTTATGTATTAAGATATTTAATATTAAGGTAGTAAAATGGTGGCGAAGGTATGACTATTGGGGGAGGCTGGAGGCCAATTTAAAAAAAAAACTATGCTGTACATTTCCAGGTAGAGACAGGGATAGTGGGAGGTAGTATATGCGTGACTCCAGTGGCCTTCAAGCACACCCGTTTTTATCCTCCCAGGACTGACCGCTTCACTAGCAACAGTAGTCAGTCTTTTCCAGGCGTAAACTTCAATATACACAAAAAAAAACAATTATGGTAGAATAATAATTAGGGGGAAAGTGTATGCTGGGATTCCCAAACTTTTTATAAAAAAAAAATAATAAATGTCTAAAACTACGTTTGCATAAGTTACACAGTCCTACGAAGGTCCCTCACTCCCGCTTCTAAATAACTATTTTGTTCTGGATAGATCAAAAGCGGAGTAATAACTTTAGGAGAAAAAAAAGATGGGGTTTAATTATAATTTCGCAACATGTCGTGTTCATTACCGAGTGTAGCCAATTAACTTAGCAAGAAAAACTAACATTGGGAACAAAGAAAATCCAACATATCCTCAACGCATAGTAAAACTGTTACGGAACAAAGCCGTCCAGTTAGGTTGAATCATGGGCAAACTAGACACTCATTTTTCGATCACGAGGAGAAATAGTTATAGATATATGGTCTGAGTGTGTTGGTGGGGGAGGGTGCCGACCGTGTGGGTGTGGCCGTGTGGCCAAGAGTCGTGACCGTTCACCAATCAGCATCACGAAAAATACTGTGATGTTCATTAGAAAAATATCGGATTTACAGTATTTCTGATTTTATTTTTCTCGTGTACTGGATTGTTTTGTCTTCAGTGTTTACTTTTAACGATGCCATCATTATCTCCTTTATTATTTCATATACTTTCTTCACGTCACAGCCTCTCACATAATTACTGTATGTTACCTTGAATTGTGTCCAGTACTTTAGTCTCGCCAGCGACGGATGACGCGGTAGAGGAAACAGGAATGTCTTGGACGAAGAGTTAATGTATTTATCATTGTTGACTGAAATAATACATCTCAGGCAACACTTGGATGACTTAGTGGATTATCCCTACTTATATACTATGTGTCATGTAATACTGCTATGTGTGTTGTAAGTAGCGGTATGTTACAATTAATTTTATTCCCTTCCCACCCTCGTGGATCGGGTCTCACATATACTGTATATTGATAAAAAAATAATATAATTGTATGAAACATGTAATTATTCAGTAAATATGATTAAAGCATTAGAATAATACTGGGGTATATTATACACTCGCTCGTAGATGTCATGTATTACCTTTATTTAATAATTTTTTTTTATTAATTCACCTTAACAGTACAGTATAAGTACACATCTCCCTGGTGATGGTATGCTCGCCTAGCCACGTATATTCACAACCTCAAGGCGGTTACTTTGGCTGGGAATCACTCGTAAATATGCGAATGTGTCTGTACACGTATAATTCTGAAGCCAGTCATGTCGTCAGAAATTCGTGCAATATTTGCATTGACTTTAGACGTCAACTGTGTGGCCTTGAAGGTCACAGAGGATAAACTACAAGTGGTTAAGAATTAGCCTATCTTGACGGGTGTTTATAACGACCTGACACTTTCACACTTATGGTATATTTTTGTCAGTCTGTACATATGTCTATCCGTCCATAAATAATTTCGTCAATCTTCTGTGGATGACTGAAGTATCCCTCACTCAAGAAAAAAATGTCCTATTAAACATAGGGTCACTGAGTCAGAGGTCAAAGTCATTGTTTCTACAACTAGAATTTTAATTCTGGAAATACCATGAGTATTGTTTTTTGGATCAATGGGTCGTAGGTCAACAATATCTCTGCTAATATTACGTTTTGAGTTCCGAGCTGTAAAATGTATTTTCTAGCCCCGTCGACAGCGTTACTGCAGGATTTCCTTGTCTCGCGGGAGAGATTGTTTCCTGTTGATTTGATGTTCAAAGGATCAGAGTTCAAGGTCACAAGTACTAAAAATAGCATTTCATTTGCAACAAGATAATGTTACTTTACACTTTCATAAGACAGCCGTCCTTATTTCTATCTGCCTTACTCCTCCTCCTCCTCCTCATCATCATCATCATTATCTTACCTCTCTCCCTTCTCATCTCTCCCATTGCAAATCAGTTCATAAAACGTATCCATTGTTCTCAGCTGTGTTTTGTTTAGCTCATTTATTATTATTATTATAATTATTATTATTATTATTATTATTATTATTATTATTTCGTCATTGTCACTATCACCTCATAATGTACTGAGGCTCACACACCATATCAATCATTAGTGTTATCACAGTCTTTATAGTGACCATGTATTCAGTGCGATGACACGTAAATTAACCTACAAATTATCATGTTTTTCACAATCATCATTACCATTATATCATTAATAACATAATGTGATTCGTTACTCATCATCATAATCATCATCTTCATCATCATCATCGTGTTCACATTCTCCGACATCACAACACAATGTGAGCTTTTGCTCACAAATCATCATCATTATTTTTTTCATCATTACCGCCATCACCATCACATTATGCACTTGAGATCACAAGGTTGCAGGCGAACGTAAGCCCTATGCAGACAAGTAACATAACACAACACAGGGATGATCATCTCCAACTTCAGACTAAACACAGGGCGGTTTTAAGGCAGTGTGGAGCGTGCAAGGGCCAGCCCTCCTCCCTCCCTCACTAGAAGCGTCAAGATAAAGTTAGTGTTTAGCTTATATGTATTGGAATAGAGGCGAGACATATGAGTAGGTGGATTATGAGTTGACTTAGCTTACTTGGAGGGCAGTAGATCAGAGCTAGATTACGAGTAGGTGGGATGGGACGGGACGGAGAGTGCTTGGATGAAGTGGAGTGATAAGCATACATCTTTTGGTGTAGCAGAATTAAAGCTGAGTAGATGTAATTAAGTGGAGAAAAACAAGGAATATATGGAGCGGGACAAGTGAACAGCGTGGGTGTGGGTGAGGGTGAAGGTGAGAGTGTGTGTGAGAATGAGTAAATGTGCTTGAATAAGTGAGTGAGTGCAGATCGAAAACTGAGAAAAGTGAAGGACCTCAGTGAGTAACCTAATGACCACGTTATCTGGTAGTAACACTAAAACAGGTTTTAGTGCCTGACTGTTGTACGAAACAATTAGCCGTAAAAATAATAACCCTGCCAGAGTAAACCCGGTTTTCACTAAGTCATAAAATTGTTTTAAATTACCGGATGAGTCATTTATAAAGATGTTCAACTAAACTACAATTGTTGTTGAGTAAAAATTACCTATCCATGAAGTATTTAAAACACGATGAAAAATACAAGTCGAAAAATATAAAGAGGACGCATCTTGGTGTTATTTATAGTGAGGTATTGACAGTGGACTGGAGTTCAATAAGATGTGATCCTTTCAAACAAACTGATAAGGTCTCATAGACTCGTGCATATCTGTATGGTCCGTCTCTAATATGAATCTGATTTTGGATTATTGATTCTTACTTGGTCTTCGGCATAAGCTTAGACGGCCAAATGATTGAAAATGTTCAACAAGGGCTATCAGACTGGTGTTGACATTCACAGCTTCCCTTGCCAAGAGAGAGTAGAGCGTATATAGCAATCCAATTTCTAAACAGCAGAGCGAGAGACTTAATACAGTTGTATAAACTTTTGGCTGCGGGAGGTTACCCTAAGCTGAATAAAATCATCCGGCGGTAGTCAGAATAAAATGGTAAGTGCGGAAAAGGCAGCGAAAAGGTTAAACAACTCATCAGGAACTACTTAATCAAATGTATATAATTCTACATACTAACTCCTGTTATTACACTATATTCTTAAAGGATAAAGTTCAGTCATATGTACAAAGGTCATAATGCTGTGGCTGATACAGCAATATTGAAATATATTTGAAAATTTACTACAGTGGTGTATGCGCCTTACCATAATCAAGCAAACCAATTCTATACTAACTTAAACCAGCAGGGTGGTGTCGGGTACACTCCGTCAAGTCCCTCTCTGGTGTTGGGCAAACTTTATTAAAACTTGACAGAGACAGCGGCCCTCCCACAGCTGGGATGTAACTCATGAAGACTTGATATGGTGATGTTAAGCAAGAAGTAACGATCTCTGGAGCTACAGTGTGTATTCGAATTAGATAATTTCAGGCATATAGTGACTAGTCACCTAGTTTAACCACTCACGATATATCAAAAACACTGTAGATCAGATGACCTCTCGTTACACAGTGGGGGTTTCAATTGGATCAGTAACAGACTTTGCTATACTCTGTGAGGTGACAACTAAGAAATGACTAGTTTTGTGGGGTGGTCTGCTTCTTAAAGTGTGTTGACGAATAACACAGTGTGATGGATTGCTAAGTGACCTACCTTCTGTAGATGTTCAAAGCAACGGGCCTTAAGTTGACGTTTTGTTTTGCCAACATACATCGCATTACAACAATGACACTCGTATGTATATACTACAGAAGAATGGAATTCCTTAAATACTATATACATCAACCTAATAAAGCCTCGAATTACCACAACATTTACTTCAGGGTAAAATTCTCTGATCATCCGGTCAATTTATTCCTTAAGGAAAAGCTTTGTTTACCGGTGAACGTTAAAGGTAAAAACAAGGAAGCTCGTTGTACTGTGGCTGCTTTATGTTTCGGCTTTATGGAATGGCGATGGGTAATACACTTTCACCAGTGTTGAGCATCTTATATATGGATTTTTTTTTTTTAGAAAAAACTATTAAGAAATACTTTACACCCCTCAGCAGTTTGGTTTAGATTTATAGATGATGTAATATGTCTTTGGCCATTTAATGGGGACTTAAAGGCCTCTCTACCACTACTTAGCAACTTAGCCCCCTCGATCAAATTCACTGTGGAATTAGAAAGTGACTGCAAATTACCAGGCTTTGTGTGAAATATAACAAAGTCTAGGACTGCTTTCAGTATCCTGGTGGTCCAGTGGTTAGCGTTCCCCGGTCACAGTCATAGGCTTGTGGGCCGTGGGTTCGAATCCTGGCGGGTTGAGGTGTTGATTGTATGTAGAAGTCCGCGTGCTTTATTGGGCTAATCCGCTAATGAAATATATATGGATCCTCGTGTTTCGAAGCCGGATTTGGTAAAACGTTACTCTGACCACCTACGTGATACGAGTGGTCCCCATTAGAAGTTCACGGCGCCATAAGCTCGTTGAACAGGCTTTGTGTGAAATATAACGAAGTCTAGGACTGCTTTTAGTATCCTGGTGGTCCAATGGTTAGCGTTCCCCGGTCACAGTCATAGGCTTGTGGGCCGTGGGTTCGAATCCTGGCGGGTTGAGGTGTTGATTGTATGTAGAAGTCCGCATGCTGGTAACCACAAGGAAAGAAGAAAACACGGAGTTCCCAAACGCTTTCGTGTAATTCACATCTTCAGGAGTGAGTACAGACTAAAGAGGAGTACAAAACAAGGTGCATATATACAGAGGAGGGTGAGACCAGGTCCACAATGGTCAGGTATCAGGTAATGACCCTACTAATCTTTAAATAGCACGGCAACGGTCGGTAGTCAGGTCAGAGGGTAAGGTGACCCAACCTTCTCACCTGGTTACAAATCTTAATTACAAAATTGTCCAGTTTCTACATGCCATTACTCAAATTCATGTTGAATGCTTCGGTATGTTTAATGAGACTAGATTCTATGATGTTCCTACTATCAATTGAATTACAAGGTAATATTGAGGAGGCATTATCCCAGTCAACGCAATGCTTGTTATCCCTCAAATGAACAAGCAGAGCATTGGATTCCTGGCCTGTCCTAACACTATATTTATGATGTTTAAGTCTAGTTACAAGATCTTTACCTGTCTGGCCTAAGTAAAACATATTACATTCCTTGCAAGGAACACAATTGGTTGCATTTATATATATATATATATATATATATATATATATATATATATATATATATATATATATATATATATATATATATATATAGATACACACACACTAGCAGAATGCACTAGGCAACGGTAGGACGCCACCTCCGGGAGGCTCCACATTGTCTCACTGTTCAGTCCCCAAAACTTCTTCTTCCATCAATAGTTCATTAACGGTGTATGTATGTTCCACCATGTGTTTCACTACAACGGTACACAAAGTATATTTTTTTAGCATTAGACTGTTATTATTTTATTGTCTATTTATTACTACATATAACACCACCCATCATCACTACATATAACAACATCCATCATCACCACATATAACATCATCCATCATCACTACATATAACAACATCCATCATCACCACATATAACATCATCCATCATCACTACATATAACACCATCTTACCATCCATCATCACTACAGATCGTAAAGTAGTTTCCGAGATTCTCGTGCGGACACACAAACAAAAACACACAGACAAACATACAAACAGTATATGTAGTGATGATGAATGGTGTTATATGTAGTGATGATGGGTGGTGTTATATGTAGTGATGATGAATGGTGTTATATGTAGTGATGATGGGTGGTGTTATATGTAGTGATGATGAATGGTGTTATATGTAGTGATGATGGGTGGTGTTATATGTAGTGATGATGGATGGTGTTATATGTAGTGATGATGGGTGGTGTTATATGTAGTGATGATGAATGGTGTTATATGTAGTGATGATGGGTGGTGTTATATGTAGTGATGATGGATGATGTTATATGTAGTGATGATGGATGATGTTATATGTAGTGATGATGGGTGGTGTTATATGTAGTCATGATGGCTGGTGTTATATGTAGTGATGATGGATGGTGTTATATGTAGTGATGATGGATGATGTTATATGTAGTGATGATGGATGATGTTATATGTAGTGATGATGGGTGGTGTTATATGTAGTCATGATGGCTGGTGTTATATGTAGTGATGATGGATGGTGTTATATGTAGTGATGATGGATGATGTTATATGTAGTGATGATGGGTGGTGTTATATGTAGTGATGATGGATGATGTTATATGTAGTGATGATGGGTGGTGTTATATGTAGTGATGATTAGACAATAAAATAATAACAGTTTAATGCTAAAAAAATATACTTTGGTGTACCGTTGTAATGAAAAACATGGTGGAACTTACATACACCGTTAATGAACTATTGATGTAAGAAGAAGTTTTGGGGACTGAACAGTGGGACAATGTGGAGCCTCCCGGAGGGTGGCGTCCTACCATGGCCTAGCGGATCAGCCGCCCGGGGGGGGGGGGGGGGGGGGGGCGATTCTGCTAGTAAATATATATATATATATATATATATATATATAATATATATATATATATATATATATATATATATTTGTGATGCTATATGGTAGCAAGGTCTACCGTTAGACAACACATTGTGCTTCCAATATCTTCCGAGGCGGTAGTACCTCCCTGTTTGATAGCTGCCAGATAGATACCAGATAGATGTGTTATGCTATATAGGGATAACTGTCGATTAGAGATAACTTCTATGTACAAGGTATTTGTCTTTCTTGGAAACTACTGACTGGCCATAAATGATCATGTACTGTAGATAATGAAAATGCATATAAATAAAGAATTTCATACAAAACCTAACCTAACCTTCTTGAGGCATAATTTTGCATTCTTATGATAATAAACGACGCCTTACAGGAAACAAAGAAAATTATACAATGTAAAGACAAATTTTCATTGAATTATAGCAATAAGAAAAGTTATCTCTTTGGTAAAAATTTAGTTGCTTATTGGGGCTTAAACGGTAATTATCTTCGTTTAATGTGAAACTAAGTCACTGGACGCTACGTGCATGAAATTACCAAATTCGAACACACACACACACACTAGCTCCAAAGACCCTCACTTATTGCTTAACATTATCAGTTCACATCATTCATGAGCTACATCCCACAGTATTATGCAGCATTTAACTTCTCTTTGTTTTGCGTCTCGACATGACTAGTGAACTTGTCATACTTGTTCCATGTCTTCAAATGAATTTTGTTGCCCTTGTTTATCGTGAAGATAAGGTCAGTGAAGTACATGTTGTCTTAGTACAAATTTGCGCATGACTCAGAGAGGACAAGTTACTGAATTTGTGTCGCTGTAGGATATTACGTATATGCTAGTATTATCTTGTAGGCCTTGAACAAGTATTGTTATTAAGTAAGAGGTTAATATATAAAGTCTTGAGGTTTTGTGTGTGTTTGTGTAAACTGGACAAAGGCGAGAAGTTCCGCCTGAAAAATTCCGTATGGAAGGTGACGAACTTTTAATTATTTACAGATGGAGGAAAAATATTTATGTTTTTTATATATAATTCTACACAAATATTAAACCTGTAGCAGTGAAGGAACGACAAGTATAGCAACATCCGCAGTGTCATACTTGATATCGGTACTTACCAGGAGCTCACGTTTATGAATCGCTGTCATCACTTCCGCTGATACTACTGTGCAGTAAATTAGCATGCGATGGTAATTAATGTGTTTAAACATGTATTGCATATTCTCTGAAGCTATGCACAAAATATACTGTTGACGTTGGTGTAAAAGTGAGTCACATCTGTGGTAGTGCTGCTTACCTGACTTTAAAGTTCTTGTGGCACTATGAAGTGTATTGTATAACTGATCTCAATGTTCATGTTGTCGTGCAAGAATTTTCGAAAAAGACATCGAGTGTTCGATTAGGCCAGTGGTTGTCAACCTTGTTTGCCCCATACACCCCTTTCACCATATGTCAGAATGTCATTCCCTCCTCCTTTCCAAGATTGTCTGCCTCAAAAAGTGCATTCCAAATAATATGCATATAATACTGAAAATCCTTTATTTTTTTCCATATAAGTACATATACATTTACAACTTTACATGGATTATTTTTATAGTGGAGTTTTACAAATTAAATGCCAATTGAAAATGTTGATGGATTTATAAAACTTGAATAAAAGTAAAATAGTTTTTTTTATATTTATAATGAATTACTTAACAGACCAAACTGAAGCATAATGCAATAAACAAAAAGTTCAATAGAATACCAGGATATTGTAAGTTTGTAATTAATTTTATTCAGATGAAGATTGCAGTCAATGAGAAACCTGTGATTGTTTTTTCTTCGCCAATTCTGGGATAGGCGGAGCAGTGCTTGAAAGGGCACAACGCAGGTCATTTTCTACCTCTGATCTACTACGTTGCTTCGTTTTAATTTGCAACAGAGTTGAAAAGCCTGACTCACAAAGATATGGCGACACAAACGGAAGCAATGCACGGATAGCTCTTTCTGCCACTTTTGGGTAGGAATCGCACATCAAGGGCCAAAATTCTGTGATTGATTTCTCATCGAACATATCTCTTGCTCCCGAATCAGTTCCCCCCCCCCCCCCTGAAAACCTGAATTCCCCCCCTGGGGGGAATTCCCCCCCTGGTTGAGAACCCCTGGATTAGGCAATGCGTACAGGACAATATTGGAATTTCTTGTTGCTTATACCCACTACTCAGCCTCTTTTATTCAATGCATATTAATTTACTTAAGAATTAACGATTCGTACAGTAACACACGTATCAGCCCGTATAACGAAAATCTTTATAAAAATATCAACATCTCAAGGTCTCACGGCTTCACTCACCTTCTACACTTGCCTTGAGGATACGCGTGCTAGATTGAAGCGTTAAACTCTCATACCAGACATTTGTGAAGGTGATTCACGGAACTGAAAGGACAAGACTTACGTAATATATTGTAACATGGACTTGGCTTTGTCAGGCAGCATTGTACGTCCTTCACCTCTTAAGACGCTGCTAGTGTTTATAAATAAATGATCATCCACCACAACAATAAAAGTTTGTTTTTCTCTTTTATTAATGGCAATATATTTTACACTATAGTTCGTTCTTCAGTTATACGTATGGATTTTTTATCCTGGTATATATATATATATATATATATACAATCAACGACCTCACCAGCAAGGAATCGAACCCTCGACCTACTGGGTGTGACTAGGGAGTGCTTACCGGCTAGGCCACAAGGACACTAAAAGCAGTTCTAGACTCTGTTATATTTCACACAAAGCCTGTTCACCGAGCTGATGGCGCCGTGAACCTCAATGGGAAACTGCCCGTGCCTCGTATGTGGTGTCAGTAGCATTTTACCGAATCCAGCTGGTATGAAACACGAGGTACATATATATACTTCATTTTTAGTCCATTTAACACGCGGACTTTGAACATACAATCAACGACCTCACCAGCAAGGAATCGAACCCTCGACCTACTGGGTGTGACTAGGGAGCGTGTTAAATGGACTAAAAATGAAGTATATATATGTACCTCGCGTTTCATACCAGCTGGATTCAGTAAAATGCTACTGACACCACATACGAGGCACGGGCAGTTTCCCATTGAGGTTCACGGCGCCATCAGCTCGATGAACAGGCTTTGTGTGAAATATAACAGAGTCTAGAACTGCTTTTAGTGTCCTTGTGGCCTAGCCGGTAAGCGCTCCCTAGTCACACCCAGTAGGTCGAGGGTTCGATTCCTTGCTGGTGAGGTCGTTGATTGTATGTTCAAAGTCCGCGTGTTAAATGGACTAAAAATGCGTGTGACCAGGGTGAGGTTGTTGATTACTGTATATGTTGAAAGTCTGCATGCTATATGGACTAAATGAAATACACATTATATATATATATATATATATATATATATATATATAGCATGTCCTGTTCTGATTTCAAACATATAATATGTGCAAACGTATACGATATTGAAATGCATTTTATTGAATGTTGCTTAGGTGAAAAACCAAACTTGAATAGTTACTCTTTCAACAAAATAAAAATACATTCCAACATTTTATGCCGTTTGCACATAATGAATGTTTGAAATGTGCGTGTGTGTTATAGATGCAGGCATTAGGTGCGTATATTCAGATCTTCATCCAAATCCAGGTGTAAATGGGACTGCCCAGTAGGGTGTGTCAATTTTGTCAACATGTTCAAAATCAAATTTGGTAGTCAAAATATTGTGCCTCTTTATGTCTAAACTTGAGATTAGCAAACAAAAATGAATTGAAATAACCCTCACCTACATCAATTATACCTTAAAGTTTCAAATATCAGTATTTCAACAAATTAATGAGACTTGATTAGAATTATTCACTTGATATTAACTAATCTCATGTAAGCATATGGATTATGGAGTATTTTATGGTTCTATAGCTTGTGTACAATATGCATGTCAGAACATGAACATGAACAGGCTCTCCGTGTGGGACAGTTTAATTGTTGTTTTGGCTTGTACCAAGCGTGAGGATAAGGCGCCCGGCTCACTCTCCTTCTAGATATCATAGACGGTGGTTTGCTCTCATTGCACTTGCACCTACTCTACCAGACGAATTCTACATTTTAATTATTGTAAGTAGGGCATATTGATTGTCGCAGTTACTTATATCATTGTATAAAACATTATGTTCTAAGAAATTATTATGTTATTTCTGTTACAGCATTTTTGATAAACAAATTGATATTTTTTGAAACAACAATTGAATTATGAAACATTGAAATATTTTTCTATTTGTCAGATAGTGTGAAGATGTCAAAATTGAAGACAAGAAGTCAGTTGTCAACCCACTTGAGCCTGCTAGTTGGTAAAGGGAAGGAGCTTCCTGTATCAGAACTTCCAACAGTGAGAGACATGCTAAGATTAGGGTTACTCCTTCGAGAAAAAAATGCAAAGGACAGAAGGAACTATACAGATAAAGAACTCATAAATGACATGATAGTCCCTCTTCTGCATCAATGGACAAAAGCTAATGCACTATTCAAACCACCTGTGATTAATCAGTGTCGAACTATTGAGCTAAAACTAACGAAATTATGGCACAAAGCAGTTGAAACATCACTTGGTAAAGGAAACTTGGCCAGGAAAAATGAATTTCTGCACACACTTGATACTCTGTTTGACATTTTGACCTGCAAGTGCTCCATACAATTATGTTCTGAATCCAACTGTTCTCACTCAGGTAAGAGAGAAAATAATTCCCACATTGATTGTGGTTGTCCTCGTGAAAAGAAGATCCCTGTTTTAGAGCTTGAATTTATAAAGGCACAGAGGACAAAGGCAGAAGGCCAAGGAAGTATGCAAATGGGTTCAATAGATTATTCAGAAACAAAGAAGCAGATTGCTAATGCCAAGAAGAGAGAACAAATCCGAGAGAGGGAACAAAAGAAGAAAATGAAGAGTGAAGAAGCCATCCAAAGAGAGGAAGAGCTGTGTCAAGATGTTTATCACTTCTTTGATAGTTCTTCTGATGAACAGGAAGCAACATCAGATGATAGTTCCAAAGAGCCATCTGAACCTTTACCAAAGAAAATGAAATACAACACAAGAAATATTTCAAACATTGCTTTAGCTAGTATTCGACACCATGCTGGACTTCGTGAGGCTGCAGAAATTGCAACTGCCGCTTGGATAGATGCAGGCCTCATCAGCCGAGAGGATGTATCTTTGGTGATAGATCATAATAAAATTAGAAGAGCACAAGAAAAAATAATGAAGGAAATATCTGATCAGCATGAAAAAGATTTAAGCGAGGGAGGGCTCTCCTGTCTTTTGTTTGATGGAAGAATAGATGACACAAAAGTTTTGCTAGAAGTAGAGGGAGTGAACAGAAAGTTTCCAGGTCTCATCAAAGAAGAACACTACTCTGTCTGTTCTGAGCCTGGTGGTCGGTTTTTGTTTCACTTTGCTCCCGAAACTGAAGTAGAAGGGAAGAAACATGCAGAGGTCATTGCTGATCATATTTTATGTTGGGTTCAGGAGAGAGGACTTGGCAGTTCACTGCAGGCTGTTGGTGGAGATTCAACTGCAGTGAACACCGGATGGCAGGGGGGTGTAATGACGCATTTAGAGAAAAAACTAGGAAGAAGACTTGTTTGGATTGTATGTGATTTACATACAGGCGAGCTACCTCTTCGTCATCTCATCCAGGAACTTGATGGTCCTACAAAGAGCAACAACAAGTGGTCAGGTCCCCTTGGCATCATGCTGGATGAAGCAACACAACTAGAAATAAATACAACCTTTCCAAAGGTCGAAGTTGGCCCTCCCCTTCCGGCGTTGTCTGAAGGAGTCATCAAAGATCTCAGCACAGATCAATCCTATGCTTATCGTATTGCCCAAGCAATAAGATCAGGAGAAGTGCCTCAGTCATTGGCTCTCTTGGAGATTGGACCTGTCAGTCACAGCCGTTGGTTAACTACAGCTCTTCGTTTCTGCAGGATTTGGATTTCCAAACACGAATTGAAGGGCAAAGTGCTGAAGAATTTGAGGTTAATTGTTGAATTTATTATTGGAGTTTATCTTCCCCAGTGGTTTAGTGTGAAACTTAATCCTATGTGGGTGGATGGTCCCAATCACCTTTTGTTTCAATTGCAGCTAGTAAGAACACAGAGGAAGGTAGTGAGGGACATCGTGTTACCTGTGGCAAGAAGGTCCGCTTGGTATGCTCGATCAGAAGCAGTTTTGCAAGCAATGCTTTGCAGTCAATGTACCAATCTCCGAACCGAGGCTGTAGAAGTCATTCTAAAGATTAGAGGAACGCTAATAGATGACGACCAGTTGGGAGACTGTTCGTTTCATTCAAGAAAAGTTCCCCCAATAAACGTCAATGCCACCAAATTGTCAGAATTGGTTGACTTGAGTTTGGAAGTCTTAGAGCCACCATTGACAACAAGTCTAACTAGCCAAGAATTGAGAAACCTTAAAGAGACTCCAATGCAGGTGCCGAAGTGGCCTTCCCACACTCAAAGTGTGGAGAGATGTGTGAAAATGGTCACAGAAGCAGCGGGCCATGTTTACAGCCACGAGAGGCGAGAAGGTTACATCAAAGCACAAATAGCAAGCAGACTACTGATGACAAGAAACCAAAGCAAAGAGAGTATGAAGGCATTGGTTACTTTCAAATAGACTACGGATAATAAAATATAATAATTTGAAACTTGAAACAGTAACATGTGTGCAAACGCTGGTTATGTTATAAATTCACAAATATGTACATTTAAAAATCCATTTGATGTAGGTAGGACTTATTATAAAAAAAAATTTATGCCAGAATATTGTTTTGCATGCTTAAAGACTACAATAAATTGCTACCAAATTACTCGATTTTCAATTTAGCCAGTTCACCCCCTAAATTGACACACCCTACTGCCCAGTATGGGCCAATCGGCCCGCTGCAGTTTGCTCCATTCTTATGTTCTTGAATGTTGAAATCAGTATTGAGTAAGGCAATATAATGGCGCTACTACATATACCTAGGCTAGTGACGCTATTACATATGCTCACAGGTAATGCCGCTACTCCATATACTTAGGGCTCTATAATTGCAAACATCTTGATCTACCTAATGTTTGTTCAGTATTGTCATGAAGATAAGCACATTTGGAGACGTGGCCACGTGCCGAAGTGAGCTGTTCCACATGTCTACAATACACATGAAAGGATGTTATGCCTCACTGGGGTGTGTGCACATCTCTTGGACAGCTTAAGACTGTGACCTCCGGCTATGCCGTTGGTTGGCCTTCCTCTCGGCCACTCCTCTTCATGATGTGTGCCTTGTAATTTCTTGAGCGAATAGTACACGTCGATATGTATTTTGCGTTGCCCCGTTCATGGAATCTTCACCATTTTCAGGCAGGCTGCTTAGCTCAGGTGTCTTACCAGTGAGTCTGTTTCGTTGTCTCTCTCTGAACACACCATACTGACGCATGGTGCTATATTGTTCTGTTGATAGTCTACACCTCAGCCCTTACCATGACACAACACCACCATAAACCATGAGGAACACTTTGCATTTACCCTACACCACAAAAACTTATGAAGATACTGTATAAAACAACGCCTGGGGAATGATTGCTTGCCTGCTTCCGACAGTGAACCTCTAGTGCAGTACGAACTATTGTCTTCTGTGACGTGTTAATGTGCACCTGTTGACATGTAATTCGACGTTCCCAGCTATCCGGCAGTTGGTCCGTGGAGAATCTTGTCTTCACGGTTAGAGGCGGTTACCAGGTTACATGAAGTGTACACAGTGTTGAAGCACCACGAATAAAGATAGCTAAACCATTACATATCAGGTGAAGCCCACCAGCTAACCCTAATTTATCTAAACCTGACCCACCTATCCTAGGATAGATATGCTTATACTAAGTAAAGTTTACCTGATTTACGTCTTATGCTGAAAAGATCGTTTAGCATTTTTGTTTGTGTTTCTTTTGCTCTACATTGTGCGCTTTGGTGCCTGAGTCAGGTGTTTCACGGCTCATGTCTTGACATTGTTGCCATGTGGCGTGTGAGTGAGCATGACCCCTGGCGTGACGGAATGAACAATGGGTGAGCGATAAGCCATGTGTCTACTTGATTAACTGAACACTTGTGTGGTGAAACTCTTAATTCTGAGATTATGTGAGTTGCATTTGAAGGAGGTACTCTCAGTAGAGAGAGTGAAGTGAGTTCAGCTCTCTCAATTAAACTTGGTGCAAATGTTTTTCATTAATTTAATAGCCTATGTCTAGATTTTTAGGTCGATAGGTCAAAGAACATAGGTCAAGGTCACTTCGTCCAGAGGGGCCTCAACACCGACAGGCTGGCTGAGGTAGTGTGTTCCATACATGTACTCCAGTGCTTTGTATTACCCATATTATTATTATATATTTTTATTACCGTCGTTGTCTTTATACTGCCCTTCTTGTCCGATGTCAAAGCACACACATGAGCATACACCTATTACTACTTTTTTTTTTCAACGTGGCCTCCAGCCTCCCCCAATAGCCACACCTTCGCCGCCGTTTTATTACCTTAAAATTAAAAATCCTAATACATAAGTAGCTACCCTATCTGTGTTGAGTTAGCTTAGCCGCAGATATATGTGGTATTCAGTGACTGCGGCCTCATAGTTAATATCTTCGACTGTTGTCGGTTTTGGAGCCGATGCCCTCGTTCTCCTGAGGCAGAGCAATGCGGACCTAAGCAGAGAGAAGGACAGTCGACATCTTAACCAGGCTGTAACGTAACTTCTGGGCTGCTGTTTCCGTTCAGATGACACCTCTGCGAGTGTGGCAAAGAAGCATTTTGCACTTGGTCCCATCCCACCAGAGGTTGTGAACACCAGAGGAGTGAAGCTGCCCTGATCAACATTCTGAATTCTCTCCTCATATTCCCTGATCTTGTCATTCTCGTTCCTCCTGTGTGCAGCATCCAGAGCTGGGTTACTGTGACACGCAGCCATGGGATCGAAAATCCTTATGTCAAAGAAGTCTTGCTGTCCCCGCGTCCAGAATCATCGAGCACTGACGTTCACACGGGCTTCGTTGGATGTGTTGAGAAGTCCTGTGACGGAGGTTCTCACCATCCAATGGAAGGAAGGGCGGTTCCACCACGACGTCGTACCAGATTTCCTTCAGTAAATGTGCTGTGAGATCCCTTACTTCGTCATGCCTCTTGCCTCCGAAGCCCCCTTTCTTGCACACCATGACGTGGTCAATGTCATAAGATGAGCCACACACGCATTGGGAGGGCAAAACTTCAACTGGCCTACCGTACCTTAGAGCAATGGCATCTGTGAATTCTTGTTTATTAAGGATGAAGCCTTTTGCCCTTATCGGTAACGTTGTTACCCAGTTCGAGGCGCCTACCTCCTGCGCTATAGCTACTGTTTTTCAAGTTCTCCGACAATTGCTGGAACAGTTGTTGCAGTTTATCACTTTGGGTGTGCTGTCGTTCTGTCGTAATGGACCGTCGAATCTTGTTTAGTTTCCTGGTATCTACCTGACTTGCTGCATTCTGAGCAATTATGTGCTCAGTGAGGGCTGCCATAAGCTTGAGGGAGTTCTGATGCTCTGTAGCGGCAAGCTCCATTGGATTTGTCAGTCCCATACCTCCCAGTCTCGGTGGTAGTGCAATGAGTGACCTTTCTGCTGGGGTTAAATAAGTGTTTTTCACTAGAGTCGGGATAAAAGCGATATTGCTGGCTTCTTCTAGAGGGCGGGGGAGGGGTCCAATATCAGGGATAGTGCGCATCAGGTGAATGCTGCAAAAGCCACATGTGGCTTTGTTTTAACAATATCAGACAGAGCTTGGATTTCCTTCACCCCCTCATTAACCTTTGCCGTTACGTACTCGGTTTTGAAGTCATTCGTGCCAATTACCGCACCTAGGTGTCTTTGGCCATCCTTTATTTTTTTTACCTTGCTTCTACTAAAAGTAATATTCTTAATATGGTTGGATACAGTAAGATTTTTAGTGTAAATTTTATGGTAAAAATACGAATAATAATAATAATAATAATATTAATAATAATAATAATAATAATAATAATAATAATAATAATAATAATAAAATATAATGATAATAATGATACTGGCAATAATAATAATAATAATAATAATAATAATAATAAAAATAATAATAATAATAATAATAATAATAATAATGAAGATACTCATACTACAACTACTACTACTACTACTACTTTTTTTTTTAACGTGGCCTCCAGCTTCCCCCAATAGCCACACCTTCGCCGCCATTTTATTACCTTAATGTTAAATATCCTAATACATAAGTAGCTATCCTCTCTGTGTTGAATTAGTTGAGCTGCAGATCTATGCGGCATTCAGTGACTGTAGCCTCATAATCATTATCTGCAGCAGTTGTCGGCATTGGGGCAGAAGCTCTCGTTTCCCTGAGGCAGAGCAAAGCCGACCGAAGGAGAGAGAAAGACAGTCGACATCTCATCCAGGCTGTAACATAACTTCTGGGCTGCTGCTTCTGTTTGGAGATCACCTCCGCGAGTCTGGCGTAGAAACATCTTGCACTTGGTCCCATCTCACCAGAGGTTGTGAACACCAGAGGAGTGAAGCTGCCTTGATCAACGTTTTGAATTCTCCCCCCATATGCCCTTATCTTGTCGTTCTCGTTCCTCCTGTGTGCAGCATCGAGAGCTAGGTTACGGTGGCATGCGGCCATGGGATCAAAAATCCTGATGTCGAAGAAAGCTCACTGTCCCCGCGTCCAGAATCCTCGAGCACTGACGTCAACTACTACTACTACTACTACTACTACTACTACTACTTGGCCTCCAGCCTCCCCCAATAGCCACACCTTCGCCACCATTTATTTACCTTAATATTAAATATCCTAATACATAATAAGCTATCCTATCTGTGTTAAATTAGTTGAGCCGCAGATCTATGCGGCATTCGGTGACTGTAGCCTCATAGTCAATATCTGCAGCAGTTGTCGGGGTAGGGGCAGAGGCTCTCGTTCCCCTGAGGCAGAGCAAAGCCGACCGAAGGAGAGAGAAGGACAGTCGACATCTCATCCAGGCTGTAACATAACTTCTGGGCTGCTGCTTCTGTTTGGAGATCACCTCCGCGAGTCTGGCGTAGAAACATCTTGCACTTCGGCCCATCCCACCAGAGGTTGTGAACACAAGAGGAGTGAAGCTGCCTTGATCAACGTTTTGAATTCTCTCCCCATACGCCCTTCTCTTGTCGTTCTCGTTCCTCCTATGTGCAGCATCGAGAGCTAGGTTACGGTGACAAGTGGCCATGGGATCAAAAATCCTGATGTCGAAGAAAGCTCGCTGTCCCCGCGTCCAGAATCCTCGAGCACTGACGTCCACACGAGCTTCGTTAGAAGTGTTTGAAGTCCTGTGTTGGAAGATCTCACCATCCAGTGGAAGGAGGGTCGGTTCTACCATGACGTTCCGGCAGATTTCCTTCAACATATTTGCTGTGAGATCCCTTACCTCGTCATGCCTCATGCAAATGAAGCCCCCCTTCTTGCAGACCATGGCGTGATCGCCGTCATAGGAAGAGCCACACACGCATTGGGAGGGCAAACCATCGACTGGCCAACCGTACCTTAGAGCAATGGCATCTGTAAATTCTTGTTTGTTAAGGCTGAAACCATTTGCCCTTATCGGTAACGTAGTTAACCAGTTCGTGGCGCCCACCTCCTGCGCTATAGCTACTTTTTTTGTCAAATTTTCTGGAACCTGCAGCAATAGTTGCTGCAACATGTCATTTTGGCAGTGCTGCCGATCTGTTGTAATGGCCCTACGGATCTTATTTACTTCGCTAGTGTCCACTTCCCCTGATGCATTCTGGGCTATTATGTGGTCAGTGAGGGCTGCCGTGAGCTTAAGTGAATTTTGATGTTCAGTGTCAGCAATCTCCTCTGGATTAGTTAGTCCCATCCCTCCCAGTCTTGGTGGAAGTGCAAGAAGTGTTCTTTCTGCTGGGGTTAAGTCAGGGTGTTTCACTAGTTTGGGAATGAACTTGACACTGATAGCTTCTTTCAGAGGGTGGAGGAGGGGTCCGATCTCAGGGATGGTACGCATCAGGTAGTTCCAGCGATGCTTGACTCCATGGGTGAATGCTGCAAAGGCCGCATGTGGCTCTGTGTTAGCAATCTCAGGTAGAGCTTGGATTTTGCTAACTCACTCATTCACCTTTCCCGCTACGTACTCGGTCTTGAAGTCCGTAGTGCCAATTACAGCGCCTAGATGTCTTTGGCCGTCCTTAGTTATTTTGACCTCACTTCCGCCAAAAACCTCCAAAGCCTGTTCATAATGTTCTGGCTTCACGATGAGGAAGGACTTGCTAGCGTTTGGGTGGTACCCTATTTGTGGGCCTCCTGATGTTACCAGGTCCCACCACTTTTTGATGCACTCCACTTTTCCTGCTCCTACTACTACTACTACTACTACTACTACTACTACTACTACTACTACTACTACTACTACTAATAATAATAATAATAATAAAGATACTCATACTACTACTACTACTACTTCTAATAATAATGATAATAATAATTCTAACCCAGTATTCCATGAGCTGAGTATTACAGGTAATTACACACGCCCAACAGTTTTTGTAATATCAGAGTAGAGTTTCGGGTCACGACGAATGTTCCGTGACGACACGACTCGATTTTTTCCTCTTGCAATATATCGATTATATTGCAGCTGATCTGTTCTTCGAAACACTTGTCCAAGATGTAGTAAAACAAGAGTGGAGTCTTGAAATACCTTCATTATGTTGTTATCAGCTGTCGAAGGTGTTCATGTACTGTGCGTTCTTTTCTTCTTCTTCTTCTTCTTCTTCTTCTTCTTCTTAGAAAGGACTCAATATCTTATGTGACTTTAAATAGTTACAGTCACCTCATCTTTAGTGCGTAAATGTAACAGCAAGATTGAGCCACTGCTGCTCAGAAAGTTGGTCCTAAGCCTAATGATGAAGAGTCAAAGAGAAAACGAACTAGAGGCAACAAAGCAAAAACTTGTTGAAGCCATACTTGTAAAAAAAGAAGGAATGCAAATGCTGAATGAGCATACGCTGCCATAGACTTCAATAGAATTAATACACCTAATACTATACTGGATACTGGAACGAAGTGAAGAGCAAAATGCTCACAGGTGAAGCTTAAACGACATCCTATAAAGCTAAACGTATAAGAAACGGGTAGAGACAGTTGCAATCTTCTAGCCTTTGTCCGGGACTGCACTATCAGCTACACTACAAACCCCCCCCCCCCCACACAGTTTACACTATATCCACTGCACTATCTACACTACATCCAAAAATTACATATTGAAGATATAGAGAAGTTAAAAGTATATAATGTATACCTTTAACTTGACTACAATCTTTCAGTGTAATTAACTGTTTTTCTTTGGGTATTTGTAAGAGTACTTCAGTAACCAGAGGTTTGTCATCGTTTATTATCCTCCTGCCACAACTGTCCACGGTGAAGGAACAAGAGAACGGCAACTTAGCATCTTGGCCCTTGTTTCCCCGATGTTCCTCAGATAAATTTAAATACTGAAGGATACAGTGCAGTGGCTCTCGGCCAGTGTCCAGGAGTCTTCCCCTGTGAGCGAGAACGGTAGGACCAAGTGCTCCATTTGCTGCCTTGGACCTGCGTTGTACTAGTTCACAAGACAACTCTTGAGATATTGGTCAAAAAGGCGTTTCGGTAATTTTGCACACTGTGTACTAGCATCTTGGCCTGTACACGTAACACAAGCCTTCAGCCCACACTTACATTAACTCGAATACGCTGAATAGTTTCAAACATAGGTTGGATGCTTATATGAGCAATAGGGGTTGGGTGGAAACGGGACTGCCCAGTATGGGCCAATAGGCCCGCTGCAGTTTCCTCCATTCTTGTGTTCTTGTGTACACTTGATCACCACAAAGAGGAGACGAGCTAGCTGCCTCTAGTTCCGCTCGGCAGAATCCTGAAGGTCCCGGGCTGCTAAGCCCAGATTAGTTTTTACAATACATCACACACACTACATAACACAAACATAAAACACAACACTCACACATAAATACATTATTACCGATTCACTTTACGACCACCATTGTCTCAGTTTTGTGCCTTGTTGTGGATATTATAACCTGCCGCCAGGGGAAGGATACAACATTCATTGCTTTTCTTCTGAGAAGACGGAAAAGACTGGCCAAGACGCCAAACTTAGACAACTATTTTTTCCTGTTCCTTCACCGTGGGAGGTGGGTACAGTATGGCACTCTGATAATTCTCTCTAATCCAATAAAATAATGCAGGTACGTACAGCATATTTTCCTCAAAATATTATTGTTAACATGTTTATATCAGCTTTAAGAACAATAGAAACTTACAACTGAAAATTTACTGATCAAGCCTTAAACATTCTAAGTCAACATCCCATTAAATTATGTAATTAATTTAGGGAACAAAACAATACGTGTCCTGCGTCATCATCCACTGTTGAATGCTTTTTTTTTTCCTGCAAAGAACCCAGTAAAGGTATACGACATACCGAAATCAGTGTTATTAAAACGAATTAAGTTTATTTTCACTTTAAATTAGCCCCGAAATGCCTTCATTTTGAGCTGGGACTCTCCTTGTCATCAACGGAAGTATCTCCAGGATCTAGATCAGGGGTGGGCAATTATTTTTGATGGAGGGCCACTTCATGAATGGTGGCACACTTCGCGGGCCACCCACTTAATGTAGATGCAAATGTATTATATTAACACAAAGTAAAGCCTTGTATTTGTAAATACAAATGCAGTGGCGGGCCACAAAAATAATTTGGCGGGCCAAATGTGGCCCGCGGGCCATACTTTGCCCACCCCTGATCTAGATGATCATCGTGATAAACAGAAGTTATATAATTTTATAATATAAACTACTAGAAAATTACCAGACTTCTCTAGGGTTAGATATATACTGTATAATTTTGACTGTCACAGTTTGCCCTCCCCGACACCGGGAACCACCTCCAACAATTGCCGTGGCGATATTTCTGTCGGGGGAAGATTTTCGGTTCTTGCCCGGACCACTCGGGGGTCTGTGGTTAATAGTTATTACCAATATGTACAACTTTGAAACCCATGTAATATGTTTGTAAATTTCAGATCTCTAACTGTTTCCGTTTTGAAGCTTGGACTGGAAAAGACAGACAGACAGACAGACAGACACCTGGTGGTCTGTGGTCAATACAAACAGACAGACACCCAGGGGTTCGTGATCCATGTAATATGTGTGTAAAATTTTAAGTATAACTGCTCCGTTTTAGAGCAATGGCTGGGACAGACAGACAAACAGAAATATATACAGTATATTCATAATTATAAATCTGCTGTGTGGAGTTTAGTATAACTTGGACAATCAGATTCACCCTATATTTATTGTTTGGACTCAACTGTAATCTGATTAACCATGTATTAGCTATATGAGTATGAGTGTAGTCTGAGTAATCTGATTTCACCCTGTATTACTTTGGGATAACTCTGATATAACTCTGGGAAAGGTTCCATATGGTCACTGATATGAACATGGAAAAGGATGTACCAATATTTAAGGCCTCAGTCTTTCAGTAATGTGACGAAATTTGACAAAACATCGAAGGGGCGGACCATCTCTGTCATGGTGTGTACTGTACTTCAAGTCAGGTCACCCATCCACCAGAGTCAAAGAAACACGTGTCTCTACTTTCTCGGTACACAAGATGATGTGACCTGATTATGCAGGTATCTCTCATATACTCTCTGTCATTTTGAAGCATGCGGAAAAAAAATGTATTCGTGATGCTAAAGTAATAATATAAAGCGAGGAGCCATTTTGGAGGCCGTATATTGACCACTACCGAGAACCCCTGAGGGTCAGATGTTGGTTTGGGGCTTTCTTACAAGGGTAAAATGTTTTACCTGAGTGTGGTGTGGTAACAGGAAGTTTCCTGGAAATATTTTTAGGAAGTAATATTGCCTTTATATTTTCCTGTCACGAAATATGTGAATTTATAGTAGTCTGGTGAATAATAATAATAGCACGAAGATAATTAATTAATCTACACTCATTGAAGTATTGTATGTCTATGCCAAAACTTTTAAGTCACGCGCTATATAACAAAAAAAAAAAAAAAATGTAAAGCCATTTGTAACCCCATCACAAATTTCGCCTCAATTCAAAAATCGTTTATCTTATTAGTTAATGGAAATGTATATAATGTAGGTGGATGTACTGACAAGCACGGGTGGTGCAATGTGCCCACTCCTCTACTGTGTTGCCTGGCAGGTGCATAAACAGAGGCAAACATATAAAAAAGTAAATAATTTTCTAATAAAACTAATAAATGAAAAGGTCACATACGGCAAATAATAATAATAATTATAATAATACAAATAATAGTAATGATAAAAAATAATAATAGGTGTGTATTTCCGCGCTGATATACTTGTGTACATAATGATGGATAACTTTATAATCCCATGGGAAGGGAGGGAAGGGAACAAGGGGGACTTAGGCTGATAAGGATACCCATCCTGATCAGCCTAAGTGAGGAATGAAGTATTAAGGAGAGGTTGGAAGTTAGTAGGGGGATGAGGGATGAAGTCTTGAAGTAGTTGAGAAGGAGGTATGGTAAGGGGTGGCTGAAGGGTGAAGTATTAAGGAGGGGTGAAAAGGGAAAGAGAATGGTAGGGTGTGGACGATGGCTGTAGGGTACAAAGCGGGGAGGAAAAGTGTCAGAGAAGAAATGAGGGAGGCCAGCCCCGGGGCACAGTGTGTGTTTTCGCCTTGAAGCGGCGGCACGATAACAAAGGGGCGCTTTTCGTAGATAGGTCAGAGGAGCTCATAATGACGGCAGTTGGTGACAGTAAGCTGGCGTGGAACAGAGTATAAACTGACAGTGTTTAAGGGTTGCCAGGAGTATGAGGGGGAGGTGTATGCGGTGGCAGAGTTCTTTTCTTCATCCAGTGATTGCTGACGAGAGGAATGGTTGCGTGACAATGTTCAGTGACAGCGGTGTGAAAGTGAGAGAAGAGTGGTGAAGGTGTTGGGTTCCCCTACTATCAGGTGACCACTGGGCTATGGGAAATTCCCTGATGCCGACCCTGCAGCCAAGTAATGTCTACCGCTCTTCCAGCTATTTTAAGGATTTACACCTATGTTATTTACGTTATTTGATAACTATCAGCGGTGTGCTAGACTACGAGTGTCTCTCTCATGGTGTGTGGCGGGCGCTCCATATGTATCTACAATTTTGCTTTTTATATGTTTAAAAAAGGGTCACGTTTTAACACCCTAAAATGACTCATGATATTAGTTTTCAACAGCAGTTAGTAGTACAATTCTATTAAACCTTTTTATGGTACATGGTACACTGTTTTCATTTACTGAAGACAAATATTATTTTCATTTTCCTTGAAGACCAAAGATTCTCTCATTTGGAATTAAATGATGCATTGTCATTGTACAGAACCACTTCACTTCACTTTTGTTTTCAGGAAAATATGGAAAAAGGAGAGGAAATGAATAATTGAAAGCTTATAAGAATATCTTATTTGTTAATTTTAGAGTCAATATAACCTAGAGAAGCACAAATTGATCAATGATTCCCAACATACATACAGCTTCACAAGTGGGATGTTCATGCCTGACTAATCTGTTAACATTCTTTTCAATTGTTTTCGAATCAGAAGACGAGGGGCACAATTATGATGTGGTATATTTCAACTTCAGTATACCCTTCGACAGAGTCTTCCACGAAAGACTAATACGAAAAGTGGAGGCTCATGGCATTGGAGGAGATGCTCTAAAATGGATTAGGGTGTGGTTACAGGACAGGAAACAGGGAGTAAGCATTAACGGCACTTCCGATTGGGGTAACGTCACTAGTGGAGTACCCCAAGGCTCAGTACTTGAACCATTACTATTTATTATAGCCTATATAGGCGTAGACAGCACATAAGTAAATTTGCTGCCGACACTAAAATAAGGCGTGTATTTAAATCTGACGAGGACTCCGCAAAACTACGGGAAGATCTAAAAAAAAATTAGCATGGTCTGAAAAATGGCAGATGAAATTTAAAGTGGACAGAAGTAAAGAACTTAGTCTAGGAAATGTAAACAGAGAAACCAGATATCAGGCGAATAACGTTATAGAGAAATCAAACTGTGAGAAAGATTTAGGAGCAATGATAAGTAGTAATCATAAACCTAGTCAACAATGTGTGTTTGTTCGAAAAAATGCTAACAAAGTACTTTAGTTCATACAAAGGAGTGTTAGTTACAAGACTAGCGAGGATATCCTAAAACAATATCTTGCGCTTGTGAGACCTCACTTGGATTACGCAGCTTAGTTCTGATCACCGAACTACAGAATGGATATAGAATCCCAAGAAAGAATTCAGAACAGAACGATAAGATTAATTCCGGGCATTAGGAACATTGAGTAGAGAGATAGGTTAAAGCATCTTAATTTGCACTCCCTCGAGAGACATAGAGTGGGGGGCGATATGATCACGGTGTATAAATAGAAGTCAGGGCTAAACAAAGGTGATATAACAAATTTACTTAAACTATCTAACCAGGAGCGAACTCGTAGCAATGGTTTTAAATAAGACAAATTTAGATTTAGGGGCGAGAAAAATAAACATTGATTTGGAAGTACGGCAGTGGATGAGTGGAAGAAGTTACCAAACATCATTATTAACTCGAATACTCTGGATAACTTCAAACATAGGATGGATGGATATATGAGCGATGGGGGTTGGGTCAGCTGCAGTTTCGTCCATTCTTATGTTCCTATGTAAATTCTATAAGGAGATTCACTTGACCCTAAGTACGTATGGTGTAGTGTTACCTATTGCATAAAGAAGTTAGAATTATGGAGTTAAAAAGCAGTTAGGATTTATGGATTGAAAGAGGTGGCTGGGATATGTGACGTTTAAAATGTAGTCCGGATTTAGAGAGTTTAAAACGTGGTAATGATTTGTGTAGTTTAGAAATAGGTAAGGATTTATAGTTTAAAAAGGAATATAGACATAGTGTTATAACTTACAGAAGGCACAAGAATGGCGTGGCGAATCGTCGGCACACACACTCCAGCCTTACTGCTGATATGTCCGTCCACTTAATAACCATAAATGTCAACACCTTATACACTCTCCCAAGGACAATAAAATGTTCCCCAAAAGCTGTGTTAGTGGTTTTACGGAACACGCGAACCTTGGGCTACCCGTTGGGTGAGCTGGCTGGATGAGCGGGATAATCGCGATTTTCAGTCAGTTTGGAATGGCGTTCATGGTTCTGTTTTAAGCAACTGAAGAGAATCTTAGAGACACATACCTGTATTAAAATGATTGTAATATCAGAGATACACTTGTGTACACGCTAGACACCACAAAACAACTAAGTACATTTTCTATAACCAAATCAACCTAACCAAAGGCTAACCTATCCTAAGCAGACCTATTTAAACTATCCTGACCTAATTTACACTTATTTTTGTGTAAGTTTTTAATGTGAAAATGGAACACACACACACACACACACACACACATATATATATATATATATATATATATATATATATATATATATATATATATATAATATATATATATATATATATATATATATATGCTGATAACCACATAGATGCGCGTGATCCATGTATTTGCTGATAACCACATAGGAAACAAAAAGAAAATAAACACGAAGTTTCCAGGCGTTTTCGAATAATTCACATCTTCAGGGGTGAGTACAGACTGTACTCACCCCTGAAGATGTGAATTACACGAAAGCGCTTGGGAACTTCGTGTTTTCTTCTTTCCTTGTGGTTATCAGCATATATATATATATATATATATATATATATATATATATATATATATATATATATATATATATATATATGTAACGTGAAAAACGTAGTTTCGAAACATCGTTTATTCCAGCCTTAGAGCAGAGCCTATCGGCCAAAGTTCTCCAGTTACATGTGTATATTCATAAGAATAAAATAAATATTGAACAAGGTTTCAAAGCACACACAGTATATACAAAGCCGGGACAAAAACAAACGGCTATTTGATTTATTGGCAGAACAAGACTAAAAGACTAAATTCTCAAAAGAATTTAAAAAGCTAAAGTAAATACACAAATGTACAGAATAATAAAGACAGGGTTACACAGACGTTCATGAGAGAAACACAATAATTCACACAAGGCCATATCACTGATAGCAGGTTTAGTTTATATTGGAAGAGCTTCTATGATGGTCTTATCGAGAGCTGAAAAGACCCCTAATGCGAAGGGTTGGCTATGTTGGTGGGCGTGGTTAAGGATAGCAGAATAAGGTGGATGGGTGATTATTTGGTCTGTATGAAATGAACAACATGAGTCTTTTTTTTTTTTTTTACCAACACGTGCTGCCCTACAGCTAGCACACTGATGATTGAAGGTGTGTAGATATCAAATCTTTTGTTCCGAAGAATGTTTTAAAATAGTTTTAGGTGAATGAATCGGCTGCTTGTCCAATTAACCAGTCCGTTCACACATATGTATATTTGGGTTTTAAGTAACGAAACCCAAACGGTAGTTCCTTTGTTTTATTATAAAAGGTTGTATATATAATTCCTGAGTGTATATCAACCGTAAGTCTCACTGTCTAGGAGTGAATGAGAAAGGGACGGCGTTTATGTATGATAAACGTTAGGTCACGTCCTTACGATATGAGTTGAGGTGAGCTACTGAAGTTTAGGGGCATCGCAGTGCGTGCTTACAGATATGCTGAGCTATGGGTCTCGCCCTCTTGGGTAAGTTGCCCGCTCACGTGTCAATCTCATGTCTTACTCATAGACAGTGGAAAGTCACAGGGTGGTGAATCTGAATATAATATCAGATGTATTGACCCATTTATATAATACGTTCTGTTGATGAGACAGGGGCCCATTACATCGCTCAGTCACCTACCAGCCGAGCTCCGTGAGGCCTAAATAACTCACAGAGTACAGTACATCCTAGACAACCCTAACCATGTTATAAACAGATATGTAGACACTAAGCTGGGGAAATTACTGTAGGGGTATTCTCTACTACAGGGGACCTAGACTTTTGTGTCGTACTGGTTAGTATGTTATGAACAATGTTGAATTTGGATGATACTGCCCGGTAATAACAGAACAGGAACATTATTGCCAGAATTAACAGAATAGAGGGAATCGTAAGACTTGGTAGTGCAAATTCCCGTGACAGGTAAAATGGCAAGTTATTATTCAAATCAGCAAAATGTGTCTCGTTCAAGAAAGCTAAAACTTTTAATTTCTCTGATACTATTTGAATATCCTTGATAGTGAAATTCATTATAGGAAGTGGAATTAAAGCAGACTTGAGTTTTCGATTTAACGCAAAATGCTGATGAGTAGGCAAGGTCCGTAATGTACTACAAGTGATTTCACAGTAATCAGGAGCCTTGTAATGCCCTTTCACAACTAGCTGCTTAACAACATTTTGGCATTTTAAAATTACAGTAGTGAGATTTGGAAAGAACAAATACTGCACATTGTGAAGGTGAGCGTGCCTATAACTGCATTGCGCTAACGCTGTGCGTACATTTGGTTGTATGACTGCCAATTCACATATTCCCTCTGCAGCAGGAATAAATGCAAACATGTAGGCTGGACATACGTGTAGGTGTAGATAAGACGACTTACACCGTGACAGTACCTCAGAATCCTCTATTGATAACAATGAATATTCTTCATCTACTAAGAAAAATTCTTTAGGCCTATCTAGGGTATACAGTGTGTCGTTCACAAACCAGGTGAAGGGTTCTAAATGCCATGCATTAAACTCATGTTGCCCTCGCATAGGAATGTGGATCAGAATTGCATTGTGCGTGAGGGTTGACTCCAACAGCGGGTAATAATATTGAACCTCATTGTCATTGAAAATAGAAGTTAAATGATACTGCAACTTGGCTATTTTTAAAGCTTCAAGAAGCGTCTGCACAGGCACAAGCTTCGCGTCCACACGTCCTATCCCGGCATCTACAATGCTGTCTATTAGTTCATTTTTAGAGGTTACAATTTTATGAACTGAAATTTCAGCAGCATGCAAATATTCTGTGAAGTAAAGGAGCCATTCTAACGTCGGGATTGCTTTCTGTAACCTAGTAACAATCCTCGAAACTTGGTTAGACTCCATTATGATTGCATTAACCTTTGATTCTAGAGCAGTAATCGCGTGAAAGGTTTGAGAAATAACACGATTCTGTTGAGATACAGCTTGAACGACAACGTTCATGAAACTATTGTCGAATTCATCGAAGCTGTGCTAAGACCATGAAGAATGTCCAATGCTGATTGTAGTTGGCCGTCGACGTTTTCATCTGACGCGAAAGTACGAGTTAACTTCTACTCGTAGAACGTAGTTTCATACAATAGTCATCTGGGACATTTTGCTTCTGAACAGTCTGTAAGGATGTATCAATCACATTATCATCAACTTGAGGTAAGACATTTATCTGGGTCTTCTTCAGACGATCCGCGTGCACGACATCTGCGATCTGTGCATTAGGCTTCCATATTTTGAATTTGTTGCCTGCTTCTCTTGAGATTATGCGGAATGGACCAGAAAATTTCGCCGAAAGTTTGGAGTTCCTTTCAGGTACCTGTAACATAACAGCGTCCCCAACGTTCAGTGCGATAGGTTTAGCATGTTTATGCTGTTTGATGATCATTTCGGCGCGTGACGCCGCTACCTGTGATCGTACTTGGTTATGAATTTCTGTAAAGACATGAATTTGTTTTGCCGCAAAATCATCCGTATTATATACCGGGTATGGCGCCTCGGTAAGGATGTCGTAAGGCAGACGTTTATCTGTACCATAGACAATATAGTAGGGTGTTTTGCCCGTAGAGCTATTAACTGACCCATTAATCGACGCTGCAACCTGGGGTAACCAATCCTCCCATGAGTATTGAAAACCACTAACAATTGGACGCAGTATTTCTAGGATTTTACGATTGGTTCTTTCAACAAGGCCATTAGCCTGTGGATGATAAGCTGTCACAAAAGTTTGTTTAATTCCATATTGTAAACATATATGCTCTATTAGCTCATTCTTGAACTCTGTTCCATTATCAGAGAGTAGAACTTTAGGCGTAGTATATGGACATATGAGATTCATCACTAATGCATAGGCTACTGCTTCGGCCGTTTTGCTTTTTAGTGGGACCAAGACTACGAACCTGGAAAAATGATCCACACACACTAAGACATATCCTGATCCCTGATGACTCATTGGGAGTTGTAACAAGTCAACAGCGACTGTGTCAAACGGACGGTCTGGTGTAGGATATTGTAGAATCGGGACAGGTGATCCTGTTGATCCTTTATGTTGAGCACATGCCAAACAATTAGCTATGTGTAATTCTGTGTCTTTCTTCAGTGTTCCAGAAATACTTCTTTCGTAAATCCGCTAAGCATTTATCACGACCTTGGTGACCTGCTTGTGGGACATCGTGGAACAATGTCATTACTGCTTTGCGCAACGTGTCAGGTACGACTATTTGAGACACATTACCCTCAGGAGATTTTCTCGTCCTATGGAGTATGTTATGTCGTAATTCAAACTGACTTAAGGGAAGAAATAACTTGGGGAGTTTAACATCCTCGCCCGATTCGAGAGCAAAAATAACAGCTGACCAATATGGGTCGCGTCGTTGCTCATCTTCCAGCTGCGAAAGAGTGAATGCTGATACAGGCATTACTGGTGCTATATTTCTTGACAGAGCGTCGGCGACAACATTCGCCCTACCAGGTAAATACCTAAATTCGGGGTCAAGCTCTTGAATTGTCAGATACCAGCGTGCTAATCTGCCTGATAAGTTTCTGCCATGGAACAGTTCGGTGACTGCCGCATAATCAGTAAAAACAGTTATCTTGTAGCCAAAGATAATATCTTTGAACTTCTTAAGTGCCCACACAACGGCTAACGTTTCTAAATGCGTCACCGAATAACGTGTTTCAGCATCGATTAGTTTGCGACTTGCAAATGCTATCACTCTAAACTTCCCACGCGTGTCCTCTTGCATGAGCACTGCTCCGACTCCAATTCCGGAAGCGTCAGTACAGAGAGTGAAAGGTTGAGTGTAGTCTGGGAATGCTAGAACCGGGGCATTGGTTAGCGCTGTCTTCAATGCCGTAAAACTTTCCTCGTGTTCAGCATCCCATAGGAACACTGCATCTTTTTTGAGCAACCTCGTTAGGGGCGATGCTAATGTTGCATAGTCCTTGATAAAGGAACGATAATAACCAGATAATCCGAGAAAGCTACGCGCATGATCATTTGAGGTAGGACGCGGGAACTGAGATACAGCTTTGACTTTATCATTAACTGTGTGTATGCCATCACCGTCGACTACATGACCAAGGAAATGGATTCTGGATTTTAAAAACTCGCATTTTGAGAGTTTTATTTTGAGGCCTGCTGTGGAAAGTTTGGCCAAAACTTCACGCAGTTTTATCAGATGGGAATCGACGTCCTTACTGACTACTATTAGATCATCCAAATAAGCGCAGACTGTGTTACCAATTAGTCAGGCAAACAGGGTGTTGATCATTCTTTGAAATGTTAGTGGGGCATTTCTGAGACCAAATGGCATTCGTAGAAACTCAAAGTGGCCTAGAGGCGTGCTAAATGCCGTGATTTCTCGTGATTTTTCATCGAGTGGTATTTGCTAATACCCACTAAGCAAATCTAAGTTACTAAATACCGCATTATCCTTGCCTAAGGATTGCAATATGTCACTCAAGATAGGCATTGGGTACCTATCAGGGATTGTTTGATCATTTACGCGCCTGAAATCTATGACAGGGCGCCATCCACCATCCTTTTTCGGGACGAGGAATAATGGGCTATTAAAGGGGGATTTTGAGTGTCTAATGACATTCTCATCTAACATACCCTGTACCATATCTTACACTACAGCGCGCTGGCTATGAGGTAGTCTATAAGCTGGTATGTAAATGGGGTTGGTTCCTTCCTTTAACGCTATATGATGGGATGTTAAGTCTGTCTGACCTAGCGTTTCCCCTGGCAAGGCTACTATATTTCTTTAGTCGGCAAGCAGCTCTAACAGGCGTGTCTTGCCCTGTGGATGATCGATCACCTTAACATGTGGCGCTACTTGATCTATCCTGGCCAGTCGAGTCTGTTGGCAATTCGCAACAATACCTCGAATTGGGAATTTATTTGGTTGCACTTCGACATTGTTGTGATATACTAGAAAATCACACAAATAACATCCTTTCTTTAAGATTCGTTGAACGCCTGTTCGATTTGGAATCAGTACGTCGGTCAAACCACCAGGGCGTATTGTGCTCAGGGTAGATTCACATGACAGCCCTTTTATAGGGTGACAATAGTGCATAGGGGTGAATTTCTAAAATTGATTAAATGGAATGGCCATTGGTCCAATACTGCGTACCCATGAAAAAAGAACACAGGCGAAATCCTGGGTCATTTGGACAATATTTAGAGGTAGCTCAAGTCAATTGAAGTTTTATCCTTATAGGCAAAAAATACGAATATTCATAATATGCCGATTTATTTTAAAATTTACATATTGAGCAAGTTTATGTGTACACTGTACATATAAATGATTAATTCCTTTTTAAAATGAAACTGCAGTGAACACGCTTACATCAATGGGTGGGAGAGGTGTGGACAACCCATTCATTGTTTTCGCTTTTTGCTTGTAAGGTCCTGTTTTGATGTCCCTGGTTGTGACCGCCTCTGCTCTTCAACAACCTGCAGCAGATGTTGACGCTGGTCTTCATTCTTCGTGATCTTGCTGTTGAATGCCTGTATCAAGGCAATCCCTCTCTCTGCAGTGTCGTTGATGACTCTGATACCACCCACAACTGCGATGCCAGTTTTGAAGTCTTCATTTTGAGACTTTCAAATAGAAAGTTTGATCCTCTAGAAGCAAAGTCTGAGAGCTGCTTTGTGGGAAGGGAAGATGTGGCAGGAAGAGCAGCACGTTTTGGTGAATCCTCGGTCGCCTTCCTCTCAACGATTGCCCGAACTATGTTTGTCTTCATTGTTGCATTAACTTGTGGATCGAAGAGTGCAAGACCCACCAAGCCTTCACTGAGGTACCACAGGTGACGACCGAAGACTGTGAGACATGTTCTTGATATTTTGACGTCGTGGTACTCTGACAGGTCTTGGAGGAGCCGCAAATCATTAGCAGGAGCGGAGGATGGAACGGAGGCCGTGAACCATGCACTGACATACACCTCTAGCACAAAGAATGTGAATCGTTTCAAGCCTAATGTCTCACGAGCAGTTAGTTTAAACTGATTAGCAAAAATCAGGATCTTCATGACATAAATGAGCTTAGCCATCCACCGTGCTCGGTGAAGTGCTCCGGGCCGTCGGAGATTAAACTTGGGTAGAGCTCCATCGAGACACCTGATTGCTAGCTCCAGTACCTCACGGTAATCATCACGTGGCGGCTGCTGCTTCTTGCCCAGATGATGTTTCCAGCAACAGATGAGGTCATCTCGTTTCTCGTACAAACTTGGAGGGAGGTCTGAGAGAGGGCTGTAGTCATCTTGACTGATGTCCTTCCACTTATGCTTGAAGCGAGAGAAGAGAGTAATATCTGGTCCAGAGGAAGGCCCCATGCATTCCACATACGCTTTCTCGGCAACAAGCTCAAGGATGTGGTGACGACACGCGAGATGCAGAAGACGGCGGCCGAGTTTCTGCTCCAGAATGACACATGCCCCCGACAAGTGCCCAGTGTTTGAAGCTGTTGTGTCAACACTGAGTGCTGAAACATTCTCTGATATTTTCCACTCTTCCAGCACTGCACTGACTGCTGTAGCAATGGCCTGTCCAGTCCCTGACAATAGTTTCGGGACACCAAGCAGCTTTTCAGTATTGATTCCGGAGACAAGAATGGCGATTCGGTCAACACTCGCTCCTTGTTCATCAGGAATAATTTTTCCATCCCAGTGCACAGTGAGCACTTCACTAGGTTGAAATTTTTCTTTAATTTCGTTGGCAATCCCAGAACGGTGGGTCGCTCGCGAAGTACGCACTGTCTCATGGTTTAAAACTAGTTCCATTGGGTCATGACCTAGACTAGCAGCCGTGGCACTGACGATCCGGAGAGCAGAGCGGTGACTGATCCCAGTGCGGTCCAATGTACTTGACAATTCAGGGGTGATAACTTTGAGAGTAGCACGTTTACGATTGGAAGAAGATACCACTGGTGATATCGCTAGGGAACTTGTAGATGATGACGAGCTTGATTGTGATTCTGTTTCAGACGAAGAACCCAACTCATCATATTCAAGAGCAGAACTGGCTTGATTCTGTTGTAGAGATTGCTTACTCTTGCTTTCTTCCCGACGCTTCATGGAACAAGCAATCTTTTTGTCTACTCCTGCCATTACACCTCTTCTCCCTTTTTCTCGTTGCGCTGCCAGGAATGCTCGGTCTTCTTTGATGGTCAAGAGCTGCATTGCCTTGGGGTGGGCAACATCGAAGAGGTCCTCTAACTCATCACAAAAAGTTTCCTCTTTCTTACGTTGTGTGTCTGTAGTGCGAGTGCAGTTTTTCTTAAGTCCCTTCCACATTAAAAAAAGATCCACTACCTTTCGTCCAATACTCTTCTCAGTTATGGTAGGAATCCGTGCTTTATTCCAGAAACTAATAACCGATACTGCAACTTCACTCGCAGAATCATTCACTGTTTTCTTATGTTCATTGTGACCGTGGAAAAACAGACATAGAACATCTCCTCTTGAAGGAAGTTGTGCACCCGTGATTTCGGTTATGTGTTGACCAATGAGCCAAACTTCAGTTTTTGAACGTGTACTCGCCATTGAACCTGAAACAAACAAAAACATTTATGTAACTTATGTTGTTACTGTTATGCAAACAACAGCACCCATAAAGCATATGGCATGCAAGATCACTTGTATAAAGTTTTTAAAGTGTTATATACCTAAATTGATGCATTGATTTTAGACAAAGACAATGGTACTAACCGTAATACTGCAACAAGAGCGACGCACACACACCCACCGTCACGTCTCACACACAACTGATGCTACTGTACCAGTCAGACACTGGCACACAACCTCTTCCCCCTACCCGGACTGACACCTGCCTCTCCCTCCCCTCTGCATTGCCAATAGCTGCACCAGCCAAAATACTCATTACTCATTTTTAGAAAAAATGTTAGGAACAACTTTAGTTTGAATTTGCATTCTACATATACCTGCAAAGTTTCATAGTAATCGGTTCATAAATAAAGAAATTAGAAAAAATCAATAATAATTTCAGTAGTGTTAACTTCAAATGGCTTGAGCCACCTCTAAATATTGTCCAAATGACCCAGGATTTCGCCTGTGTTCTTTTTTCATGGGTACGCAGTATTGGACAAATGGCCATCTAAAAATAAAAACTTTCACTTTTTATTGTCACCCTACCCTTTTACCTTGCATGTTTCCGGGAGACACACTACATCTGTGCCCGTGTACACGTTGGGTAGTTCGACAGTTGCTTTGGTGATTTCCTCATTTTTGTAATGGAGATTACTCTTCAACACTGCTGGTACAATCGTCCAACTCTTGCTGCTGTAATCACGCTGGGAAGGTGTGTGGTTGAGGTCGAGAGATATCTCTGACGCATGATCCGCCTTCCTCTTAATAGGAATGGTAGACAACACTTTCGTCCTAGCGGTGAGCAAAGGTTCAGAATGACTCATTGCTGTGTAGGAAACACCTTTAAACGTAACACTATTATTACGTGGATGAACATCTATCATGTTCTTTCGAAGAGTTGGTAGACCAAGTAACCCGTCAGCTGGCAAATTGAACTGCTGAACTATATAAAAGTCCGCGTAGAAGGGCGTACCACGTCTTGAGAATCTGAGTGGTAACGTCACCATTCCTTTGATGCTCAGCTGAGTACCTGAAACTCCTTCGAGCTCAGCGTTACTAGGCCTCCATTTGAATTTGCGGTGAGGGAATTTACGTTGTAACTCGTGATATGATGTCAAGGCCAATACATTAGCGCAAGCACCTGTGTCTATATCAAGAGCCAATCTGGTATTATCCACTCTCACCGGCACTGACAACACTTCCACTTTGCTAAGCGCCGCTACTAATGAGGCCCCTATAGAAGTGCTGTGTGGAGGGGTGGGAATTACCCTATCTATCCCTCTCCGTGCTGTGGTGTGCCCTGGTATTCCCCCGATGACTTGTCCTGGGGACGTTTCTGCTTGCACCTATACGACACCTCCTTTTCACTTAGGTCCACTCCCCTAGCCTTTATTAATATATCTCACTCATGTGAACTATGAGATGTCGATTTGTGAAGAGGGCACCATTTGCTCGCTTTCTGGGTAGGAGGAGGAGGTGCTGCTTTGGCTACCTCTCTGTTTGACCTTGAGAATGGCTTTGCACCGGGTGTGGCCTTAAAATTAGCACTATTACCTCGGAGCTGAAAACAATCTTCCATTACGTGGCCACGTTTATTACAATGTGCCCATCGTAACGATGTTTTCTGTTTATATGTTAGGCGGGGAGGAGCGATCGGAGCTAAGTGTGTCGCATAAGGAGTCTGGAGGTGAGGCATCTGTGGCATCTGAGACGGCTGGGGTTGTGGTGACGTCACTGAGGGCTGCGCCAGTAAGGGGTCCGTAGCCTGGGGACAGAGCTTGTTTGCGTATTCCACCATATCCAAGGGTGGTTCATACTGTACTTCCTGTGCCCTGCTATATAAGGGAACACGGACGGAAAGAAGAAAACTTATTAGTTCTATCAATGTTTCCACATTTTCCCGTGGCATATCACCCCGTGAGTTGTACCAGCCTGATGACCGGAAGGTCGCTTGCACGTCCTGGGGAACCTCGCCCGCGATGTCAACAGCGTCAACGGGTGTTTCGTTTCGTATACCTGGAATACAGCGATCCAACCATCTGAAGATCCATTGCAGTTGGCCCAGCTGTGACCTACCCCCAAAAAGCCCAATTAGCGTTCGCTTGAACTTTTCATAGTCAGGGCTTTGTAAACCAAACGCATTTAAGCGACTGCCTGAATAGGAACCCTGCGTTATATGGGAACGTACATATGCTTTCTTTTCTTCGTCAGTCGTTATGTGACTAATGAGCATGCTATCTTCACATGCACGAACAAAATGTGCGACCCTATAATCGTCTTGTCCCGTGAAATTTCGAACATAATCGCTGCGCTGCATGATATTAATAACATTATCAGCTTTAGGTGTGGTAGTAGTACTGGTGTGAGGGTTAGCGGACGCCATTGTAACCGAAGGCTGGGTTAATAAGGTTGTTACCGATTTAGCAACAGACACACTATCACCTGTAACAGGGGTAACTGCTTTAGTATACTTAGGTGAGGTACTATAGTGATTACCAGACCGTAGGGTACGACGGTTTAAGTCGTCAAATGATTCGTCTATAACTTTCTCACGACTTCCTACCGACTCATTTAACTGTGTTCCATACTCAAAATCTATGGCAGTCTGGGCTTGATCATTGATGAGTTGGTTATCAGCAAACAGTTGCGCTAGGCGTTCGATTTCATCTACATTAGACATGGGAAACTTAGAAATTATCTATTAGCCCCCTTGGGTCAATGAATACTTAACAGTAAGTAGATCACTTGCCTCTCATTTACAAGACAAATGAATATAAATTGTAGTTAATTTTTAAACTATCAATAAGAAGACAGACACTTACAAACTACTGTAAATTATAGGATTTTAATACATTAATCTTACATTCGACACTTTATCATTGAAATAATCCTATCCGACGAACCTATAGGTGTGAAGATATCTCTCGAACGTGTTCATGTGTGTAGAACTATGTAATTTAAATACCTATTTATACAGAGTAGTACGTCTGTATAGAAAATGTGATCCTTCAAGAGTTCTGAGTGGAGTGTGGGCTGGGCCTCTTCCTAGGATGCTTGCGCTGCTGCTGGTTTCCTTGGCAACGAGAGACGCTTCGCTTTGGTGAGAGACGAGTCCACTTGAATTAGGTGAGTTCCTCCTCCGGCGATCAGAAAACTGATGATTGGTTATCACACTGGTCGTGCTGGGTCGCTGGCGAAAACTGCCGTGTGCCCAGTCTTCACAGTCCACGTATATATGGAGATCTGTATGATGACACCGGAATTCGTAATTCGCGCTGACGACACAACAATACTGCTCAGCTGCTAGTGAAATACCAATCGAATTCCAGGCTACGAAACTGTTTTTCAACACTGCAACACTGTAATGTCTAGGGAATGCTGAGTGGAGTCTATCTCAACCGGCTCAATCTGGATATGTACCAACAGGCTGTAATATTTGTATATTACGAATTCTGCACGTATTTGTATGTGACAGAGATAAGGAGCGCTCACTACATATCGTCTCAATACGGGATATAGTTTTAAACACTCGGATTATGTAACGCGTCACTGCTGTGTGGTTTCTTGTTTTTCACAAAACACAGACGGATGATACGACTACCAGTTTGAAGAATCCGTACACACCGCTTGCCACCTATATGAATCGGCTGCTTGTCCAATTAACCAGTCCGTTCTCACATATTTATATTTGGGTTTTAAGTAACGAAACCCAAACGGTAGTTCACTTGAGACCTGAACCTCGGCGAGGTAGGTTCTCCCGGCTCCCCGCTCCTTCCCCCCGAGGTACCGCGTGACCATGATCATGATCACCCTAGCCCAGGCGAAGGTTGTGAGACTGATTCCGGTCGAGCACCCTTCGCGCAAGAAACTAAATCTTCTTGTGATTAAAGATTTTTTTGACCACATTGGACTAAAGGGGGTGACAGGGGTCGTCCGGAGTAGCGGTGGTACCCTTGTCATCACGTTCGAGGAATGGGGGCAGGCCCGCAAATTACCCTGCCGAGCGATTATCAATGGAGTCGACGTCATGTTTGACGCCCTACTTCAGGATAACTTGGTTTTGGGAGTCATTTCCCACTCTGAAATTGAGTATCTCGAAAGAGACGAACTTGGCGAGCTGATTGGAGATCAGCTCGCAGTACTTAGGAAGCTGACCAGCACAACTGCCCTGGTTGGTTCTCCTAAGGAACTTCCTAGCTCCGTTATACTGGGTTGGGAGAAAATCCCAGTGAAACCTCAACAGCCAAAACCCACTCGTTGCTACAATTGCCAGAAATATGGCCATCTGGCGAGGAAGTGTCGCGCTCCCAAGGTGTGCTCTAGCTGCGGGGCACCCGGCCACACCGACGCTGACTGCCAGGCGGCCGTTAAGAAGTGCGCGGCTTGTGGTGGCCCTCACTCCTCCTCCGACCGGCTTTGTCCCAAGTGGAGGGAGGAGTGCAGGGTGGCCAGGCTGCGGGCTAAGGAAAAATTGACTTACAGGGAGGCTCTCCTTGCAGTCAAGACTCGAGAAAAAAACAACCAAGACCAAAACAAACAAGAAAAGAACAAACAAGACAAAAACGAACAAGAAAAGAACAATCAAGATATGAACAATGAAGAACCTGATAATATTATAGAAGACCAGACAGAACAAGACCAAAAAGAAGAAGACGAAGAACAAGTAGAAGAATGGAAAGTAAAAACTAAAAGAAGAACAAAGAGAAAAAAGAAGTCCAACCAATCAGCTTCGGCCGAAATAGCCTAACGGCGAAGAGGCCAGAAATCCCTAACAACTTTGAACTTTGAACGGTAGTTCCTTTGTTTTATTATAAAAGGTTGTATATATAATTCCTGAGTGTATATCAACCGTAAGTCTCACTGTCTAGGAGTGAATGAGAAAGGGACGGCGTTTATGTATGATAAACGTTAGGTCACGTCCTTACGATATGAGTTGAGGTGAGCTACTGAAGCTTAGGGGCATCGCAGTGCGTGCTTACAGAAATGCTGAGCTATGGGTCTCGCCCTCTTGGGTAAGTTGCCCGCTCACGTGTCAATCTCATGTCTTACTCGTAGACAGTGGAAAGTTACAGGGTGGTGAATCTGAATATAATATCAGATGTATTGACCCATTTATATAATACGTTCTGTTGATGAGACAGGGGCCCATTACATGAACAATATCATTCTCACCGAAATTTGTGGGTAGAAATCACCAATGCGTTTCTTAAGCTTGTTCTTAAGGGAAAAGTAAGAAATTCCTCTTAGTAAGAACCTGTTTTATATTGAATAAATAATTGTAGGTATAATAATATTGGATTGATAAGTGTCGGAGGCTTTTAGTGAAATAGCGAGAACCCTTTTCTTCTGGATCATAAAGGCTGTCAGTGAATAATTTTTAAAATAATTTTTATAACCCAAGGAAATTATTGACAAAGTCTGGTTTACGAGGGTTGATAGCAACCACTAAACTCTTAGAGGTCATAATTATACAGGGGGAAGGGGGAAAAGTAACCATATAATGTCATCAGGAGTACTTCCTAGTTTTCTAAGGTAGTGGGCCAGACAAGTTTACTTTAAGTGTCAGAGTCTGTGAATGGACAAGATAATAAGCATGACTCAAGATGTTAGATAAGATATTCAAATTTGCATAGTTAAAATTGATACAGGGGATTATTAGACTTGATCCCGCAGGTAAGATGCTTCTGACAACTGTTGTATTTAGTTGCTTACATATATATATATATATATATATATATATATATATATATATATATATATATATATATATATATATATATATATATATATGTAACCGGTCGGAATTTCTCACTTGACTTGGGGTTTATTAAAGATTATTAGATAGTAATTGCAGTGGAAGCACCCCTTTGAGAAAAATCCCGAACCAGCACACGAACACTTAAATCTACTAAACAAAATGAATTGTCCGTGACCCGTGGAAGGATAGCGTCTGTGACTGGGATGAATGAGACACTGTAAAATTTAGACACTTATATTCCCTCCAACACTACAGACACAATCAATAATGGTACACCTGAACTTAAAACACTACTCTGGGGAATAAAAGTTATACATGATATTGAAATTATTAGAAACTCAGACAATGCCTCATTAGACAAAAATAAATTTAAAGTATTAAGAAATGTTGCTTGCACACATGAACCAGGCCTTAAGGGCTTTCAACAAAATATCAATCACTGAGAAAATGGTATTAAAAAAATAAGAAATTAATAACTCTACAATGAATAGGCCTTAAGGTCACACACCAAAATTATATCCAGCACTGAGAAAATGGTATAAAAAAATAAGAACTTATTAACTCCACCCTGAAGAGGCCTTCAGGGCACTCAACAAAATTATATTACCCCAACAGATGCACACTTCCTAACGTAACTTAAACTCTACTCTGGGGAACAAGGTTATACCTGAGATCGGAATTATAAAGAAAAATTAAATGAATTAAAGGAACTAAATCACAGTATCACTTGCAACATACGGAAGAAACTCATCTGAAAACCAGTTCCCTCATTCTCTGGTTTCAATTAGTGACACCACATTAAAAACAATACTATCAATATTATTTAAGAAATATTAACTACACATATCATACATCAGTTACTGAAAAAATAGTATTAACTACACACAAAAATATTGTCACTATTATTAAGACGTTACTGAGTCCACCAATACCCGTGAACCATGCTTCCTAACCTAACACACACATAGATTCCACCTGCACCCGTAGTTTAAGGCCCAAACCAGCCTTTCTCCACCTTGGAAAATGTACCTCTAAGTTCCACTACTCCTGGGGCCAGTGTGTGGCCGTGCATTCACTCAGCTTGCTTCACTTTACCCCAGTACATCAATGAAACGGAAGGGAGTGAGCCAAACAGACCTTGTACAGTTGAGAGAAGCCTTAGCTTCCCGTTAGTAAAAGGTTTTCACCAAGCTGCTTGAAGATAAGTGGTATTGTGAGCCGAGGTAGAGGAGAGCTGAGGACCCCAAACGATCGTCACGTCGTTAGTTGGCCATCCAGACAGCTGGTTTCATTCCAACTCTCACCATACTCAACAGGTGGCTCAAACCCAGGTCAGTGGGCGGTCATACAGCTCACCAATCGTCTCATCCCGCCAGTGGACGTTATCATACCGCGTGGGGTCTACAGAACCCTGAAAAACCCGGGCTGTTAGCTATTGTCTGACATCACCGTTTGTTCCTAGCTTTGTCTGAGATTGAATAAAACTTACTTGTTGATACTGATGTTAAATAAACGAAGGAACCAGGTCACGCGATCAGTCTCCCCTGGGTACAGAACAGAGATGGTCCTCTGGCGTGACCACCCTCACAACTCCCCAGCCACGCTTGCTCACTGGTTCCTGGGTACAGAACAGAGATGTTCCTCTGGTGTGACCTCCCTCATAACTCCCCAGCCACGCTTGCTCACTGGTTCACGCTTTTCAGGAATGACTTATTTATCAGACGATTAACAGCTTAATTAGGACGTACGCAACATTTTCAGACTGGGAAACGATCTTTGATTACTTTGAATTTAATAACTGATATTTAATTTCATGATTCGCGTCCCTATTAACTCGGTAAATTACATTTAATATCGTATAGGCCTAGTTCCACAAACTCTCGCTACGTGCAGGAGAGCGGTCTTCCCTCAGACGACCTTGAACTCAGCATCGCCAATGGCGGGGCGTTTGAAATAACACTGAAATTTATTAATATTATATATACATATATATATATATATATATATATATATATATATATATATATATATATATATTTCTGAATATTATATATATATATATATATATATATATATATATATATATATATAAATATATATATATATATATATATATAAAACCGGTCGGGTAATTTTTTAACTCACTTGACTTGGGTATTTGTATTATTAGTGGATGGAAATGCAGTGGAAGCGCCCCTTGGAGAAAAACCCGAAACGGCACAAACACAATTAACTAAAAATGTTCTCCGTGACCCGTGGAAAGATAGCACCTGTGATTGGGGTGAATGAGATGCACTGTAAAATTTGACACTTCTATTCCCTCCAACACTGCAACCACAATCAATAATGGTACACCAACATATGCACACCTCTTAGCCTGGCTTAAGACACTACACTGAGGAACAAAAGTTATACATGATATAAAAATTATTAAGAAATATTAAATGCATTAAAGGAAGACTAAGGCAACAGTATTACTTACAACAGAAAGGAGGAACCTCATCTGAAAACAGTTCCCTCATTATCTGACATCACTCAGTGGCACACAAACATTAGAAAACAATGCACGTACTATCAAGCACTGGGGAAATGGCATGAAACATTAAGAAATTATTAACTCCTCCATGAATAGGCCTTAAGGGCACTCAACAAAATAATATCAGTCCCTGAGAACTGAGGTAAAACATAGAAAGAAATTGGGGGACCGGTTGTAGAAGCGGTACCGTTCTTGCCTCGCAAGCGAGATATCACGGGTTCGATTCCCGGGCCGATGGAAGTTGTTTGGACTTATTTCCTCGCCCCCATTAGTCCCTGTTCACTTAGCAGTAAAGTAGGTACCTGGTGTAAATCGAAAGTTGCGAATTCGTATTCAGGGACAAGTTGTTGGAGCTTCCAATAACTTGATGACATAAACCACTGACTCTTCAGGCTTCTACGCCCTTGACTATTCAGGCTTCTACGCCCTTAACTCATGAAACATAAAGGCAAGCATGAACTTAGCATGCTTCCCTGTTGGGCGCTGTAAACGCTTCTGCGCTTCACCTTACACAAGGATGTAGGGGGGTGCCCAATAAATAAAAGAAATAAAAAAGTAGTAAGAAATTATTAGCGGCACACATGGATCAATCATCGCCTGTCTGGAATGACCCACAACTACTACAATCCCAACTGGCCAAATAACCTGAAGGGTGTAACTACTAGCCTAACCAAGAAGGCAGGCATTTTACAAAAAAACCGAGAAAATCACTTATGACCCATCAGGCATGCGGGTGTTCCCTGGTTTTAATTTTGTCAGTATTTTCTCTAGAACTCAAGAATCATGAATGTTTTTCTCCACCAATACCCATGAAATATGCTCCTTAACCTCACATATAGGTACTGCATGCACCCGTACTTTTCTTAAGGCACTAACAAGCCCTTCACAACTTTGTATATGATTTCTTACGTCTCACGTGAGAAAAATCAACCATGAGGAGCGTTGTTCTCACACCTGGACTAAAGGAAATTCTAAACACACCTTACAGTATTTCCCGTAACATGCATCAAACAAACTCAGCATACACCCATACTAAGGAAAGACAAAATGTTTCTCTAAGTACCCACTAGACTCCTGGTCTCAGGGTGTGACCATTCATTCACTCAGATAGCCTCAGTTTACACTCAGTACATCCATGAAACGGAAGAGAGTGGGGGCCGGTCAGCCACTGAAACCTGTCCAGCTGAGGGGGCTTCTATTTTCCCGTTACTAAGAGGTTTTCACTAAACTGCCTGAAGATATGTGGTATTGTGAACCGAGGTGGAGGAGATCTGGTGACCCCATGGTGGTGGTCCCATGTAGTTAGTTGTCCACACAGACAGTTGGCTCCCCTCCAACCCTCAAACTGCTCACTCAACCGCGTGGGCTCAAGACAGCTCAAGACCCCGTGAGCTCAGACTTAGTGGGCTCTGCAGGATCCTTGTTAATACTGATTTCGTACACAAAGGAGACCAGACCACGTGGTCGTTTTCCTGGAAGTGCAGACGTCCTGTCTGTTAGAACGCTCTCACACGACTGAAGCCTGGCGTGCCTCAATGCTTGGGCTTGTCCTAGGGACCTATTTTACCCACAACTAATACTTTAATTTGGACATACGGTACATATTTTGGCTGAAAAACGATCTATAATAATTTTTAATTTAATAACTGTCATTTAATTTCATGATTCACGTCCATATTAATTCACCAGGGTATACTTAATATTATATGGGCGCAGTTCCAGAAGCTCTCACTATGGTGCGGGAGCACTGTCCTCCCTCAGTCGATATTGAATGACTCAGTATCGCCATTATTGGTAATTACGTCTCTAAATATCACACCGAAATTTCATTAGCCCAATAAACACGCAGACTTCTACATACAATCAAGACCTCAACCCGCCAGGATTCGAACCCACGGCCCACGAGCCTCTGACTGTGACCGGGGAACGCTAACCGCTGGACCACCAGGATACCAAAAGCAGACCTAGACTTTGTTATATTTCACACAAAGCCTGTTCAACGAGCTTATGGCGCCGTGAACCTCTAATGGGGACTACCCGTATCACGTAAGTGGTCAGAGTAACGTTTTACCAAATCCGGCTTCGAAACACGAGGATCCATATATATTTCATTAGCCCAATAAAGCATGCTGACGTCTACATACAATCAACACCTTTAGAGGTTCACGGCGCCATAAGCTCGTTGAACAGGCTTTGTGTGAAATATAACAAAGTCTAGGACTGCTTTTAGTATCCTGGTGGTCCAGCTGTTAGCGTTCCCCGGTCACAGTCATAGGCTCGTGGGCAGTGGGTTCGAATCCTGGCGGGTTAAGGTGTTGGTTATATATATGTATATATATTCAGAAAATTTCAGTGTAATATTTAGAGACGCAATTACCAATAATGGAGATACTGAGTCTTTCAAGGTCGTCTGAGTGATGGTGGCGCTGCTCGCACAGTAGTGAGTTTTTGGAACTGCGCCCATATAATATTGAGTACTCTCTGGCGACTTAATTTGGACGTGAATTATGAAATTAAATGACAATTATTAAATTGAAAATGATTATCGATCATTTCCCAGTCTGAAAATGTTGAGTAAGCCCTAATTAAGCTATTAGTTGTGCGGAAAATAAGTTACTCCTTCAAGGAGACACCTTGAAGGAATGCGCCGGGGGCTGAGTCGCCAGGCAGTGGTCAAGTAGACTGGAACCCTGCGTTGACCAGAAGAAACGGTCACGTGATCTGGTCCCTTTGTTACGACATCAGTTAACAAGTAAGTTTTATTCGATCTCTCAGAGCTTAGATAGGGCGGTAGGAACAAACAATGAGTGAGTGACGGTGATATGAGTCTTAAGAAGAAGTTAACAATAGCTATCAGAGGGTTTGTTGCAGGGTTTCTGTAGAGCCCACGCTTCCATACTGTCTGAACGTCCACACGCGCAGAACGCGTCCTCTCGGTTTGAGTTGAGTCCATGCTGTTGAGTGAGCAGTTTGAGGGGTGGAGTGAAACCTGCTGTCTGTTGTGCACAACTAATGATGTGGGACCATCGTCTGTCCCCGTTTGACGATCGTTTGGGGTCACCAGATCTCCTCCACCTCGGCTCACAATACCACATATCTTCACGCAGTTTAGTGAAAACCTTTTACTAATGGGAAAATAGAGCTCCCCTCAACTGAACTAGGTCTCATTTGCTGATTGGCCCACTCCTTTCCCTTTCATGGATGTACTGAGTGTAAAATGAGGCTAGCTGAGTGAATGAATGGTCACACACTGAGACCAGGAGTCTAGTGGGTACTTAGAGTAACATTTTCCAAGGTTGTAAAGGGCTTGTTTGTGTGTTAAGAAAAAAAAGAGTGCATGAGGAACCTACGTGTGAGGTTAGGGAGCATGTTTTTCACGGGTATTGGTGGAGTCAATGACTTCTTCATATATTGATACTATTTTTTCAGTGACTAATATTATCTTGCTGTGTGTAGTTAAATTTTCTTAAATATTTTTGATAGTATTGTTTTCTAATGTGTATGTGCCACTACTTGATGTCAGATAACGAGGGAACTGTTTTCAGATGAGGTTCCTCCTTTCTGTTGTGAGTGATAATGTGATTTAGTTTTCCTTTAATGCATTTAATACTTCTTTATAATTTTAATATCATGTATAACTTTTGTTCCCCAGTGTAGTGTCTTAAGTCAGGTTAAGAGGTGTGCATCTGTTAGTGTACCGTTATTTGTTGAGTGCCCTTATGGCCTGTCTAAGGAGCCATTTTCTAAGTTTCTTATAATTTCAATATCATGTATAGCTTTTATTCCACAGAGTAGCGTTTTAAGCCAGGTTAAAAGGTGCGCAGATATTGGTGTACCATTATTGATTGTGTTTGTAGTGTTGGAGGGAATAGAAGTGTCTAAATTTTACAGTGCGTCTCGTTCACCCCAATCTCAGGTGCTATCCTTCCACGGGTCACGGAGAATTAATTTTCTAGTAATTTAAGTGTGTTTGTGCTGGTTCGGGTTTTTTCTCCAAGGGATGCTTCCACTGAATTTACCATGCACTAATAAACCCCAAGTCAAGTGAAAATAATTCCCTTTTACTGGTTACACACACACATATATATATATATATATATATATATATAATCAACACCTCAACCCGCCAGGATTCGAACCCACGGCCCACAAGCCTATGACTGTGACCGGGGAACGCTAACCGCTGGACCGCTGTTGATTGTATGTAGAAGTCCGCGTGCTTTATTGGGCTAATGAAATATATATATGCAAGTAAATCACTGTAGGTGCGCGTGATCTAGGTATATGCTGATAACCACAAGGAAAGAAGAAAACACGAAGTTCCCAAGCGCTTTCATGTAATTCACATCTTCAGGGGTGAGTACAGACTAGATAGAGTAATGCAAAACAAGATGAATATATACAGAGGAGGGTGAGACCAGGTCCACAATGGTCAGGTAATGACCCTACTAATCTTTAAATGGCACACAACGGTTGGTGGTTGGGTCAGATGGGACAGTGACCCGCCCTCTCACCTGATCACAAATTTTCTTAATTACAAAGTTGTCCAGCTTGTACATGCCGTTACTCAAATTCATGTTGAATGCTTCGGTATGTTTAATAAGACTAGATTCTATGATGTTCCTACTATCAATTGAATTACAGACTAGAGAGAGTAATACAAATCAAGGTGTATATATACAGAGGAGGGTGAGACCAGGTCCACAATGGTCAGGTATTAGGTAAGATTAGTAGGGTCATTACCTAATACCTGACCATTGTGGACCTGGTCTCACCCTCCTCTGTATATATACACCTTGATTTGTATTACTCTCTCTAGTCTGTACTCACCCCTGAAGATGTGAATTACACGAAAGCGCTTGGGAACTTCGTGTTTTCTTCTTTCCTTGTGGTTATCAGCACATATATATATATATATATATATATATATATATATATATATATATATATATATATATATATATATATATATATATATATAATATATATATATATATATATGTATATATAGAAAAGCACAAAGCAGGGGACTCTCATAGCAGGGATATGACACACACTTGTAGTTTTCTTTCCTTTATTTATTCTAGAAATCACCCAAGGTAGGAAACGCTGGGACCTAGTATCAGACATAACTAGTTATTATCACTGTACTTACAAAACAAGCATCAACTGTTGTCATAATCACATATTGGTACCACACAGTAGTAGGAACTAAAGAGTACATAATAAACCCAACCCACCAGCTTAACGCAAGGAGGTTTAGGTGGCTGTTGGTGTCGACTCACTCCAGGGTGAATGTCTGTAGAGCAAAGCTAGTATTAGCCTTATTCTGGCTTACAAACTACCTCCGCGAGTTCATCACATGCTTCATATAACACGTGTTATGCTCAATCTATCAAACACACCCTAACAGAGCAAGAAATACGTGGGACACACCTGTTACTGGGCCCACCCGATGCGTCTTTGTAATGTAAACAACGCCGTAGCGTCTCTCCACCCCGGGCTGGGATGCATCCGCTCTGGCGCAAATTCCATTTCGAATCCACAAAATATATTTATGTTTTTCTCCTCTGGGCTTACAAAAATACCTATCCATATAAAAAATATTCTCAATCACAAAATAGCTGTCTTTTGAGTTCCTCATATCACATCACACACACACATATATATATGCTGATAACCACCAGGAAAGAAGAAAACACGAAGTTCCCAAGCGCTTTCGTGTAATTCACATCTTCAGGGGTGAGTACAGACTAGATAGAGTAATGCAAAACAAGATGAATATATACAGAGGAGGGTGAGACCAGGTCCACAATGGTCAGGTAATGACCCTACTAATCTTTAAATGGCACACAACGGTTGGTGGTTGGGTCAGATGGGACAGTGACCCGCCCTCTCACCTGATCACAAATCTTCTTAATTACAAAGTTGTCCAGCTTGTACATGCCGTTACTCAAATTCATGTTGAATGCTTCGGTATGTTTAATAAGACTAGATTCTATGATGTTCCTACTATCAATTGAATTACATGGTAATATTGAGGAGGCATTATCCCAGTCAATGCAATGCTTGTTATCCCTCAAATGAACAAACAGAGCATTGGATTCCTGACCTGTCCTAACACTGTATTTGTGTTGTTTAATTCTAGTTACAAGATCTTTACCTGTCTGGCCTAAGTAAAACATATTACATTCCTTGCAAGGAACTTTATAAATGCAACCAATTGTGTTGTTGGGGGAGTTCTTGATTAACATTTGTTTAACAGTGCATGAGTTTTTAAATGCCACATTGACGTTCCAAGATTTTAGCTGTGCCTCGTATGTGGTGTCAGTAGCATTTTACCGAATCCAGCTGGTATGAAACACGAGGTACCATATATATACTCCATTTTTAGTCCATATAACAAGCGGACTTTGAACATATAATCAACGACCTCACCAGCCAGGAATCGAACCCTCGACCTACTGGGTGGGACTATGGAATGCTACCGACCAACCCACAAGGACACTTAAAGCAGTCCTAGACTCTGTTGTATTTCACACAAAGCCTGTTCATCGAGCTGATGGTACCTCGTGTTTCATACCAGTTGGAACATTTTATACCTAGAGGAACATTTTATCTCCCTTATTACGGGTGTAGTTAATACCATTTCTCAGTTACTGATATTATCTTGACGTGTGTAGTTTAATATTTCTTAAATAATTTTGATAGTAGTGTTTTTTGAATGTTTGTGTCATTAAGTGGAACCAGAGTGATACTGTGATTTGATTCTTTTAGTGCATCTAAATTTTCTCCATAATTCTGATATCAGGTATAACTTTTGTTCCCCAGAGTAGTGTTTAAGTTAGGTTAGGAAGAGTGCATCTGTTGGGGTGATATAATTTTGTTGAGTGCCCTTAAGGCCTATTCATTGTAGAGTAGTTAATTTCTTATTTTTTAATACCATTTCCTAAGTGACTGATATTATTGTGTGAAAGCCCTTAAGGCCTGTTTCATGTGTGCAAGCAACATTTCTTAATACTTCAAATTTATTGTTGCCTGAGTTTCTAATAATTTCTATATCATGTATAACTTTTATTCCCCAGAGTAGTGTTTTAAGTTCAAGTTAAGAGGTGAGCATATTGGTGTACCATTATTTGATTGTGTTTGTAGTGTTGGAGGGAATATAAGTGTCAAAATTTTACAGTTTGTCTCATTCATCCCAGTCACAGACGCTATCCTTCCACGGGTCACGGACAATTCATTTTGTTTAGTAGATTTAAGTGTTCTTGTGCTGGTTCGGGATTTTTCTCAAAGGGGCGCTTCCACTGCCATTACCATCTATTAATTTTTAATAAACCCCAAGTCAAGTGAGAAATTAAAGTCCAGTAAATTCCGACCGGTTACTTATATATATATATATATATATATATATATATATATATATATATATATATATATATATATATATATGTATATATGCTGATAACCACCAGGAAAGAAGAAAACACGAAGTTCCCAAGCGCTTTCGTGTAATTCACATCTTCAGGGGTGAGTCTGTACTCACCCCTGAAGATGAGAATTACACGAAAGCGCTTGGGAACTTCGTGTTTTCTTCTTTCCTGGTGGTTATCAGCATATACCTAGATCACGCGCACCTACAGTGATTTACTTGCATATAATATATATATATATATATATATATATATATATATATATAATTTTGATAACCACATAGGAAACACGAAAACACGGAATTACCAAGCGCTTTCGTATAATTCACATCTTCAGGGGTGATTACAGACTGTACAGTCTACTCACCCCTGAATATGTGAGTTACACAAAAGCCCTTGGTAACTTAGTGTTTTCTTGCTTCGTATGTGGTTATCAGCATATACATAGATCACGCGCACCTACAGTGACTTATTTGCATATATATAGACGAGTAAAAGACAAAGAAGACAATGCCCCAAAAAATTCAGTTGCCCAATTATCGAGAATATACTACGTATGAACCAGTTTGCGCACCTGTACGTTGACCTTGAGCCTGGTGTTCCACGGTGTTGGGGGTTCTGTAATAGAAGGTGGCGCTCAAGTCTCGTGTTTAGTTCACCAGGGCAACGCAACTTCTTGAGTCCGGATTGTTCATGGTTCTTAGTACAAGTCAGATTTCTTCCCAACTGTAGATGTAAGAATGTAAAGCACCAGTATTGTATATTTTACAAACAAACGGTAAAAGGATGGCCGTAAAATGATGCCGAATTTCAATTAAAACTCTACCGACACTAGAGGCGTTTCCTATCCATAGTAAAGGGAAAATATTTATATTCTACATGAATCTCTTTGAACCCGAACCCTATTCAGGAATGAAACCTTAAAATGAAGTATATTTAACGTAAAGTTACTCAGTGATGTGAACTTCCTGGTAACACAAACGAAAGATAAGATATAACTTTAACATTACACAGGGAATACATAAACAAAACTCTTTCACTTAGTATCAGTTAAGAGACAAAGTTAAGGTCCAGATTCTTTAGAAAGATTATGTACTATAAATTTTCCTTTAACTTATAGTAGGGGAGAGTATCTATTTCAGGCAAAGTACCTGTAATTTCGATCTTTTTTATGTTTTATTGTCTTTTGTATTTGACTTAAGCCAAACAGACAGTTACATTCATTATAACTTTGGTTACCAGAAACATTCATCACACACATCCTTAATGAGACCTCGAGGTTTTGTTTAAGTCACGTGAATCTCTAATTGTCTTGTTGGTCAAACGAAGTTGTACTGTGTTGTGTGGTTTAAGAGAGACTTTTCACACTCGTGGAAGTATATGGAAACATTAGACTGTTCTTTTTATAGATATCGAATTTCTACTCTTGGGAAGCTCTATAACTACTTCAGGTCGGTGACTCAATTGAAGTTCTGTGGCTCTGGTGGACGTCCATAATGAGAAGTTTTGTACCGTTTTATCGTATCTGTTGAATATTTTTGTAGCTGAATTGAACTCGCAAGCAGCTGCTGGAGAGAACTGAACATTTTTCCAGAGTTTTTAAATATTTCAGATTCTTTGATAGCACCATTGAAGCGTTAAGCCTCTTGTGTACATTCCCGTGGAGCTTCGAATGCTGTAGTAGTTTTTTATGAGGTTTTGAATTCTGTTTTATTGAAGATTTTATATTTATCCTGTAGGTTCAAGGTTTAAAAGCTGGTATTACACAGCTCACATGTTTTGTATTATTTCTTGTATAAATAAATCACTTGACTATGCACGAGGAAACACATTGTCTTGGCCACAATAGAGACATTTTCTAACGGGTAAAGATGCATATTACAAACAATGATCTGTCTCTGCACAGTACGTAGGTTGCTGTATACAGCATTAGGAACAATCCCCTCGCTATGGTATTCATCTCTGAGCCATGAACACCATCCGTTGCTAAAATTAAGAGGAGTAAAATCACGTGAGAGGAACATATGGAGACAAAAAAAGTAAAATAATCCCGTAAAATCGTCTTGAGTTGCAGCACACGTCTGAAAGAGATGACACAAAAGCAAGCCCATTTTAGGGATGACCCTGAACCTGGACGCGGTATCGTCAAGACCTTCTAGTTTGTAATATCTTCGGTGTTTCGTGAGCCTTAAAGACCACAAAAAGGAATTATGGCACCAAGAAAATAGTGCTGAAGAGGTTAAATATCGTGACAATATTGTTCAGAGCCGCTTGGACGTCGAAGGTCTTGTATATAAAGGGGTGAAGTGTTTGGATTAAGGGAACACCAGGAGTGGTTGCGACACGTTGAAGATGGTTAAAAAAAATGCTAAGGATTCGGATCAAGAACATATCGAGAGGTGTTGTTGTATCAGGGGCACGGTGAAGTATGTTGAGTATAGCTTGAGTAATTGCGGCACCAGGAATATGGTGCACTAGAGGGTTGCCACGTCAAGGATAGAGCGGGTGGACCTTAACCACATCCAAGAACACCTTCGACATATTATATATGGTGGTGGTACAGTTAACCAAAGATGCACTGACCCCACCAAGTATTGCCAGGTAAAATTGCGATTACGAAACCCAGGGTGGGTTTAGTGCATCTTTGGTTGACTGTACATTAACCTTCAACATTTTAATGGTGATGGTACATTCGTGAGGTCAGTGGGTAACATTTATTCCAAGGCGTTGTAAACATCAACTGGTGATAATTTTTTGGAAGTGGCTACTTAGTCGAGAATTCTCGGTTGGGCAGACTGGATGCTTCGCAGCCGGGGATTCTCGACTATGAAGCCTCCAGTTTGCTCAGCCGAAAATTCTCGGCTAACCTGATCTAATCTAAGCCTCCAGTCTGCCCAGCCGAGAATTTCCGACTAAATAGCCACTTCCTAATTATTTGGCCAACTCGGATGTTTTTCCTCACATAAATTTTTAGATGGGATGCTATTACTTAGATATATATAATGATCAACTAGCAGTGATACAGCACCAACACATACGTATACTGTATTACTGTATATTCGAGTTATGTTTAGCAAGAAATAAAAACCCACACACTATATTATATTGTAGTTGTGTTTTATTGAAGGCGCTGTTGTAGACGACACTTGAAATTGAAAATAAAGAAGAAAAAAGATGTCTGAAAAATGTCAACGTTATATAGTTTGATTAGTTAAATGTTTTTTAATAATCTTAAGTAAAATTTTGTAATGATTTATTTTTTTCTTAGGGAATTATATAGATAGGCATTGAAAAGAACGTTCTTAAATCTGAGTAAGTAAATTAATAATTACAGTCAATATATGTTTAGTTAAATAAGTAAGAAGGTTAACCGATGAGTCGAAGTTGACGTGAATTATTGAATTGGGATTAAACCTTAAATTTCCCCGATGTATTACTGTGTAGAAAATGGATTATTGTGTAAAGGACTTTATAAATTCTGAGATTATTTTGGTCGGGTTTCTGTTAGTATCCTGGTGGTAGATGAAGGCTTCAGTCCAGTCTCAAAGTTCGAACAATGAAAATTCCGAAGAGATTGACTAAAACCTATACAAAAAATAACTAATGAAAATATCAAAATTACACTAAGATTTCTTGACAAGATACGTTTACTTAACCATTTGGGATACAAAATTAACATATTTCGGAACGTATCTTTACGTTAATTTTATCTCCTAATTGGTAAATTAAATGAACATATCTAGTTAAGGTAGTCTTATTACAATTCATATGGCATTCTAATATTGAGCTACGAGGAATATTCATCTTAAGAATCTTTGGGAGTCTGGACCTTGAAGGGTTGAGCGCAGTCCTGAGGCGATGCCAAATTCCGGATCATTATCTTTATGGGAACAATGTAGGACCTACACTAAAGGAAAGGAGGGGGTGGGGGTAGGGGAGGAGGGGGGGGGGGAGGAAGAAGGCAGAGGTAGGAGGTGGAGGAAGGGAGGGAAAGAGTGATAGGAGGTGGAAGGAGGGAAGGAAGGGGAGGGTAGGTGCGAGAAAAGGTACGGAGGGGAGGGAAGGCGAGGAAGAAGGTAGAGAGAAGGAGGGAAGAATTGAAAGAGAGCAAGGAGTGGGAGGGAAGGAGCAAGGGGGGGGGGGGGAGTTATGCCTTAAAACAAAGGCTGGCTTACCTGTTAAGACAGATTATGTTATTGTATAGCTACCCTGTTCCCTTTACATTGCATCACCTTACCAAGATATGACCTTTCTTTATGTCACATTAATAAACCACTGGCTGACCTTCGCTGTAGACATTGCACAGAAAATTATAAGCTTTTAAGCCTTAAGGGGTTTTAAGGATGGGTAAAGAGTCTTAGGTCTGGATAGGGAATTTTAGTGCTGAATGCAGGATTTTAGGGATGGGTAGAGGGTTTTAGGGCTGGATTATTTCTATTAATATCTATCTCTTGGTTCCCAGGTCATACTGGAGGAGTTAGTGTACTACTATTTCTGAATCAATTCTCTGATTAAATCGACCCCTTTACTTTATGGTCGAAACAGAGGAATTTACTCTTCCCGCACGTCACATCCGTACCTGTACTACAGTAGTAAAATAATTCTGGATAAAAAGTAATTCTGTTCGTGAATGAACTAAAGTTTGGGGAAGTGAGGCTGAGTTGACCGGGTGTGTTGACGTAGCTCTTTCTTATCTCTGTTGTCAACACTGGTCGTCTCCTCACCTGAAAAGTACAAGTTCAGATAGAGAAAAGGTAAGATAAAATAGTAGGGGTTGTATTTAGTGTAAATAAAAGAGGGTTTAAATGGCTTATGCAGAAAAATAGGTTTATTTAACTTACGTAAACAAAGGGTTTCATGTGTTTTGTTGGCTTATGTAAAAAGAAATATTGACTATTTGGCCTTTGTATTAAATTGTAGGTTTATGATTGATGTATGTGTGTGTATGTGGGGAGGATAGCCAAGCAGCAGTGAACCCCTATGACACAATAACTTAGCAAATCTCTTATTATGTAAAACCTATGTGTTGACGACCATCACTGAAGGTCACGGAAAAATAATGATGTGTCGTCTAGTTGCAACACCGCTGATTACTAACCCACACGGACGTGACCTCCTGTGGTAAAAAAATATGTTCGAGTCTTTTATAGTAATTCGGATTTTGAGGATGAACTCATGACCATCAATGCAAATACACCTGCTGAACTTAATCATGAGGCCCAGGTATAAAGAGTCGGTAATCCCCAGGTGACGACAGTATGAAAAAGGTGGCGCTTTAATCAAGATGAGGTTATGTTATGTTATATTAGGTTAGGTTAGGTTATGTTATGTTAGGTTAGGTTAGATTATGTTGTGTTAGGTTATGTTATGTTATGTTCGGTTAGGTTAGATTATGTTATGTTAGGTTACTCTCCTGTGTATTCACTTCGCTATATTAGGGGTTGGTGTGTTAGGTTAGATTATGTTATGTTATGTTATGTTAGGTTAGGTTAGGTTACTCTCCTGTGTATTCACTTCGCTATATTAGGGGTTGGTGTGTTAGGTTAGATTATGTTATGTTATGTTATGTTAGTGTTAGGTTAGGTTACTCCCCTGTGTATTCACCTCGCTATATTAGGGGTTGGTGTGTTAGCCTGGAAACAGAATTATGTTAATATCCTCCTTACATGTGTCTACTGCTCTTCCCGGTGAAAATATATATTACATCAGTTCAAAATTTCACATTTGTTGTAGATAGCAAAGAAGACCCTGAACAGTGTTGTTCGTGGTGTAAAGAGCATAATAATAACACACATTTAAATCGATATTATTATGTAAACAATATTCCATTATGTTGCTTGTTCATTGGGTCATGCTGTTTAACCGTTATCTTCATTCCTTTACTTTCTTTTATCGCTTTCTGTTAGTCATTCTTTCCATTTACGTGCTTATGTATATTGTGATTTTGTATATTTCTAAAATTACATTTATGTGTTTTTCATTACATTTATCTCTTTATATGTTGTTTTATTTCTTACTCATTTCATTTTTGTGTTTATCCATTGTTTTTTGCTTTCCATATATTACAGTCAGCTACAAATCTACCGTATTTGGCTGGTCATCTGGAGTGTCAATAGATTGAGTAATGTTTACAATCGTGATTACCGCTTGTGTCATAACGCAGGTGGCGCCGTTCACATGACCTTGTAGCCGCTGAGGCGTGCAGGTGTGTGTGTGTGTGTGTGTTTGTGTGGTGGTGTTAAGGGCGTGGGCTTGGGTATTGTGTAAGGATCCTGTTTCTCTTTCTTTTAGGTCTATGTTAGTTTCTCAATTTATTTGTTCTGTCTGTCTATCTCTCTGTCTGTCTGTACTAACAACGTTACGATGTCGGGACCTTAACAGCTTTGGGGTAAAGACAATATTCCGTTGTTAGTTTTTAAGGCAAATCGATATCGCAATGTTAACCATTCTATGATAGAGGATAAAACTACGATCGATCAATCAAAGTACCATCCGCATATCTGAGGGTTGGCGACCTCAGTTCTCCACTCTAGAAGTTTTCGACTTATTTTTTTACTAATCTTCCGAGATTTTGTATCGCTCTGTGGACTCAAATATTTTTTTCTTTCGCTCATCCAACCCAATCTCTGTTTTCCCCTGGCCCCCCTACCCTCAATTTTGTCGATTAATATTTTTTATTACCCCATATCCCTCTATCCATAATCATAAGACCAAATTATTTAATTTCCCCTTTTCTGTAATTTTCAAGTATTTCTCTTGTATTTTTTTTACCACTCTTAAGACTTCTTCATTTATTTTCCTGTCATATCACATTTTTTTTAACATTCGCCTGTAACATCACATTTCAAAGGCCTCCAACCTCGTTCTGGTGTCTGCTGAAAGTGCCCACGTATTTGATCCAAACATCAGTCTTTGCCATGTAAGGCCTTTCAAATTTCTTTTTCTTATATTAAAATTAATGTCCCTTTTCATTAGGGTTTTGTTTCCCCCTATTCTTGTTTTGGTTTATTTAGTGCATCTACCACTACAACTGATGTTACTTCTCAAATAATTTTTTTTCTCCAAATGTTTAAGTTCCCTGTTGTCAACCATAATTTTTATAATAAGATTTATTTCCAATCTGGAAACAATCATTATTTTCGCCTTTACAGCATTAACTCATACCAAATTCTTTACCTTCTTCCACTAATCTGTTAACCGATTTTTGTAACGCCTCTTCACTATCCGTAATAAGAGCATTACCATCTACATAGCGTATATTTGCTATAACTCTGTCATTAACCTTTAATCCTTCACTGTTACCTAGAACTTCTATCAATAAGAATTCTAAATATATATTACACAATATCGGAGACAGAACACAGCCTCGTCTTACTCCGTCTAACTTTGAACCATTTAGTAAGTTCATCATTTACTAACACTGCAGCCTCAGGTTGCCAGTAATGATTCAAAAAAATAATAACTCCTTCATAAATGCCTATTTTTCCAAGACATCCATAAATTTATTGTGTTTTACTTTATATATATATATATATTTTATGAAAATCCACAATGAAAACGTGGATAAGATAAATCTTGATAAAATCACACGGGGAAAATGGAAACAACGGAGTACCTTAGCTTTCGTCTTTATTCAAGACATCTTGAGTTGCCTCTGAAGATGTCTTGAATAAAGACGAAAGCTAAGGTACTCCGTTGTTTCCATTTTCCCCGTGTGATTTTATTAATATATATATATATATATATATATATATATATATATATATATATATATATATATATATATATATATATATATATATATATATATATATATGCTGATAACCACAAGGAAAGAAGAAAACAAGAAGTTCCCAAGCGCCTTCGTGTAATTCACACAGGCTTTGTGTGAAATATAACAGAGTCTAGAACTGCTTTTAGTGTCCTTGTGGGCTAGCCGGCAAGCGTTCCCTAGGGCCACCCAGTAGGTCGAGGGTTCGATTCTTTGGACTCAAAAAATTCAAACCAAATATAGCTTCTCTAGTTCATTTTCCCTTTCTAATCCTTTTTCGTTCAAAGCTGAGTGCACTCTAAGGTTTCTGGCTTTTTAGGTAATAATACAAATATTGATTTTTTACACAACTGGGAAGGTCTTCTTTGAAGTATATTGTTACATAGTTTAACCAAACATTTGATCCTAGTCTGACCCATTTTTTTTTCATAAATTTTACTCTAAGCTGATCAACCCAACAAGCTTAATCAGTTTTCATTTTGCTCAAAGCTGCCTCAACTTCTTTCCAGAATTGATAGCTTTATTTTTAATTCCTTTTAGTTTCTGACCTATCTTGTTCATATCATTGTATAGTTTCTTGACATACTCTGCCCATCTCTCTTTTACTTCTGCCTCAAACTGGATCTTATGGTCTTTGCTTTTTACTGGTTCTTTTATTTCATATTATATCCCTGTCCCTGTTTTGAGCTTCCCTAAATCGCACTTGATTTTGTCCAACGGTTTTTTTTTTTTTTTTTTTTTTTTAGCCTTACTAAACGGATCACCGAGGCGTGGTCTGACCCACAATCTGCCCCTGGATTGGTTTTGGTTCGAGTTATAAAATTTCTTAGTCTTTCGTGAATTAAATTGTAAATTATTTGATTCCTGGCTATGTTGTTTACATTGACCTGGGGTGAGACCCATGTATAGAGATGCCTAGTGTGTTGTTTGAAAGATGTACTGTATCTGAAATTATCATTTTATTTTCCTTAGAGAAGTAAATTTATATTTCTCCTCGTTCATTTATTTTTATCCATCCTCTGTGATCCACAGAAACTTATCGACTTGGAGGTTACCGACACTTAGGCTGATGCATCCTAACTTTACTCATTAGGACGATAAAATTCCGACACCGAAACGTTATCCACCTCGTTGATAATGATAATGATTAATATGGTCATCAATAGTTCACTGAAATACAGGCAGTCAAAACTTAAAGATCTGCAAGAAGGATATTCATGATACGTATACAACATACAGTACTGTGTAATAATAATAATAGCAAAAATAATAATAATAATATTAATAATAAACGGTTTGTTAATAGAGTTGCAGCGGGTGGCTGAAAATATACAGACTTACATTTGATTTAGACATAATGATATAATATGCGTTGAATACATTTTACAGGGCTGTGCAGTACATAAATCAGGAGTTGTTTATTATTTTAACAATAGATGGAATGGTGCTATTCGTATATCTATCGGTGCACGCTCTCATGGACTGAATTTTGTTGTAGTGGCTGACTGCGCGAGGTGGGTGAGGGGCTGCCGGTGGCAGGAGGTGGAGATGACGAGGGTGGTGCATTAGTTCACTGCCAAACCTTGCCAGTGCTTGGTGGTGGAGGTCACTGAGGGATGCTATTTCCAGGGTGGAGAGAGCGTTGATGTAGCTGGAGTATTCTGCACCGAGCATGATTCTGCAGGCCCTTTTCTGTGTGTGTATGTGTGTGTGTGTGTGTGTGTGTGTGTGTCTGTGTGTGTGTGTGTGTGTGTGTGTGTGTCTGTGTGTGTGTGTGTGTGTGTGTGCGCACAGGGTGGTGTAATGCGTCTAGTGTAGCAGCATTATCTTAGTGTTAAAGTGCAGGCACTGCTTGCTTCCTCCCGCTTTCAGCTACCGCTTCTGGCTAGCCCTCATAGTGAACAGGGAAACAACTTGCACAAGTCTTCCTTTGCCAGTACACAGCCTCTTCACCATCAAGAATCCTGCTTTGCCTCTTCGTGGCAACACACGGTAACTGGGTGCCTCGTGGTCCCAGGCTAGACCAGCAGGGAATCACGGAGTAGCATTGGGACCTAAAGAGACTTCGCATAGGCCAACTGGCTTGTGACCTGGCACCTACCAAACACTGCCCCGCTGTCTTGCGGTTTAACCTTGGTAGGTATATGGCTACAGGAGTAAATCCCAAATTAAAAATCTGTTGTGGAGCCCCGCTTACAGAGCTCCAACAAGACCAATGGCGGCAGAGGCGGAAGAGGTGACCACTTTGGGAACCCAACGACTACACCGGCGGATGTAGGCAAATGCATGATGGACAGGCTACTAAGGCGAAACCCAACAAACTGGGCTATCGGCAGTCCATTGTAACTCTTCCTCAACCCCAGTCGTTGCAACACTTGTACCACTGGATCAGGAAAAGGGAGAGCCATGATGTGTGGTTGCAGCCTGTGCTCCTGCCTCACTACATAATTCAACTCACGTGTAGCCATCACCCAGTTCATCATCCTTCTCATCATTATCAAAACCCCTAAGCACCCAAAAGTCCTATGGCGACGGACGAGTGGCGACGGTGACAGGCAGAGATGACTGCCGGGAATCTCAAGTCACAACTCTGCACATGGGCGGCATAGATAAGATGGTCGCTTATGCACTGGAATCTAGGCAGCAGTGCAATCCGGTCCTGTTTATGCGACTGAGCAGCCCTCTCGAGGACCCACCCTGCTCACCCCATATGGGGAAAGGGGCTAGAAAAGGTGCCCTAAATATAGTCTGCCTAATAAACCAACTTGACCTGGCAACTGCACCCAGTAAGGTCGAAAACACAATCATAATCACAGATCAAAACCAAACCAAACTATACAACCTCTTATGGTCGCTGCATGGAATGTCAGGACCCTTTTGGTTATTGGTACAAATGAGCATCCTGAAAGAAGAACTGCCCTTGTGGCAAAAGAGCTGGCTAGGTATAACATCGACATGGCAGCCATTAGTGAGTACCTGCTCCCAGACGAGGGTCGACTCACAGAACGGGGGACTGGCTATACCTTCTTCTGGAAGGGTAAGCCTGCTGCTGAGAGAAACTGCATTTATGGAATTGGCTTTGAAAATCCGCCAATGCAACCTAGATAGGCAAACTGAAATGCCTGTTGGGATCAACGAGCAGTTCATGACATTCTGAGTCCCACTGATTGACTCACCCCATGCCTTCTTCATCAGTGCATATGCCCCAACACTGGATGCAGAGGATGATATTAAAAAGGCCTTCTACGCCGCCCTTGACAGAGTGGTAACCTCTATCCCCAGAAAAGATAAGGTTGTGATCCTAGGCAGAGATCCTGACATTTGGCTTGGAGCCATAGAGAGAAATGAACTTGGTAAGTGTAATCCCAACGGCCTCCTCAGCAAGTGTGCTGCTCACAACCTTACTATCACCAATACGTTGTTTAGGCAGGCCGACTAGTTCAAGAGATCGTGGCAACACCCACGATCCAAACACTGACATCTCATTGACTACATCATTGTCAGAAAGATATCTCCGAGATGTCGTCATCACCGGAGCCATGGGTGGCTCAGACCACCGTGATACTGATCATCTGCTCGTCAGAGCCAAGTTCACGCTTCATTTCGCCCCCAAACGGCTAAGGCAACAAGTCTCCAAAAGAGGTTTTAACATGAAGAGTCTGGAGGATCCAGTGGTAGCACTTGGTTTAGAGAGGAGCTGGAACATGGACTGATAAACAGCCAGACAACAAACAACCCAGTATCTGTGAACGACCCTACCGGTCCTTTATCGGCCTCTTTAGTCACCTTAAAACTCACCAACGAAGGTGACATCTATATAATAATAATTATAATAATAATAAATGGTTTATTAATAGAGTTGCAGCCGGTGGCTGAAAACATACAGACTTACATTAGATTTAGACATAATGATATAATATGCATTGAATACATTTACAGGGCTATACAGTACATAAATCAGGAGTTGTTTATTATTTTAACAATATATGGGATGGTGCTGTTCTTATATCTATCGGTGCGGGCTCTTATGGGCTGAATTTTGTTGTAGTGGCGGACTGTGCGAGGTGGGTGGGGGGCTGCAGGTGGCAGGAGGTGGCGATGTCGAGGGTGGTGCAGTAGTCCACGGCCAAACCTTTCCAGTGCTTGGTGGTGGAGGTCACCTAAGGATGGCATTTCCAGGGTGGAGAGAGCGTTGGTGTAGCCGGAGTATTCTGCACCGAGCATGATTCTGCAGGCCTTTTTCTGTACCTTCTCTAGCTGGCGTTGTTGGGTGGAGTTGAGAGAAGACGACCAGGCTGGTGACGCATACGTTAGTTTGGGGAGAATAAAGACGTTGTAGATGGTCCTCAGCTCTGGCGTGGGTGTCCCAAGTGACCTAAATCTTCGTAGCATGTAGAGACGGTACGAGGCTGCCTTGACTGTGTATATATATATATATATATATATATATATATATATATATATATATATATATATATATATATATATTATATATATATAATATATATATATATATATATATAATATATATATATATATATATATATATATATATATATATATATATATATATATAAATAAAACATCCTTAATAATTCATAATATTGTCTCATAGCTGGTTGATCGCCATACTCGATTCCGAGTGACAGTAAAGTAGTATGTATGTACATGTATGTATGTATGTATGTATGTATGTATGTATGTATGTATGTATGTAAACGTAACGCTGGCGGGAAACTGAAAAGGTATAAGGATATTCTTAAACCTGAAAAAGTGCCAAATCGACCTGGGAGACGATTACTCCTCGCCGTAACGCTTGGAGGAGCACCACGCGAGAAGGTGTCAATACTTTCCAGTTAGCCAGACTGCATACCGAGACAAACAAGAGCCAATGCCGGAAAGATGCTGCCGCCGCCCCTCCTGCACTAGATGTAGCCCTCCATGTGTAACATCTGTGGACGACCCTGCCGGTCCCGTGTCGGCCTTTCTAGTCACCCCAGAGCTCACCAACGAAGGTGACACCTCTAATAACTTATATCATTGTCTCATAGCTGGATGATTGTCATACTCGATTCCAAATGACAGCAAAGTAGTAGTAGTAGTAGTCGTAGTAGTAGTATTGTGTGTGTGTGTGTGTGTGTGTGTGTGTGTTGGTTACATATTAGCTGACAACCCTGTATAATGAAACTAAAAAAAAATAAAATAAAATCATGCAGGCATTATTTATCATTAAGAAATATGAACAATAAATACATTGTTGTCTCGTAAACAAAACTTATATAGGTATTCTTCTCGCTGTGTAACATCCCGGGTGCAAAGTGAAGGGGAGAAAAGGTGCTGTAGCTTTATCATCCTTTTTCGAATTAATTTACTGTAGCCGAGAGTCATAGACAGCATATAGTTTAGATCTATATGCAATTAGTTAAGCATCTCCTTGTTCTTCATGCGTAAATAATTATATATTTGTTGAGGTTCATACTTTGTAATGTTGTGACAGTAGTGAGCAGTTATCATCGGTTGATCTTTTTTATTCATCGTTTTAATTTTAGTGCATGTACGAATATTATTATATGTTGTTCTTGTTCGTCTACACCACAATGCCAGATGATGTTTCTAATACATATACAACTGCCTTTACATCCCCTGACATTAGTATTAACCCATTGCTCTATTAAGTTTATTTGAATAACTCTATCTGTCTTAGTAATCTTTTTGTTTATCACCACTTTGTATATTGTGATCGTTTTATTATTTCTGTGTCTGTCTGTATGTAACTTATTCTTACTACCAAGGAGTAAATTCAAGCCGCTAGTTTTCGATATCGTTGGATTCTTTTTTTTTTTAGTCGAGGAAATGATTAACGAATATGCTCGGAAATAAAAGGAGATATCTAAAATGTGTGGAGGTTGGCATGTATACCTATTTATTTATAGATTTCAATATCATTATTTCAGTTTTCCAATACTATAGAGTTTGTCGCGTCATTTTATTATTATCCTTCATCAGGAATAAGAACAGACTCAACCTGGTCAGGACACCTTAAGAGGAAACTAAAAAAAAAAAATGATCACGCAATTTATTGTGATGGAATACGTCACCTTTGCCTTAAGGTTATAAGAAGTGGATACACTGCGATGCATTCCATTATCTTCAGTTATATAGTCAGTACTTCAACAACATCCAAGCCTGAGTGATGGTTTGTTGCGTTCAGAGTATATATTGTGTGGATGAAACTACTGTCATTGTGATTAAATGAAAATAACATTAAAAGTTTTATGCAAGATTATTATGTATGGTGACAGACGACCTTCCCACTCTAAGGTACGGTGTACAGCCCTTTAAGACTTTTAAGTCTTTTATGATGTTTAATTTTTGTTTTATACATTTACCGTCTGGAATACTAATACACATAAGATAATAAAGAGTCAGCGGGGAAGAAATTAGTTCATCAATTGTAACTTTTGTAAAATCACTGAGATACAAGATATTGTTTGGTGTTAATACGGTAAGTAAGTTATATCGATTTTATAACATTATTTAGTATTTGAATTGTTCAGTGTTCAGTATTACCGTTGTACTGATCATCATCTTGGCTGACATCGTGACAGGTGGCTTAAGGATGCACATAGGTGAAGTCATGTCATAGGCTTTAGAACGAAAAATGCAGATGCCAACCATTGTATGTTTATGTAACCTAATGAAATGCTTGAGAAAGATGCAGTAATTTATCCTCAGACATAGTTGGGTATTTTCTTTTGTGTATATATCAATTTTCCTCTGGCCTGTCAGGTTGCATTTACTTATTTGTTACTCTGACGACATGGAAGATAGATTGACTCGGGAAACCTGTTCGAAATTTCACGTTTGACTGATCCTTTTATGATCAAGTCTCATCCTGGTGACGTAGCTGAAATGTTTGGGCAGGTAAGGATGGTGGATATTTGTAGTTATATCTGATACGCTCTCATAATATATTTCTGGGTGGACTGGATTTTTTTCAAACACTTGTGCAAAGAACTGGTGTGATCGACACTAACGGCCACGGCACAGCCCGCATTAATCACAGGCGTCTTTTATTTACTATTGAGCAAGACTCCGTATTGTCCAGTGATTGCCACTCATGCGTCAGAGATTCTGCTCTTGGTCCATGAAGAAGGAGGACTGTGTGGAGAAGCATCGTCCTGCAGACAAGCACAATGCAGATCGTGCGGTGAATTGCACTTTGCCATTGAGGGTTTTCTGCATCATAATTCGGTGCATCGTATCTGGTGGACAGCTTGAGAGTACTATCAGCTTCACCACGCACCATCGAGGGAAGCTGTCCTAACCGTTGTTTGATTTGTTTGACTCCAAGTGAGGTTGCTCACTTATAAAACCAACAGAGGCAAGCGTTGCGATCTGTGTACACCACATAGCGGATAGCTTAGTTATTTGTTTTGCACTTGATGAGTTTGGTCACGTGGAAAACCAGAAAGAAAGATTAATTTTCTTCTCTCCACAAAGTAAGTACCGTTTACGGCCATCTCGAACTAAAAATGTGACATCTGGACGGAGATAACCACAGACTAATTTTTCATTAGCAAGTTGTTCAAATATATTTATATATTTGTATTAGCAGTCGTGTGTCGTATCCCAACACTTGTTTATTGTCCTATAATGAGGCAGCTAACCAAACCAATGGACGAGTTGACGGTCGGAATTTTTTCGTAAGATGGCAGGTCAATGGGTAAAGAAAACGCTTAAATTTACTATGGTAATGATATTTTTTAAATAAGTTGGACCAAAAAGTGTAAAAAATAAGGATTAAAGTTGCTAAAAATTCACGTGAATGCGAAAACCTCTGTGATTGGTTGCGACGTCACTGGTTGGGGATGAGTTTCCCAGCGGGAGGCAGCCAGATGTAGTTGTCCAACCTTCTTGGCCGATCGGCTCAGTGAATAAATATTATTAGATAATTAATTGTGCTTTATTATGCAACACAGTAATACTATTTTGAATATATAAATATTACTTAGCACATAAACTAATTCAATGGATATAAGCTGCCCATACGATAAATTTCATAGTATAAACATTCCAAACGATATTGGTAATATTTTGGTTTTGGTCATCTGGGGAACCTTAAGATTCTAACTATGGGATTAAGTACTTTAAACAATAAGACACATTATCTCTATAGGATTTCTGCCAAAAAACAGTTTTCGATGGCATAAGAAAATACAGATCATATATTAGGTTAGGTTCGGGTATGATGAGTTATAAGGTTAGCTTAACATACATCTGTAAGGGGGGGGGGGCATAATAACTCAAAACTCGTGATTTCCGATATAAATGAAGGTCTAAATCGTTCATAACACATCGCAAACCACCAGAAAAAAAACATAGTCTCCATGTCTAAGTACAAGGATGACCAAAACCTAATATTTACCCAATATAGCCTATCTCGAATCTAAACATCAAAATACTTATGGTTGTTATAGTAAAATTTTACCCATTAATTAATATAAATGATGATATATCCCAGTGACTCATTAGTGAATCGTCAAAACAATAACACCACTATGTTGTCATATTACCTAGCACCAGGTATTCTCAAAACAAAGTCCAGTCAATGTCATTACTTCTAAATTTACTGGTAACTCTATCTAGTACTGATATATTCTGTAAATGCACTGAAAAAAAGAGAAAGTCTACCAGGTAAGAATACATGGCAGCTGAGCTGATGTGAACATGGGAGTTTTTTATGTCCAAAATAACATAAGAATTGAGGAAACTGCAACGGTTCAATTGGCCCATACTGGGCAGTCCCATTTACACCCAACCCCTATCGCTCATATATCCACCAACCTATGTTTGAAGCTGCTCTTCAAGGCACATTTCTTCATTTACGAAATGTCCATGACTTAAACCATAAAAAACACCCTAAAAACTTATCTGACCGTGGTATTTGGGGTCTGAGGAGACCATCTCTTTCTAATACATACGACTGCAGCGATGAGTTTGAAACTAGTGACGTCATTGCAATTGGCGGCCCTGTTTCGAGAGAAATAAACTTATCTCTACTATTATAGCAGGATTTTAACCTTTTATTACAAATTATGTAATACCGTATCGCTCTACGAACGTGGCAGAGTGTATTTCTTGTGTTTACCCGGAACCGTCAACTCGTCCATTGTGCATTTGGTAATAAAAGCACCAAACTTGGAACATATTAACTGCAGTTCCTCCATGTGTGGGTATGGGCTTATTGGGTAGTTAAAGACAAAATCGATACGTTAAAATCATCTTTAATGACAAGAGAATCGCTAGAAAGTTGTGGAAACCGGTGTGGAAGCTTATTAAAGCAACAACTGAACACAAAACTATAATATTGTCAAATATTTTAGGGCTTTAATTTATCAATAGTCACAGTATTAACGGTCACTTCACTACTGTATATACTGTGAGTCTCTGTGATGCCGAGTCATGCATGATGCACTCACAGCGAGTTAAACATAGTTGGTAACATCCTACATGAAACACACAAGGATGAGTTGATATTGATTATTTAGTCATGCGAGAATGATCGGAGAATTTCATGTTGGCACACAGTGGCACTCTACTTGTAACAGTATACAGTTTCTCAACCACGTAGAGAACAATGCTAGTTTCGAAAGCACTCTCCCTCACATGAGCCTCTTGGAGCTGCCTTCTTGCATTTGCATTGTCCCCGATATTTGTTTTTTAACCACAGCACAATAGATCATTGCAGGCCTTTGTTGCTTCCGGAAGTGTTGTCCAATTTGGCTCATAACAGTCCATCTGCAGCCTTTTTCCAGCCCCAGCTAAAAGGCGAAAGACGTTCTGGTGCTGGAACCTGTACCTGACCCCTTATGTGCCCATCTTGGTAAGCAGCTCGCTTGATCTGCTGCTCAGGCGTTGCATGTGTAGGTGGTATTGCTTGCGGTGTTCGCCTTTATGGGGGAACAACTTCTTTCGAGTTTCATTGACATCGATACATGTTCTTGTGCGGTCGTACATAAGTATGACAAACCTCTATGGTATGCACTCTCTCTTATGAAATTTGATCAGGGACAGAGGTCAAGCGCAAGCAGAGTTTCAGTTAGTCCAGGCAGTGCATTCTATCCTTACCAAGCAGTTTTCCTGCCATCCCAACGAAAGCTGACACAGTGTCGCAGGGTAGCTGCCATGTCGTGTGTAGGAAAGTAGCGGTATTTCTTTCTTGTGCCAAAGGCACATAATGACAAGAACAAGCACACCCGTGTCGACAATCTCTTCTAGTGCTGGCTTTAGGATGCATGCGTAGCATGGAGCAGTACACCAGTGTCTACCTCTTCGTGGCTGCAGGGCACCAGTAAGTGGTGAAACACACCGGACCTTTTCCACATCTGTGGCTATGACCTCCTTGTCCTGTTCCTCGAGAGCACTGATGACTGATCCTGACAGGAAGTCAAGGAGTTCCTTCTTGCTTTCGTCATTCCGTAGGATAATCTGCCAATTTCTAGGTAAGAGTGTAGAGCCAGTTTACCGTGCATGGATAGTTGATAATCCAACTGGTAAAAATTTAATGTAACCTTGTGGTGGAGACTTTATTAGAATATGTTATCTTCGCCACTGTCACACTTTGAGCTAGAGTGAAGGCTGGTCACTGCACGGCCTGACTTAATTCTTATTCTGTTGCTTGTAAATATTACTTTTTTATATAGTTTCACTAGGAAAGACAATTAATCTATGTTTGTGTTTGTTTCAGAGTTTTAATGGTCAAAGTAAACACTAAGCACCGTTTTCTATTTATTCGCAAACTATTTATATCTTATCACACTCTATTGCGGTTATTACGGATTGAGGGGCTACAAGGGAATTAGGCTCGAGGCTAGAGCCGTCAGTCACTTGCCTGTTAGGTGTGAGATACAGTCTGAGTCTCGCTTGAACGCAGGTGGCTTAAATGTTTACTCTACAGGTTTACTGGACCGTGGAGGTGACTGAATGTCATCTGCAACGTGACAGGAAATGGGCTGAGATCTTTTACAGCGGTGTTACATTGCTCGGGGAGACCAGGTTCACAATGTTAATTGATGCTTGCCTTTTGCTGACACATTACTGTAGACGTGAACGTCACAAATAATGGCAGTTTGTTCCACGGAATGATATCATCGATTGGCTTACTGTGTTCATAAACTTTTTTTTATGAAAATGGATAATTTTAAAAAATGAGACGATTATTCACAGATAAAGTCAAACTGTAGTCCCTACCTTACCCCAGTAACCTTGCTTTGTACTGTACATAAACTGCAGCTAGTTAGAGATAAACCACAATACAAGTTAAGTTATATATCCCAAACATAATTCATATGTGCATGGCGACCACTTTGAACCTTTGAAGCTTTCTCCTAATACTACTTTGAAAAGTATACTTTATTTGCCCACCAATTTTGGTACCTTTATCACCAAATGTACAATTCCTATGGATTTTTTCAGAGCAACTTCACAACCAAAATATACTCCTACAGGTGCGACAGTAAGGAAGTTTACAAATGTTTACGGCTCCTAAGAAATCTAACTTTTTTAATAATTTCTTTCTCTTATTACGTATACCTGGCAGTGATGTAGAGTTGCATGATGACAGTGAACATAAGAATATAAGATTGGAGGAAACTGCAGCGAGCCTATTGGCTCATACTGGGCAGCCCCGTTTACACCCAAACCTTATCGCTCATATATCCGTCCAACCTATATTTGAAGCTATCCAGCGTGTTCAAGTTAATGATGATGTTTAGTAACTTGTTCCACTCATCCTCTAATCTATTTCAAAACCAGTGTTTATCTATCTCGCGACTAACTCTAAATTTGTCTAATTTTAAAAAATTGCTACGACTTCGTTCCTGGTTGGATAATTTAAGTTCCTTTGTTATATCACCTTTGTTTAACCCTGATTTCCATTTATACACTTCAATCATATCGCCTCTCACGCTACGTCTCTCGAAGGAGTGCAAATTCGGATTCTTTAACCTGTCTCTGTACTCAAGGTTCCTAATGCCCGGGACTAGTCTTGTCATCCTCCTCTGTATGTTTTAGTGGGATTCGGTATACAGTCTTTAGTACGGGGTCTTACAAGCGCAAGAATAGTTTTAATATAATCTCGTTAGTCTTGTAACTAACATGCCAAAGTACTCTATTAGCCTTGTTTCGAGCAAATACGTATTGTTGTCTTGGTTTAAGATTCCTACTTATCATTACCCCTAAATCTTTCACACAGTCGGATTTCTCTATATCAACGTTATTGATCTGATATCTGGTTTCTCTGTTTACATCTCTTAGTCTTTTTTCTTTTTTTTTTACGGTCACTGACCCACATCGGGGCCTGAGGGGCGAAAATTCAATAATAATAATACTAATACAAATACTACTACTACTACTACTACTACTTTTTTTTTTTTTTTTTTTTTTTTAAACGTGACCTCCAGCCTCCCCCAATAGCCACACCTTCGCCACCATTTATTTACCTTAATATTAAATATCCTAATACATAAGAAGCTATCCTATCTGTGTTAAATTAGTTGAGACGCAGATCTATGTGGCATTCAGTGACTGTAGCCTCATAGTCAATATCTGCAGCAGTTGTCGGAGTAGGGGCAGAAGCTCTCGTTCCCCTGAGGCAGAGCAAAGCCGACCGAAGGAGAGAGAAGGACAGTCCACATCTCATCCAGGCTGTAATATAACTTCTGGGCTGCTGCTTCTGTTCGGAGATCAACTCCGCGAGTCTGGCGTAGAAACATCTTGCACTTGGGCCCATCCCACCAGAGGTTGTGAACACTAGAGGAGTGAAGCTGCCTTGATCAACGTTTTGAATTCTCTCCCCATATGCCCTTCTCTTGTCGTTCTCGTTCCTCCTATGTGCAGCATCGAGAGCTAGGTTATGGTGACAAGCGGCCATGGGATCAAAAATCCTGATGTCGAAGAAGGCTCGCTGTCCCTGCGTCCAGAATCCTCGAGCACTGACGTCCACACGGGCTTCGTTAGATGTGTTTGAAGTGCTGTGTTGGAAGATCTCGCCATCCAGTGGAAGGAGGGTCGGTTCTACCATGACGTCCCGGCAGATTTCCTTCAACATATTTGCTGTGAGATCCCTTACCTCGTCATGCCTCATGCATATGAAGCCCCCCTTCTTGCAGACCATGGCGTGATCGCCATCATAAGAAGAGCCACACACGCATTGGGAGGGCAAACCATCTACTGGCCAACCGTACCTTAGAGCAATGGCATCTGTAAATTCTTGTTTGTTAAGGCTGAAACCATTTGCCCTTATCGGTAACGTAGTTAACCAGTTCGAGGCGCCCACCTCCTGCCCTATAGCTACTTTTTTTGTCAAATTTTCTGGAACCTGCAGCAATAGTTGCTGCAACATGTCATTTTGGCAGTGCTGCCGATCTGTTGTAATGGACCTACTGATCTTATTTACTTCGCAGGTGTCCACTTCCCCTGTTGCATTCTGGGCTATTATGTGGTCAGTGAGGGCTGCCGTGAGCTTAAGGGAATTTTGATGTTCAGTGTCAGCAATCTCCTCTGGATTAGTTAGTCCCATCCCTCCCAGTCTTGGAGGAAGTGCAAGAAGTGTTCATTCTGCTGGGGTTAAGTCAGGGTTTTTCACTAGTTTGGGAATTAACTTGACACTGATAGCTTCTTCCAGAGGGTGGAGGAGGGGTCCGATCTCAGGGATGGTACGCATCAGGTAGTTCCAGCGATGCTTGACTCCATGGGTGGATGCTGCAAAGGCCGCATGTGGCTCTGTGTTAGCAATCTCAGATAGAGCTTGGATTTCGCTAACCCACTCATTCACCTTTCCCGCTACGTACTCGGTCTTGAAGTCCGTAGTGCCAATTACTGCGCCTAGATGTCTTTGGCGGTCGTTAGTTATTTTGACCTCACTTCCCCCAAAAACCTCCAATGCCCTTTCATAATGTTCTGGCTTCACGATGAGGAAGGACTTGCTGGCGTTTGGGTGGTACCCTATTTGTGGACTTCGCCATGTTACCAGGTCCCACCACTTTTTGATGCACTCCACTTTTCCTGCTCCTGTAAGGTCATCAGCATATGCCACTTGTTTGACCCCAGTTGTTTCAAATTTTATTTCTTGTTGGAGCACTGATAGGCCAATTGCATACATTGCCATTGCAACGGGGTCCCCCTGCTACTACTACTACTACTACTACTTCTACTACTACTACTACTACTACTACTACTTTTTTTTTTTTTTTTTTTTTTTTTTTTTTTAACGTGGCCTCCAGCCTCCCCCAATAGCCACACCTTCGCCACCATTTAGTTACCTTAATATTAAATATCCTAATACATAAGAAGCTATCCTAACTGTGTTAAATTAGTTGAGCCGCAGATCTATGCGGCATTAGGGTGTGTCATACGGAGGCGAATTTTTTTTTTTTGAGTTTGAAAAACCGGCCCATGGTATTAATGATGTAGTTCTATGTGCAGAATCATGTGATATCTTCAGATTTGAAAAGTTTTTATTTTTTGCTAGGTAAATTGTAACTTGAAATCTTATGAAAATTCAGTATTCCCACCCTTTTACCAACACCACTAAATAGCTTATTTAAAGTAAAGTATATGTATCAGGTTAATTTATTAGGATGAAAATGATCCAGAATAGTGAAACGAATGATCTTGACACATTTATTAAATTTAATATTCCTTTAGAAAACAAAATCATCAAATACAAAAACCGGTTTTACTACTACGACCCGGTGTTGCTGCACACCATAGAGAACATGTCTTTCTTGCTTCTGTTTCTACTCATCACCTCCCTGCTGACCACCTGAGCTTGGATGTAGCCTTCCCTCCTCTCCTGGCTGTACACGTGACTGCTGGCCTCGCTCACTTGCTGTACACAACGCTCTATACTCTGGGTGTGCGAGGGCCAGGCAGGGACATGCATGGGGTTGTCCAGGAAAGCTCTGACTTGAACACTGGTGAGGCTGCAGGTAAGAGGGGGCTCACTGCCAGCCTGGATGTTATCCAGATCTATGAGATCAGTGAGGGTCTTGGCTCCTAGATTGACTTCAGGAGTCTTCCTGACCCTGAAGGAATCGTCACCAACTGATTCGTCATGCCCAGATCCTCTCATAATAGGGTGTGTCATACGGAGGCGAATTTTTTTTTTTTGAGTTTGAAAAATCGGCCCATGGTATTAACGATGTAGTTCTATGTGCAAAATCATGTGATATCTTCAGATTTGAAAAGTTTTCATTTTTTGCTAGGTAAATTTTAACTTGAAATCTTATGAAAATTCACTATTCCCACCCTTTTACCAACACCACTAAATAGCTTATTTAAAGTAAAGCAAATGAATCAGGTTAATTTATTAGGATGAAAATGATCCAGAATAGTGAAATGAATGATCTTGACACATTTACTAAATTTAATATTCCTATAGAAAACAAAATCATCAAATACAAAAACCGGTTTTACTACTACGACCCGGTGTTGCTGCACACCATAGAGAACATGTCTTTCTTGCTTCTGTTTCTACTCCTCACCTCCCTGCTGACCACCTGAGCTCGGATGTAGCCTTCCCTCCTCTCCTGGCTGTACACGTGACTGCTGGCCTCGCTCACTTGCTCTACACAACGCTCTATACTCTGGGTGTGCGAGGGCCAGGCAGGGACATGCATGGGGTTGTCCAGGAAAGCTCTGACTTGAACATTGGTGAGGCTGCAGGTAAGAGGGGGCTCACTGCCAGCCTGGATGTTATCCAGATCTATGAGATCAGTGAGGGTCTTGGCACCTAGATTGACTTCAGGAGTCTTCCTGGCCCTGAAGGAATCGTCACCAACTGATTCGTCATGCCCAGATCCTCTCATAAGTCTCATATCCAAGATCTTTTTGACTGCCACTCTTCTCTCCTCCTCATCCTTACTGCAGAGCATTGTCTGTAGAACTGCCTCGGGATGAGCATACCAGGAAGATCTCCTCACAGTCTGCTCCACAATCTGAACAACCTTCCTTGGCTGACTCCTCAGGAGCTCAAGCTGGAAGAGAACATGCCTCGGACCTTCGGAGAACAGTGACTTGACCTTGGTCTTGAACCAATTTGGCAAGTAGACACTCACGATGAATTGGACAATAAGTCTCAGGTTGTGAAGCTGGTTCCCTTTCAGTTTATGATGAGCGACCCAAATTCTGCAGAACCTGAGAGCCGTTGTGAGCCACCTAGAATGTGAGACTGGACCTATCTGCAGGTAAGCAAGTCTATCAGGCATGACCCCAGTTTTGATGGCACTGCAAATCATGTAACCATAGTACTGGTCAGTACTCAGGTCGTCAATAACAGTATGTGCAAGCTCAACGAGTGGAGGGCCAACTGCGATTTTTTCAAAGCTCGGATTTATTTCTAACTCAGTGGCAGAGTCCAGCATCTTGCCAAGAGGACCAGACCATCTGTTGTTTGAAAGAGTCTTGCCATCCAGCTCCTGGATCAGATGTCTGAGTGGCAACTCGTTGGTGTGGAGGTCACAAACAATCCAGACCAGCTTCCTCCTAATCTTCCGCTCTTTCCACTGTATGACCCCCCCTTGCCACCTTGTGTTCGTGTTGGTGCTGTCCCCTCCAATGGCCTGCAGGGTCTGGTCTACGTTCCTCTCTCTGAGCCAGTTCACAATGTTATCTGCCACTATCTCAGCTGGTTTCCTGATGTCATCTTTCTCTGGAGTGAAATGCCACAAATACTTCCCTCCTGGTTCACTGCAGCAGGAGTAGTGTTCCTCCTTCACAATGGCAGGGAACAACTTGTCAGAATCTCCAACTTTCATGAACACTTTAGTGTCATCCCTTCTCCCATCAAAGAACAAACAATTGATTCCATTTTCTCTTATCCCCTTATCAAACTCCTCTTCTAGGTTACTGACAAGTTTCTCCTGCGCTCTCCTTACTTTGTTATGATCTATCACCAGGTGAACATCATCAGGTGTTATCAAACCACCGTCAATCCAGGCAGCTGTTGCTATCTCTGCAGTTTCTCTGAGACCAGTGTGGTGTCGCATGCTGGCCAAAGCTATGCTCGGGATATCTTTCCTATTTCGAATCTTATGCCTGGAAGGTTTGGGATCATTATTTTCTGGGTTAGGGACAAAGTCACCATTCTCCTGGTCAGCACTCGGATCAGCCATGGGGAAGTCACTAAATCAGCTTGACTCCAATCATCGGCCTTTTTTACCTCACCCTGGGCCTTCTCAAGTCTCTTTTCCTCGGCAACTCTTCTCCTCTTCTGTCTCTCTGTGGCAGCCTCCTGTCTCTTGGACTCCGGAATATCTTGGCTAGAAATCATGAGAGCCCCTATACTGCCAGTCTTCTCTCTCTGTGCTTTGACAAATGCCAGTTCGATCAAAGGAATCTTCAGTTCACGCTTGCAAATACAGGAGATGTGGGCCTCGGATTTACAGTCACGATCGCATCCAAACTCAGGACAGAGAACAATTGGGCACTTGCAAGTAATTATGTCAAATAACTGGTCCAGTTGCCTGGCAAAGCTGTCCTTGACTGCAAGTTTTCCTCTCCCAAGAGAGATATCTCTTGCCTTTTCCCAACTGGCTAGCAGTCTCTCACTAATCTTCTTCTGACTTGTTATGACTGGAGGCTTGAACTGAGCGTTAGCCAGAGTGTACTGTGCCAAGACAGCTTTGGTCATATCACTGGCAATGTCTTTGTTTGTGTAAGTTCTTTGGTTCTTTTCACTGATTTGCCTGATTAAAACACCGTATCTCAAAGCATCTCTCAATGTAGGCAACTCCGACTTCAGGAGCTCTCTCCCAGACCCAAGATAATGACTGAGATGGCTGGATTTTTGGTTCCTCGTCCTGACACAAGCAGCCATCGCAAATATTATCAACTTATAAATGCATCAGAACCTGAAACAGAAAAAAATATTGTTAGTTGGGGTGTTAAAGAATGAAGTCAGAAAGCAATGTTCACTATTTAATTGTAATGCACTTATGCAGCTGTACGTTAGATTTTCGATAAATTTCACGCTAAAATTTACCTAGCAAAAGGTTGCAAAATATTGAAACTGAAATTATTTTCTGTTTATATACACTAAAATCTACCAAAAAAGTGATGGGCCATTAGTTTTAGCTGATCTTCCCTCCTATGACACACCCTACTCTCATAAGTCTCATATCCAAGATCTTTTTGACTGCCACTCTTCTCTCCTCCTCATCCTTACTGCAGAGCATTGTCTGCAGAACTGCCTCGGGATGAGCATACCAGGAAGATCTCCTCACAGTCTGCTCCACAATCTGAACAACCTTCCTTGGCTGACTCCTCAGGAGCTCAAGCTGGAAGAGAACATGCCTCGGACCTTCGGAGAACGATGACTTGACCTTGGTGTTGAACCAATTTGGCAAGTAGACACTCACGATGAATTGGACAATAAGTCTCAGGTTGTGAAGCTGGTTCCCTTTCAGTTTATGATGAGCGACCCAAATTCTGCAGAACCTGAGAGCCGTTGTGAGCCACCTAGAATGTGAGACTGGACCTATCTGCAGGTAAGCAAGTCTATCAGGCATGACCCCAGTTTTGATGGCACTGCAAATCATGTAACCATAGTACTGGTCAGTACTCAGGTCGTCAATGACAGTATGTGCAAGCTCAACGAGTGGAGGGCCAACTGTGATTTTTTCAAAGCTCGGATTTATTTCTAACTCAGTGGCAGAGTCCAGCATCTTGCCAAGAGGACCAGACCATCTGTTGTTTGAAAGAGTCTTGCCATCCAGCTCCTGGATCAGATGTCTGAGTGGCAACTCGTTGGTGTGGAGTTCACAAACAATCCAGACCAGCTTCCTCCCAATCTTCCGCTCTATCCACTGTATGACCCCCCTTGTCACCTTGTGTTCGTGTTGGTGCTGTCCCCTCTAATGACCTGCAGGGTCTGGTCTACGTTCCTCTCTCTGAGCCAGTTCACAATGTTATCTGCCACTATCTCAGCTGGTTTCCTGATGTCATCTTTCTCTGGAGTGAAATGCCACAAATACTTCCCTCCTGGTTCACTGCAGCAGGAGTAGTGTTCCTCCTTCACCATGGCAGGGAACAACTTGTCAGAATCTCCAACTTTCATGAACACTTTAGCGTCATCCCTTCTCCCATCAAAGAACAAACAATTGATTCCATTTTCTCTTATCCCCTTATCAAATTCCTCTTCTAGGTTACTGACAAGTTTCTCCTGCGCTCTCCTTACTTTGTTATGATCTATCACCAGGTGAACATCATCAGGTGTTATCAAACCACCGTCAATCCAGGCAGCTGTTGCTATCTCTGCAGTTTCTCTGAGACCAGTGTGGTGTCGCATGCTGGCCAGAGCTATGCTCGGGATATCTTTCCTATTTCGAATCTTATGCCTGGAAGGTTTGGGATCATTATTTTCTGGGTTAGGGACAAAGTCACCATTCTCCTGGTCAGCACTCGGATCAGCCATGGGGAAGTCACTGAATCAGCTTGACTCCAATCATCGGCCTTTTTTACCTCACCCTGGGCCTTCTCAAGTCTCTTTTCCTCGGCAACTCTTCTCCTCTTCTGTCTCTCTGTGGCAGCCTCCTGTCTCTTGGACTCCGGAATATCTTGGCTAGAAATCATGAGAGCCCCTATACTGCCAGTCTTCTCTCTCTGTGCTTTGACAAATGCCAGTTCGATCACAGGAATCTTCAGTTCACGCTTGCAAATACAGGAGATGTGGGCCTCGGATTTACAGTCACGATCGCATCCAAACTCAGGACAGAGAACAATTGGGCACTTGCAAGTAATTATGTCAAATAACTGGTCCAGTTGCTTGGCAAAGCTGTCCTTAACTGCAAGTTTTCCTCTCCCAAGAGAGATATCTCTTGCCTTTTCCCAACTGGCTAGCAGTCTCTCACTAATCTTCTTCTGACTTGTTATGACTGGAGGCTTGAACTGAGCGTTAGCCAGAGTGTACTGTGCCAAGACAGCTTTGGTCATATCACTGGCAAAGTCTTTGTTTGTGTAAGTTCTTTGGTTCTTTTCACTGATTTGCCTGATTAAAACACCGTATCTCAAAGCATCTCTCAATATAGGCAACTCCGACTTCAGGAGCTCTCTCCCAGACCCAAGATAGTGACTGAGATGGCTGGATTTTTGGTTCCTCGTCCTGACACAAGGAGCCATCGCAAATATTATCAACTTATAAATGCATCAGAATCTGAAACAGAAAAAAATATTGTTAGTTGGGTTGTTAAAGAATGAAGTCAGAAAGCAATGTTCACTATTTAATTGTAATGCACTAATGCAGCTGTACGTTAGATTTTCGATAAATTTCACGCTAAAATTTACCTAGCAAAAGGTTGCAAAATATTGAAACTGAAATTATTTTCTGTTTATATACACTAAAATCTACCAAAAAAGTGATGGGCCATTAGTTTTAGCTGATCTTCCCTCCTATGACACACCCTAATGCGGCATTCAGTGACTGTAGCCTCATAGTCAATATCTGCAGCAGTTGTCGGAGTAGGGGCAGAAGCTCTTTTTCCCCTGAGGCAGAGCAAAGCCGACCGAAGGAGAGAGAAGGACAGTCGACATCTCATCCAGGCTGTAACATAACTTCTGGGCTGCTACTTCTGTTCGGAGATAAGCTCCGCGAGTCTGGCGTAGAAACATCTTGCACCTGGGCCCATCCCACCAGAGGTTGTGAACACTAGAGGAGTGAAGCTGCCTTGATCAACATTTTGAATTCTCTCCCCATATGCCCTTCTCTTGTCATTCTCGTTCCTCCTATGTGCAGCATCGAGAGCTGGGTTACGGTGACAAGCGGCCATGGGATCAAAAATCCTGATGTCGAAGAAGGCTCGCTGTCCCTGCGTCCAGAATCCTCGAGCACTGACGTCCACACGGGCTTCGTTAGATGTGTTTGAAGTCCTGTGTTGGAAGATCTCGCCATCCAGTGGAAGGAGGGTCGGTTCTACCATGACGTCCCGGCAGATTTCCTTCAACATATTTGCTGTGAGATCCCTTACCCCGTCATGCCTCATGCATATGAAGCCCCCCTTCTTGCAGACCATGGCGTGATCGCCATCATAGGAAGAGCCACACACGCATTAGGAGGGCAAACCATCGACTGGCCAACCGTACCTTAGAGCAATGGCATCTGTAAATTCTTGTTTGTTAAGGCTGAAACCATTTGCCCTTATCGGTAACGTAGTTAACCAGTTCGAGGCGCCCACCTCCTGCGCTATAGCTACTTTTTTTGTCAAATTTTCTGGAACCTGCAGCAATAGTTGCTGCAACATGTCATTTTGGCAGTGCTGCCGATCTGTTGTAATGGACCTACGGATCTTATTAACTTCGCTGGTGTCCACTTCCCCTGTTGCATTCTGGGCTATTATGTGGTCAGTGAGGGCTGCCGTGAGCTTAAGTGAATTTTGATGTTCAGAGTCAGCAATCTCCTCTGGATTAGTTAGTCCCATCCCTCCCAGTCTTGGTGGAAGTGCAAGAAGTGTTCTTTCTACTGGGGTAAAGTCAGGGTGTTTCACTAGTTTGGGAATGAACTTGACACTGATTGCTTCTTCCAAAGGGTGGAGGAGGGGTCCGATCTCAGGGATGGTACGCATCAGGTAGTTCCAACGATGCTTGACTCCATGGGTGAATGCTGCAAATGCCGCATGTGGCTTTGTGTTAGCAATCTCTGATAGAGCTTGGATTTCGCTAACCCACTCATTCACCTTTCCCGCTACGTACTGGGTCTTGAAGTCCGTAGTGCTAATTACTGCGCCTAGATGTCTTTGGCCGTCCATAGTTATTTTGACCTCACTTTCGCCGAAAACCTCCAATGCCCGATCATAATGATCTGGCTTCACGATGAGGAAGGATTTGCTGGCGTTTGGGTGGTACCCTATTTGTGGACCTCGCGATGTTACCAGGTCCCACCACTTTTTGATGTCCTCCACTTTTCCTGCTCCTGTAAGGTCATCAGCATATGCCACTTGTTTGACCCCAGTTGTTTCAAATTTTATTTCTTGTTGGAGCACTGATAGGCCTATTGCATACATTGCCATTGCAACGGGGTCCCCCTGTGTTGTTCCCTTAGTCGACTGTAGGATGGTATCACCTCGTAGAGCCTTGTTGTTTACTATGTAGAGGTCTGATTTTCAACATACATCGCAAAGCTAGGACACTTGATCTTGATGTTGTGCAGTGCAGCCTTGCGGTTAAGTATGTTGAATGCGTTTGAAGCATCCACCAGGAGAACGGCCTCACAATCACGCTGCTCAAATATCAATCTCATGGCGTGAATGGCCGCCTCCCCACCAGCCTGGTGGCCAGCACACACTTGTAGGTTCCCTGCTGCTGCCCTGACATCGTCCTTTACCACCTCCATTATGCACTTTCCGATAATCCGCCTCAGCACTTCCCCCACCCCTATAGGTCTACATCCTGGTTTCTTTTCCAGAGGAATAAGGCGGCAATAATAATAATAATAACAACACTGTAATAATAATAATAATAAAGAAATAAAAAATAAAAAAAGATCAAAAGTGAGAAACAATATAAGTATGTTGTGTTGTCAATAGTACGAGAAACAATTGAGACCCTGCAATTGTGTGTAAATGAGGCAGAAAGTCAGATGAGCAACCTGGGACTTGGTCACTATTTCGTGATGCCATATAGGAGCAGGGTCTACCATTAGACAATACATTATGCTTCCAATATCTTCCCAGGCAGTAGTACCTCCCTGTTTGGTAGCTGCCTACTACCTACTATCGATGAAGTAGGTACTTTACTTTTGTCCAAATTAAATTTCATTTGCCATATTTTAAACAATGCGGTTTCTTTTTTCAGATCTTCCCCTAGTTATGCCGAGTTCTCGTCAGATTAAATTGCACTCCCTATTTTAGCGTCGACAGCAAATTTACTGATGTTGTTCTCTACGCCTATATCCATGTCGTTTATGCGTATAATAAATAGTAATGGTCCAAATACTGAGCCTTGGGATTTAGTGTCGTTCATGGTTACTTGCTGGTTTCTGTCCTGTAACCACGCTCTAATTCAGTTAGAGCATCTCCAACACCACATCTTCCATTTTAAGTATTTGTCTTTGGTGGGGGACCCCGTCGAAGGCTTTGCCAAAGTCGACGAAAACTACATCACAATCGTCTCTGGTCCTCTACACTGATGGCTCTGCTGACCCCGCTACAGGCAGGGCCGGGTCTGGTGTCTATATCTCCTGTCCTCATGCCTCTGCGCCTATTAAACTTTCTCTCAGAGTTTCTGACGGAGCATCCTCCACTCAGGAATAACTGATAGCCCTCCTTGCTCCCCTTCTCGCTGAGGAAAAAGCCGATGGTTTCTGCCCCCTGCTTGTCTGTTGCGATCCCAGGTCTGCTCTCGACGGGATCGCATTTGGATCAGGGATGCAGGCCGTCCTGTGCCATTCCCATGGATACCCAGTCATGTCGGCATCTTGGGGAATGAGGCAGCTGATGGCCTTGCCAAGACTGGCTGTAACAAGGCCACACCTGACTACGTTGTTCCTACGAACACTTTTACAGCTTAGGACCCAAATTCGCCGCAAACAGAGAGAAGTTCGGGAAGCAGCCATCCCCTTGGACTCCCTGCCCACTTGGTACGATGTCCTCCGTAAACTTCCTGACCTCCCGTATGTCTATGGGAAAGGGTCGCGGAAAAGGGACGTGATTGCTGTCCGTATCATCATTACGTATGACTTTGCTTGGGAGATTGGTATCCCCGCATCCCCTGAGCAACGCTCTTGTGCATTATGCAGAAGACCCGACATCCGCACCCTTGTCCACTACCTCCTAAGATGTCCCCACACATAACGCTTCCGTGACGCCTGCTGGACCACCACTCCATGAGCCCCTGACAGAGATAGGATGATCCTCCCCATAAAACGTATAAATACTCGTCACACTTGCCAGATGCTTCTGGTATTATTGTACATGGGCACCTAGTGACAACACTAGGATACCGCTTCCTCTATCAAGGAATAAACATTAAAATTGATTTGAATGAATCGTCTCTGTCATCCACTGATTCGAAAACAGTTGAAAATAATGATAATAGATTTTTCAGACACGAACGCCCACTTGTGAAGCCATGCTGGAAATCATTGTCCAATTTGTACTTTTCCAGGTTGATTTCGAATTGAGTTTGAAATTATTGTTTACAGTAATTTGCCTAAAATTGATGTAATCTGTTACCCTTCTTGAAAATTGGTATTACATTCGCTATCTGCTAGGATTCTGGTAATACACCAGTTCTTAATGATATGTTAAACAAGTTTGCAAAGGGCACACTGCCATAGTAAGTTCTTCCTTACATTCTCTAAATACTCTGACAAATATCTCGTCGGGACATGGTGATTTATTAGACGTATTTTATCTATTTGTTTATAAACATCGTTACTAGTCACTACTATCTCGCTTAACTCTACACCACTGTCACCAGGTAACTCTGCACCACTGTTATCAGGTAATTATACACCACTCTCAACAGGTAACTCTACACAACTGTTATCAGGTAGCTCTGCACCACGGTCATCAGGTAACTACACTACTGTCATCAGGTAACTCTGCACCTGATAACAGTGGTGTAGACTTACCTGATGACAGTGGAGCAGAGTTACCTGATGACAGTGGTGTAGAATTACCAGATGACAGTGGTGTAGATTTGCCTAATGACACTAATGTGGAATTAATTGATGACAGTTGTGTAGAGTTACCTGATGACAGTTGTGTAGAATTACCAGTTGACAGTGGTGTAGAGTTACCTGATGACAGTGGTGTAGAGTTACCTGATGACAGTAATTTAGATTTACCTGATGACAGTGATAAAGAGTTACCTGATGACAGTGGTCTAGGGTTAAACTTCTTTATACCACTGTGTCCAAGAATGTGTGTCTTGAGTGTACTCTTCTGGGAGAAACATTTCCCACATTCCTCACATTCAAACTCCTTCACACCATTGTGTACAAGAATGTGTCCCATGAGATAACTCTTCAGGGAGAAACATTTCCCACATTCCTCATCTGATGACATTGGTACAGAGTTACCTGATGGCAGTGGTGCAGAGTTACCTAATGACAGTGGTGTAGAATTTCCTGATGACAGTAGTGCAGAGTTACCTGATGACAGTGGTACTGAGTTATCTGACGGCAGTGGTGCAGAGTTACCTGATGACAGTGGTGTTGAGTTACCTGATGATAGTGGTGTAGATTTACCTGATGAAACTTACAGTGGTGTAGAGTTACCTGATGACAGTGATAAAAAATTACCTGATAAAAGGTGTGTACAGATACCTGCTGACAGTGGTGCAGAGCTACCTGATGACAGTGGTGTAGAGTTACCTGATAACAGGTGTGTACAGTTACTGGATGACAGTGGTGCAAAGTTACCTGATGACAGTAGTGTAGAGTTTCCTGATGACAGTAGTGCAGAGTTACCTGATGGCAGTGGTGTAGAGTTACCTGATGACAGTGATGTAGAGTTTCCTGATGACAGTAGTGCAGAGTTACATGATGACAGTGGTAAAGAGTTACCTGTTAACAGGTGTGCAGAGTTACTTGATGACAGTGGTGCAGAGTTACCTGATGACAGTGGTACAGAGTTACCTGATGGCAGTGGTACAGAGTTAACTGATGGCAGTGGTGCATAGTTACCTGATAACAGGTGTGTAGAGTTTCTTGATGACAGTGGTGCAAAGCTACCCGATGACAGTGGGACAGAGATACCTGATGGCAATGGTACAAAGTTACCTGATGGCAGTGGTGCAGAATTCACTGATGACAGTGGTTTAGAGTTTCCTGATGACAGTAGAGCAGAGTTACCTGATGACAGTGGTGCAGAGTTACCTGATGACAGTGGTGCAGAGTAACCTGATAACAGATGTGTAGAGTTACCTGATGACAGTAGTAAAGAGTTACCTGTTAACAGGTGTGTAGAGTTACTTGATGACAGTGGTGCAGAGTTACCTGATGACAGTGGTACACAGTTACCTGATGGTAGTGGTACAGAGTTACCTAATGGCAGTGGTGCAGAGTTACCTGATGACAGTGATGTAGAGTTTCCTGATGACAGTAATGCAGAGTTACCTGATGACAGTGGTAAAGAGTTACCTGTTAACAGGTGTATAGAGTTACTTGATGACAGTGGTGCAGAGTTACCTGATGACAGTAGTATAGAGTAACCTGATGGCAGTGGTACAGAGTTACCTGATGGCAGTGGTGCAGAGTTACCTGATAACAGGTGTGTAGAGTTACTTGATGACAGTGGTGCAAAGTTACCCGATGACAGTGGTACAGAGTTTCCTGATGGCAGTGGTACAGAGTTACCTGATGGCACTGGTGCAGATTTCACTGATGACAGTGGCTTAGAGTTTACTGATGACAGTAGTGCAGAGTTACCTGATGACAGTAGTGCAGAGTTACCTCATGACAGTGGTACAGAGTTACCTAATGGGAGTGGTGCAGAGTTACGTGATGACAGTGGTACAGAGTTACCTGTTGGCAGTGGTGCAGAGTTACCTGATAACAGGTGTGTAGAGTTACTTGATGAGAGTGGTGCAGAGTTACCCGATGACAGTGGTACAGAGTTACCTGATGGCAGTGGTACAAAGTTACCTGATGGCAGTGGTGCAGAATTCACTGATGTCAGTGGTTTAGAGTTTTCTGATGACAGTTGTGCAGAGTTACCTGATGACAGTGGTGCAGAGTTACCTGATGACAGTGGTGCAGAGTTAACTGACAACAGATGTGTAGAGTTACCTGTTGATAGTGGTACAGAGTTACCTGAAGAAAGTGGTGTAGAGTTACCTGATAACAGTTGTGCAGAGTTACCTGATAACAGTTGTGCAGAGTTACATCATGACAGTGGTGGAGAGTTTCCTGATGACAGTGGTGCCGAGTTACCTGAAAACAGTGGTGCAGAGTTACCTGATAACAGTGGTGCAGAGTTACCTGATAGCAGGTGTGTACAGTTACTGGATGACAGTGGTGCAGAGTTTCCTGATGACAGTAGTGTAGAGTTTCCTGATGACAGTGGTGCAGAGTTACCTGATGACAGTGATGTAGAGTTCCCTGATGACAGTAGTGCAGAGTTACCTGATGACAGTGGTAAAGAGTTACCTGTTAACAGGTGTGTAGAGTTACCTGATGACAGTACTGCAGAGTTACCTGATGGCAGTGGTGCAGAGTTACTTGATGACAGTGATGTAGAGTTTCCTGATGACAGTAGTGCAGAGTTACCTGATGACAGTGGTAAAGAGTTACCTGTTAACAGGTGTGTAGAGTTACTTGATGACAGTGGTATAGAGTTACCTGATGGCAGTGGTACAGAGTTACTTGATGGCAGTGGTGTAGAGTTACCTGATAACAGGTGTATAGAGTTTCTTGATGACAGTGGTGCAAAGTTACCCGATGACAGTGGTACAGAGTTACCTGATGGCAGTGGTAGAGAGTTACCTGATGGCAGTGGTGCAGATTTCACTGATGACAGTGGTTTAGAGTTTACTGATGACAGTAGTGCAGGGTTACATTGTGACAGTGGTGCAGAGTTACCTGATGACAGTGGTGCAGAGATACCTGATGACAGTGGTACAGAGTTACCTGATGGCAGTGGTGCAGAGTTACCTGATGACAGTGGTACAGAGTTAAATGATAACAGGTGTGTAGAGTTACTTGAATACAGTTGTAAAGAGTTACCTGATAACAGTGGTGCAGAGTAACCTGATGAGAGTGGTGTAGAGTTACCTGATGGCAGTGGTACAGAGTTTCCTGATGACAGTAGTGCAGAGTTACCTGATGGCAGTGGTGTAGAGTTTCCTGGTAACAGTGGTACAGAGTTATCTGATGACAGTGTCACAGAATTACCTGATGACAGTGGTACAGAGTTACCTGATAACAGTGGTGCAGAGTAACCTGATGAGAGTGGTGTAGAGTTAGCTGATAACAGGTGTGCAGAGTTACCTGATGACAGTGGTAGAGAGTTCCCTGATGACAGTGGTGCAGAGTTACCTGATGGCAGTGGTATAGATTTTCCTGATGACAGTGGTACAGAGTTACCTGATGACAGTGTCGCAGAGTTACCTGATAACAGTTGTGCAGAGTTACATGACGACAGTGGTGTAGAGTTACCTGATAAAAGGTGTGTAGAGTTACCTGATGGCAGTGGTATAGAGTTACCTGATGACAGTGGTGTAGAGTTTCCTGATGACAGTAGAGCAGAGTTACCTGATGACAGTGGTGCAGAGTTACCTGATGACAGTGGTGCAGAGTAACCTGATAGCAGATGTGTAGAGTTACCTGATGACAGTAGTAAAGAGTTACCTGTTAACAGGTGTGTAGAGTTACTTGATGACATTGGTGCAGAGTTACCTGATGACAGTGGTACAGAGTTACCTGATGACAGTGGTACAGAGTTACCTGATGGTAGTGGTACAGAGTTACCTAATGGCAGTGGTGCAGAGTTACCTGATGACAGTGATGTAGAGTTTCCTGATGACAGTAATACAGAGTTACCTGATGACAGTGGTAAAGAGTTACCTGTTAACAGGTGTGTAGAGTTACTTGATGACAGTGGTGCAGAGTTACCTGATGACAGTAGTATAGAGTAACCTGATGGCAGTGGTACAGAGTTACCTGATGGCAGTGGTGCAGAGTTACCTGATAACAGGTGTGTAGAGTTACTTGATGACAGTGGTGCAAAGTTACCTGATGACAGTGGTACAGAGTTACCTGATGGCAGTGGTACAGAGTTAACTGATGGCAGTGGTGCAGATTTCACTGATGACAGTGGCTTAGAGTTTACTGATGACAGTAGTGCAGAGTTACTTGATGACAGTAGTGCAGAGTTACCTCATGACAGTGGTACAGAGTTACCTAATGAGAGTGGTGCAGAGTTACGTGATGACAGTGGTACAGAGTTACCTGATGGCAGTGGTGCAGAGTTACCTGATAACAGGTGTGTAGAGTTACTTGATGAGAGTGGTGAAGAGTTACCCGATGACAGTGGTACAGAGTTACCTGATGGCAGTGGTTTAGAGTTTTCTGATGACAGTAGTGCAGAGTTACCTGATGACAGTGGTGCAGAGTTACCTGATGACAGTGGTGCAGAGTTACCTGATAACAGGTGTGCAGAGTTACCTGATAACAGTTGTGCAGAGTTACATCATGACAGTGGTGGAGAGTTTCCTGATGACAGTGGTGCCGAGTTACCTGAAAACAGTGATGCAGAGTTACCTGATAACAGTGGTGCAGAGTTACCTGATAACAGGTGTGTAGAGTTACTTGATGAGAGTGGTGAAGAGTTACCCGATGACAGTGGTACAGAGTTACCTGATGGCAGTGGTACAAAGTTACCTGATTGCAGTGGTGCAGAATTCACTGATGACAGTGGTTTAGAGTTTTCTGATGACAGTAGTGCAGAGTTACCTGATGACAGTGGTGCAGAGTTACCTGATGACAGTGGTGCAGAGTTACCTGATAACAGGTGTGCAGAGTTACCTGATAACAGTTGTGCAGAGTTACATCATGACAGTGGTGGAGAGTTTCCTGATGACAGTGGTGCCGAGTTACCTGAAAACAGTGATGCAGAGTTACCTGATAACAGTGGTGCAGAGTTACCTGATAACAGGTGCGTACAGTTACTGGATGACGGTGATGCAGAGTTTCCTGATGACAGTAGTGTAGAGTTTCCTGATGACAGTGGTGTAGAGTTACCTGATGACAGTGATGTAGAGTTTCCCTGATGACAGTTGTGCAGAGTTACCTGATGACAGTGGTAAAGAGTTACCTGATAACAGTGGTGCAGAGTAACCTGATGAGAGTGGTGTAGAGTTAGCTGATAACAGGTGTGCAGAGTTACCTGATGACAGTGGTAGAGAGTTCCCTGATGACAGTGGTGCAGAGTTACCTGATGACAGTGTCGCAGAGTTACCTGATAACAGTTGTGCAGAGTTACATGACGACAGTGGTGTAGAGTTACCTGATAAAAGGTGTGTAGAGTTACCTGATGGCAGTGGTATAGAGTTACCTGATGACAGTGGTGTAGAGTTTGCTGAAGACAGTAGTGCAGAGTTACCTTGTGACTGTGGTGCAGAGTTACCTGATAACAGGTGTGTAGAGATACTTGATGACAGTGGTGCAGAGTTTCCTAATGCCAGTGGTACAGTGCTACGTAATGCCTGTGGTACAGGGTTACCTGATGGCAGTGGTGCAGAGTTACCTGATGACAGTGGTGCAGAGTTTCTTGATGACAGTAGTGCACAGTTACCTGATGACAGTGGTGCATAGTTACCTGATGACAGTGGTGTAGAGTTTCCTGATGACATTGGTACAGAGTTACCTGATAACAGGTGTGCAGAGTTACCTAAATACAGTGGTGCATAGTTACCTCATGACAGTGGTGGAGAGTTACCTGATGACAGTGGTGCAGAGTTACCTGATGACAGTGGTGCAGAGTTACCTGATGACAGTGGTGTAGAATTTCCTGATGACAGTGGTGCAGCGTTATCTGATAACAGGTGTGTAAAGTTACCTGAATACAGTGGTGCAGAGTTACTCATGAGAGTGGTGGAGTGTTTCCTGATGATAGTTGTGCAGAGTTTCCTGATAGAAGTGGTGCAGAGTTACCTGATGACAGTGATGTAGAGTTTCCTGATGACAGTAGTGCAGAGTTACCTGATGACAGTGGTTAATGAGTTACCTGTTAACAGGTGTGTAGAGTTATTTGATGACAGTGGTGCAGAGTTACCTAATGGCTGTGGTACAGAGTTACCTGATAGCAGTGGTGCAGAGTTACCTGATGGCAGTGGTGCAGAGTTTCCTGAAAACATTGGTGTAGAGTTTCTTGATGACAGTGGTACAGAGTTACCTGATAACAGGTGTTTATATTTACCTGAATACAGTTTGCAGAGTTACCTGATGACAGTGGTACAGAGTAACCTGATGACAGTGGTACAGAGTTACCTGATGACAGTGGTGCAGAGTGACCTGATAACAGGTGTGTATATTTACCTGAATACAGTTTGCAGAGTTACCTGAAGACAGTGGTACAGAGTTACCTGATGGCCGTGGTATAGAGTTTCCTGACGACAGTAGCGCAGAGTTACCAGATGGCAGTGGTACAGAGTTTTCTGATGACAGTGGTACAAAGTTACCTGATGGCAGTGGTGCAGAGTTACCTGATGGCAGTGGTGCAGAGTTACCTGAAAACAGTGGTGCAGAGTCACCTTATGACAGTGGTGCAGAGTTACCTGATGACAGTAGTGTAGAGTTTCCTGATGACAGTAATGCAGAGTTACCTGATGGCAGTGGTGGAGAGTTACCTGATGACAGTGATGTAGAGTTTCCTGATGACAGTAGTGCAGAGTTACCTGATGACAGTGGTAAAGAGTTACCTGTTAACAGGTGTGTAGAGTTATTTGATGACAGTGGTGCAGAGTTACCTGATGGCAGTGGTACAGATTTCACTGATGACAGTGGTTTAGAGTTTACTGATGACAGTAGTGCAGAGTTACCTGATGACAGTGGTGCAGAGTTACCTGATGACAGTGGTGCAGAGGTACCTGATGACAGTAGTGCAGAGTTACTTGATAACAGGTGTGTAGAGTTACTTGATGACAGTGGTGCAGAGTTACGTAATGGCTGTGGTACAGGGTTACCTGATGGCAGTGGTGCAGAGTTTCCTGATGACAGTGGTGCAGAGTTTCTTGATGACAGTAGTGCACAGTTACCTGATGACAGTGGTGCATACTTACCTGATGACAGTGGTGTAGAGTTTCCTGATGACAGTGGTACAGAGTTACCTGATAACAGGTGTGTAGAGTTACCTAAATACAGTGGTGCATAGTTACCTCATGACAGTGGTGGAGAGTTACCTGATGACAGTGGTGCAGAGTTACCTGATGACAGTAGTGTAGAGTTTTCTGATGACAGTGGTACAGCCTTATCTGATAACAGGTGTGTAGAGTTATCTGAATACAGTGGTGCAGAGTTACCTCATGACAGTGGTGGAGTGTTTCCTGATGATAGTAGTGCAGAGTTTCCTGATAGAAGTGGTGCAGAGTTACCTGATGACAGTGATGTAGAGTTTCCTGATGACAGTAGTGCAGAGTTACCTGATGACAGTGGTAATGAGTTACCTGTTAACAGGTGTGTAGAGTTACTTGATGACAGTGGTGCAGAGTGTTACGACCGTGTCGTATTTTCCTTTTTTTTTATATAACATGCTTCCATATTATTCCTGTAATGCTGTGTTGTATTCACTATTATATAATCTAATCACCTTACCCTGTGCTGTTAAGGTTTTAACTGTTATTTGTTCAAACCCATTTTGTATTGTAACCAGTATTCTTTGTTCTCTAACGACCATCTGCATCGTTAAAACGACCCACCGGCGGGTTTAGTGGCGGGAACCGACCATATATATAGGACCCACCAACTGACGGAGTTAGTTCAGTCCTCTTGTCATACAGACCACATCCTTTTGAGTAACACTTGTTACTTATATTTAATTTATTTGTGTTGTTCATGTCGCCACCAATGTGGTATATTTATGTGAGTACCTATTTATGTCTCTGTTTATGTCCATCAGTATTTGCTTAGTTGTATTCAAGTAATTCAGTGTTAACGTAATCCAATGCTTTATTTTTATTCTTTTGATGTTTCGATGTTTTGTATCACTTGTGTTTTAAAAGTCTCGATGGTGAATCAATTTGTTGTGACAGCCTACGAGGCTCTTTATTGTGTTAATATTTAATCAATTAAATGCTTAAAGGTTTACTTTACTTATTTTTATTCTCTTATAACTTGCTTCACTTTTTGTTTGGTTACGCCTAGAGCCTGGAAATGAAAGTAAATTAAGAGACGGCGTAACAGTTTTGGCGACCTTGCCAGGATTCACTAACGAATTTTTGACACTTGCGATATTCTTTTGTTTTATATATATTTTTTTTTATTAACTAGCCATCATGGTTATCATTACCCAAGCTGATGTGGCTGCATTTAATCAGGTAGTCCCTCCGTTGAGGAAATTTCAAAATTTAGTGCACATGAATTAAGATTAATTTGCGGGTATTATGGTATGGAAATTTCTAGCAGCGCCAGTAAGGTAAAATTATTGAACGCGGTAAGTAGTCAGCTGTTAGGAGATAGTGTTGATATTAGTTTAAAAGAAGACCACGGTGAAGCTAGTCAAGTTAACGTAGTTGAGTCACGGTCAGTGATTGATGAATTACGCCTTCTCGAGTCGCAAATAAAATTGGAGGCTGAAGCTAAGGCGAAAGAGGCCGAAGCTATAGCGAGAAGAGTTGGAATACGTCAGGCGGAGGCTGAAGCTAAGGCGAAAGAGGCTGAAGCTAAGGCGAAAGAGGTTGGAATACGTCAGGCGGAAGCGAAAGAATCTGATTCAGAAAACTTGCGGCTGCGTATACAGCTCGGTCAGAGTGACCCTTCTAGCACCGATGGCCTCACCCCCAGATCTTGTTTTCCTCATTTTGATCCAGCACGTGCTGCTAGGCTAATGCCCACGTTTTCAGAGGAAACAGTTGATGAGTTTTTCATTGCTTTCGAGAGACTTGCTACCACTTTAAAGTGGCCTATAGAGTTTTGGCCCATTTTGCTTCAGCAGGCGTTTACAGGGAAGGCTCTGTGTTTTTTCGTCTCTTACAGACAGTGACGCTAAGGATTATTTATGTATTAAGAAGGAAGTTTTAAAGGCTTATGCCCTTGTTCCTGAAGCGTACAGACAACGCTTCCGTGGCCTCCGTAAGAAGGCAGAGCAGACCCACCTTGTATTTGCTAGGAGTAAAAGAGAGGTATTCTCAAAGTGGTTACACTCCAAGGAAGTGAGTGATTTTGACTCCCTGATTGAGTTAATGCTCACAGAGGAATTTTTGAGAACCATCGACGAAGAGGTTACCTTATACTTATTAGATAGGAAATTTAGTACTATTGAAGAGGCTGCTAAGCATGCTGATGGATATGTTTTGAGGCATGGTAGGACTAACAAAGATGTTATTCCCCCACAGGTTCAGAGGACTTTTAATCCATCTCTCCACAGAGCGAGACAAGGGAATACTAATAATAGTAATTTTATGCGTGACAGGAGGAGCTGGACGCGTTCGCCACCTAATGGGGCGTCCAAATTTTCTACATACCCTTGTAGTCACTGTGGAAAGCCAGGTCATAGGGCAGAGTTTTGTTGGACAAGGCTGCAGCTAAATACGGGCAAACCAGCTATGATTGTGACTGAAGAGACTTATACGCCATCAGTCGGAATGATGGCTGGTTTGAGCAAGGCTGACAGCATGCCAATAGCGTTGGTTTCCACAAGAGGTGAAGCACAAGAGAGTACAGTTTCCGTTCTCCCATCACGAGACTTTGATCCTTTCCAGGAGAGTTTTGTAAAGGACCCAGACGTTGGTACCTTTCGTCCCTTTTTGTCACAAGGCACGGTAGAAGTTGATGGTGTCGAAACACCAGTCACTATTTTGAGAGACTCGGGTTGTCTCCAAACTCTCGTCAAAGAGGGTGTTATTGCGGCGAGGAAGACTGGCAAATACGTCGTTTTGGGATCCCTTTGGGGTCAAGGTGTAGCTCATTTGGTTTTAGTACGTGTCAAGTCTTCTTGTTTTTCAGGGATAGCTAACGTGGCCTGCGTGCACGAGCTGCCTGTTGCTGGAGTAGACCTCATACTCGGTAACGATTTGGCGGGAGGTCAAATGGGGAACGTAACCCCACCTCCTGTGCTGCGGGAAAATCCAGAGTCTACCGCAGAGTTGCAACAATTTGAAGATGATATGCTCGGTGTTTTCCCTTTGTGTGCCGTGACTCGTTCTATGTCAATGACTAATGATCCTAAAGTAATTCCTGATGTAGATGATTCACTTTCCTTAGAAGGACTTTTTGCTAAACCAATTGCTTCCCAAGACCTTTCTTCCTCGGTTAATGCTGTGACCGGGAGAGTTGCTTTAATAGCTGCGCAAGAGCAGGACGATTCATTACGGCTCTTGTTTGACCAGGTATCCAAATCTGCCAATGATTCAGGCCCTACCACGAGATATTTCGGTCAAGACGGTGTTTTGTGCTGCCGCTGGCTCCCACCGACTATGTCAGAGGAAGACGCGGACTGGGCGTCTGTCACTCAAATAGTTCTCCCACACACTTGCAGACAACATGTTCTCTCTCTGGCCCATGACGGTCGCTTTTCTGGACATAAAGGTGTCCGAAAGACGTTCAACAGGCTGGCCAGAAAGTTCTATTGGCCAGGTATGAGGAGAGATGTCACTAAATATTGTAAGTACTGTCATTTCTGCCAAAAGGTAGGCAAAGCCAATCAGGCTATTCCACCTTTTCCACTTGTAAGAGTACCTCACGTACCTGAGCCCTTTACAACAGTACAGTGTGACATTGTAGGCCCTCTGCCTAAAACTTCTAGTGGGTTTGAATATTTATTTACAGTCATTGATACCTCCACTAGGTACTTGCATGCTGTACCTCTTAGGAAAGTTACTGCTAAGGCCCTTGTTAAATGTTTGCTTGACCTATTTAGCCACTTTGGGTTGCCGCACCGTGTTCAAACGGACGGTGCTTCATATTTTGTAGGAAAAGTTTTCAAGGAAGCCCTAACAGAGTTGGGAATAGTTCATTGTGTATCTTCTCCTTACCACCCCCAGACTCAGGGTGCAGTAGAACGTTCACACCAAACCTTAAAAACTATTTTGCGCACGTATGCTTTGCAGTATGAGTCTTCTTGGGATATAGATTTACCTTATATTTTGTTTGTTCTTCGGGATGCCCCGAATGAAACCACAGGTTTCACCCCTTACGAGCTTGTTTTCGCTCATCAAGTACGAGGTCCTTTGCACATAGTTAGAGATAAATTGTTAGGTAGTAGTGAAGAGAGCATTAGTGTATTAAGTTTAGTAGGAGATGTTAGAGAGAAGCTTCCAAGATGTTGGAGCCTTGCCGCAGACCACTTACAGCAGTCGCAATCCAAGACCAAGACATGGTACGACAAGCGTGCCAGACACAGAGTTCCAGATAGGAGATAAAGTTCTCGTTCTCTTGCCGAGACATGGACAGCCGCTCCATGCGAAGTTCAGTGGGCCATATAGTGGTGAAGAAGGTAAGCCCAACGAATTATATTATCTCTACCCCTGACAGGCGCCGACTACAGCGCTTGTGTCACGTCAACACCATCAAGCTGTACCACACACGCCCAGCATCCCCACCTGTTGCTGATGATCCAGTTCCCGTGTGTGCCGTTGATACTTTCTTGGTAGACGGTGAGAAAGAAGAGGAAAAAGAAGGGGCAAGTCCACTTGCTCTGTCATCAGTCAGGGTTTGGCAGTCCAACTCCGTGGAGTTGCAGGAGAAGCTACAGCATCTACCGGGACACCAGAGAGCTGACGTGCTGGCCACCATCCAACAACATCCTTTTATCTTCCAAGACAGGCCTGGCTGTACCACTGCCGTGGTGCATGATATCGATGTAGGTTCTGCTAAACCTATCAAGCAGGCTCCCTACCGTATTCATCCGAGCCAGGTGGAGGAAGTAAAGCAGGAGTTGGCCAACATGGAGTCCATGGGCATCATTGAACCAGCGACCAGCGAGTCGTGTTCACCAGTCACTCTAGTCCCGAAGAAGGACGGCACTCTTCGATTCTGCATCGACTTCCGCAGGGTCAACGCCGTCACCAGCAAGGACAGCTTCCCTCTACCAAGAGTCGACGACTGCATCGAAGCAATCGGGAACGCCAAGTTCCTCTCTAAGATTGATTGCCTTCGAGGGTTTTGGCAAGTACCATTGACCCGTCGTGCTAAAGACCTCTCCAGTTTTGTGACATTAGGTAAAACCTATAAATTTAATGTCATGCCTTTCGGGCTTTGCAATGCCCCTGCCACCTTTCAACGGCTGATGTCACAAGTCACGGCCAATTTGCCTGGTTGTGTAGTATATTTAGATGATATTGTAATTTTTTCTGACACTTGGTCAGACCATTTATGTCAGCTAGATGCTCTCTTCACGGAGTTAGAAAATGTAGGACTTGTTATAAACTTTGCCAAGTCGGAATTTGTTTGTGCTCAACTCTTGTATCTGGGACATGTAATTGGATTGGGGAAACTTGCGCCTCCCACAGCAAGGTGTGACACTATTTCTCAGATGCCTGTTCCATGTAACAAACGACAAGTGCGCAGATTTTTGGGTTGTGTGGGTTATTACCGGAGATATATTTGTAATTTTGCCGAGTTGGCATTTCCCCTTACTGATTTGTTGAAGAAGGGTAATATTTTTTGTTGGACTTCAACGCATCAGGATTCTTTTCAAAACTTGAAAAATGTATTATGCTTATATCCTATTTTGAGAGCCCCTAAATTTTCTAAGCCTTTCAAGCTAGCCTGTGATGCTAGTGATCTTGCTGCAGGTTCTGCCCTGTTGCAAGAGGATGATGACCGTGTAGACCACCCAGTGGCATTTTATAGTAAAAAATTCAATCCAGCTCAAACCCGCTATGCAACAGTGGAAAAAGAATTGCTGTCCATTATCCTAGCTTTGCAACATTTCAGTTATTATTTATTACCAAGTAGGCCTATTGTAATTTATACAGATCACAAACGATTGCAATTTCTCAAAACATTAAAGTTAAAAAAACCAGAGATTAATTCGCTGGAGTTTGTTCCTCCAGAACTATAATTTACATGTTATACATGTTAAGGGTTCCGACAATGTGCTGGCTGATATGTTATCTAGACCCACAGAATGAACACTTGTGTCGTATCAAAATTTGTGCTAGCAAAATTATATTTTATGGGGGGGGGGGGGGGGGAAGTGTTACGACCGTGTCGTATTTTCCTTTTTTTTTATATAACATGCTTCCATATTATTCCTGTAATGCTGTGTTGTATTCACTATTATATAATCTAATCACCTTACCCTGTGCTGTTAAAGTTTTAACTGTTATTTGTTCAAACCCATTTTGCATTGTAACCAGTATTCTTTGTTCTCTAACGACCATCTGCATCGTTAAAACGACCCACCGGCGGGTTTAGTGGCGGGAACCGACCATATATATATGGACCCACCAACTGACGGAGTTAGTTCAGTCCTCTTGTCATACAGACCACATCCTTTTGAGTAACACTTGTTACTTATATTTAATTTATTTGTTGTTCCTGTCGCCACCAATGTGGTATATTTATGCGAGTACCTATTTATGTCTCTGTGTCCATCAGTATTTGCTTAGTTGTATTCAAGTAATTCAGTGTTAACGTAATCCAATGCTTTATTTTTATTCTTTTGATGTTTCGATGTTTTGTATCACTTGTGTTTTAAAAGTCTCGATGGTGAATCAATTTGTTATGACAGCCTACGAGGCTCTTTGTGTTAATATTTAATCAATTTAATGCTTAAAGGTTTACTTTACTTATTTTTATTCTCTTATAACTTGCTTCAATTTTTGTTTGGTTAGGCCTAGAGCCTGGAAATGTAAGTAAATTAAGAGACGGCGTAACAAGAGTTACCTAATGACAGTGGTACAGAGTTACCAAATGGCTGTGGTACAGAGCTACCTGATTGCAGTGGTGCAGAGTTTCTTCATGACAGTAGTGCAGAGTTACATGATGACAGTGGTGTAGAGTTTCCTGATGACAGTGGTACAGAGTTACCTGATGGCCGTGGTATAGAGTTTCCTGACGACAGTAGCGCAGAGTTACCTGATGGCAGTGGTACAGAGATTTCTGATGACAGTGGTACAGAGATTTCTGATGACAGTGGTGCAGAGTTACCTTATGACAGTGGTACAGAATTACTTGATGGCAGTGGTGCAGAGTTACCTGATGACTGTGGTACAGAGTTACTTGATAAGAGGTGTGTAGAGTTACCTGAATACAGTTGTGCAGAGTTACCTTTTGTCAGTGGTACAGTTACCTGATGGCAGTCGTACAGAGTTTCCTGATGACAGTAGTGCAGAATTACCAGATGGCAGTGGTACAGAGTTCCTGATGAACACTGGTTAGATTGTTACCTGATGGCAGTGGTGCAGAGTTAACTGATGACAGTGTCGCAGAGCTACCTGATAACAGTTGTGCAGAGTTACATGACGACAGGTGTGTAGAGTTACCTGATAACAGGTGTGTAGAGTTACCTGAATATAGTGGTGCAAATTTTACTCATAACAGTGGTGCAGAGTTACCTGATGACAGTGGTAAAGAGTTGCCTGTTAACAGTGTGTAGAGTTACTTGATGACAGTGGTGCAGAGTTACGTGATGACAGTGGTACAGAGTTACGTAATGTCAGTAGTACAGAGTTACCTGATGGCAGTGGTGCAGAGTTGCCTGATAACAGGTGTGTAGAGTTACTTGATATCAGTGGTACATAGTTACCCGATGACAGTGGTACATAGTTACCCGATGACAGTGGTACAGAGTTACCTGATGGCAGTGGTGGAGAATTCACTGATGACAGTGGTTTAGAGTTTCCTGATGACAGTGGTGCAGAGTTACCTGGTGGCAGTGGTGCAGAGTTACCTGATAACAGGTGTTACGAACCCCTCCACCGATTGTCTTCATCTACCTACCCAGCACCACGAGCAACGCCATCTAGGGACGAAACACGAGTATGGCTCGTCTTAGTTACCACTCCCGGGTTTCCCTTCTCCATATCCTGGTTGTTGCGTCACTTCCGCCTCAGTCTACTTTGTCAGCTCCAATTCGAGGAGAGGACACTTCACTCTGGGAAGCGACCACAGGATCACCTATCCTGGAAACCTACGGCACAGTGACTATTTACCGTCTTCTACCATACTCAGCCTTGCTCGTCAGCCATCTCAGCTCCTCACTTAAGTATTTGTAATCTTGTATTGCCTCTCCCCCCTCCACATTGCTTCACTATTGTTTTATGTTTTATTACTATGTATATACTGTTCGTGTTTAGGTTAAGTTTGGTTAAGGGTAGTGTATAAGCTGAATATTTTGTTAAGGAATTTATGGTACTTTATTATATACAACAAAAACTCGCATCCTTTGTCTACCCTTTTTATGTCCGATTGTCTTTGTTTTTTTTTTGTTGTTACCTGTTGGGATCTGGGTAGACGTATAACTATATTCTAAATCCCCAACTCGTAACAAATGGCGACCGTGACAGGACACGACCTTAAGTACCATATTCCTTCCTCCCTTGTTACTCAGTGTTAATTACCCCTCCCAGTCACTTCTGTTTACAATTGCTTTACGGTGGTTTAAAGTTTCCTTCATATGTGTGTGCATATATTGGTATTATCGTACAGTAAGAGTGACAGACGTAGGATATTAGGTTCCAAGTGTCATAAGGCTTACCTGTTATTACACGTGGCAGTCGTGTGGTAAGTCTTATCGAGTGTAGGGAAGAATCCGGATCTGTTTAATGCCGTACCCTCACTCCAGAGTAGGCTGTTCCATAGTTACTAGTTTAGAGTGAAGTGATATCTTGGGACGCCCCGCTCTACCAGGACCCCATAATTATAAAGCCTCAATTATTGTTCTTCTCATTATCTCATTCAGGGCTGTTAATCCGGATCTTTATATAAATGCCGTAATACGCCCTACCTCTTTCAAGTATATCAGGGTTGTTAATCCGGATCTTTATATTAATGCCGTAATACGCCCTACCTCTTTCAAGTCTCTTGTCCTTATCTAAGGATCTTCTCGGAAGAACAATAATCATAAGTGTAATTTCCCTAGGTATAACTTGGTTAGTTTCCGGGACTTTCTGGTTATCCACTGCCGTGATATTTTCTAGGGTTATCCACTTATCTTAGCTTTTGACCATTAGTTAATTTATCCTATTTTTCTTAACAATGGCCACCTCAGGTTTTGATCTTCAGGATTTTATTGAAAATCCTTCCGTAGCTAAATTACGTGTTAATATCCTGAAGAAAGAATGGAAAGAAATAGCCAACTATTACAATATCCCATTTTCACAGCAACTGACTAAGGAAATGTTAAAAAATCATGTGATTGAAGTGTTGGTTCAACAAGAAGTTTTAAAAGAATCCGCTGTTGACAGATTAACGCCCATGTCCAAGAAACTTCAACCACTATCCACCACCCCTCCTCACTCAGAAGTTGCCTCAGGTCTGGCTAGCCCTCAAGAAGAAACACAACGAATAGGCGCCTTAGAACTAGAACGAGCTAGGTTCGAGTTCCAAATCAAAATGAAAGAACTCGAGTTGGAACAGGCCAAGTTGGAGCAGGAGGAAAAGTTGGAACAGGCCAAGTTGGAACAGGCCAAGTTGGAGGCCAAGTTGGAGCATGAGGGAAGGTTGGAACAGGCCAAGTTGGAGCATGAGGAAAGGATGGAACAGGCCAAGTTGGAGCATGAGGAAAGGATGGAACAGGCCAAGTTGGTGCAGGCGGTTAAACTGAAAGAACTACAGGTGAGAGAGACAGAAGTCACTTTAACATCGGAGTTTAAATCAAAAGAAGTGGCATTAAGAGAGAAACTCGCTGCTTTTAACCCTGCTACTGCTTCTTCCCTTGTTCCCGGGTTTGATGAATCCGATATGGACGGGTCATTTAGGACTTTTGAGAAAATAGCCGCGAAGAATGAGTGGCCCAAGGACCAGTGGGTGTCAGTGTTAGTTCCTAAATTATATGGTAAGGCTCGTAGAGTTTATAACTGTTTAGACCAGACTGATGACTATGATAACGTAAAAAAGAATATCCTCACCTCTTATGCTATCACGCCAGATAGATACCGGCAGAAGTTTCGTAAACTAACCAAACCATTTTCACACACATTTGTTGAGTTTGCTCAAGAAAAGCTTAGGTTTTTTAAGAAGTGGTTAGAGGCTACAGAGACCTCCACATTTCAGGATTTGTTAAATTTGGTAGTCCTGGAGGAGTGGAAAAGCAAGATACCATTTCACATCTTGAAGCATGTGGAGGAGCGTGGAGAGGTTAATTTAGGGCGTGCTGCTGAGCTGGCTGATGCGTATGCTTTGTTGGTGGAGTCACTGGGCAGTAGAGAACGTGGTACTTCCCGACATGTTAGGTCCTCCTCTGATGATAACCTTGGGAACGTGAGTGGTAGGTCGAAAGGTCCCACACCTACTCCCCCCGATGCAACCAAGCTTACTTGTTCTTACTGTAAAATCCCAGGCCATACGATCCAGACTTGTAAACACCCAAAGTGTCGAATTGCTAAAAGTAGTTCCCTGGATCCCAAATCCAAACCAATAGCAAATGCCAATGTGGAAAGACCCCATCAGGATCTCTTCTCTTCATTCACCTATGAGGGAAAAATTTCAATCATAGAGGGGTCTCGTTCTTTCCCTATTCGTATACTACGTGATACGGGCGCAGCACAATCTATCCTCCTGTTTAACGTCATTCCTGATATATCTACCGCATTTACAAATGAGAGTGTTCTAATTTCAGATCTCTCGTCCCATTCTTCCTATCCTTTAGCTAAAGTGCACCTCCAATGTCCCTTGATTACTGGGGAAGTGCAAATAGCCATTAGGAAAGACCCAATGCCTGTGTGCGGCATTCATTTATTATTGGGTAATGACTTGGTAGGAGATCTAGTGGTTCCTAACATAAAGACAGTCGACTCTCCCTTACCTGTCAACTCCACCACTGACCTTAAAGAAACTATTCCTCATCTTTTCCCATCTTGTGCTGTCACCCGGTCACAGAGTGTGCGGAATGGGCCCTCTTCATCTAAAACCACCTCCAATATCTTCCTACCCACAGAAGATCTGTACAATAAGACGATTAGTAAGGATGAGCTCGTTAAAGCCCAACAATCTGATCCATCTTTGAATAAACTTCATCATGCAGCAGTTGAGGGTAAAGATTTTAACACCCTTCCGTGTTTTTATTATCATGAAGGGGTTTTGATGAGGGCCTATAGGCCCCTGAGCTTGCCCATCTAGACACGTGGTCTGAAATACATCAAGTGGTAATTCCAGCTTCAGTCAGACCAGCATTAATTGCCCTTGCCCATGATGGTATTTCAGGACATTTGGGAATCCTGAAAACATATAAAAAGCTCCTCCAACACTATTACTGGCCTGGACTTAGGAAGGATGTGTCACAATACCTAAAATCTTGTCATATTTGTCAAATGGTAGGAAAACCAAATGAAAGTATACCAGCAGCTCCCATTAAGCCCATCCCAGTATTTTCTACCCCATTTGAAAAGATTGTTGTGGATTGTGTGGGCCCATTACCAAAGACTAAGAAGGGAAATCAATTCCTGCTCACAGTTATGGATACCAGTACACGTTATCCTGAGGCTTTTCCCCTTAAAAGCATCACTTCAAAAAACGTAATCAAACATCTTTTGCATCTTTTCACTTCAGTGGGCATTCCTAAAGAGATCCAATCCGATCAGGGCACCAATTTTACGAGCAATCTTTTCAAACAGGTGATGAAAGACCTCAGTGTGGACCATTGTACATCTTCGGCTTACCACCCACAATCCCAAGGTTGCTTGGAACGGTTCCATCAAACTTTCAAATCAATGCTAAAAAAATACTGTATAGAACACCAAAAGGAATGGGATGAAAGCATAGACTTATTACTCTTTGCCATCAGGGAATGTCCCCAGGAGTCATTGGGTTTCTCGCCGTTCGAGTTACTATATGGGAGACAAATTAGAGGACCCCTTAAAATAGTAAAGGAGCAGTGGTTTGACACTCCATCTATTAAGCCCGCAACAGTTTCGCAATACATTGACACTTTACGGGACAAATTAACTGAAGTCCGAACCATTGCTCAGTCAAACTTAAAAAAAGTCCAAGAGAAAATGGTGAAGTCCCAACCTAAATTAGTTAAAAGATCATTTTCTCCAGGTGACAAAGTGTTACTCTTTCTACCCATTCCAGGCTCTCCCCTTAAAAGCAAGTTTACTGGTCCCTATATAGTTGCTAATAAACTATCTCCTCTCAACTATATAGTCCATACTCCTGATCGCAGAAAAGATTCACAACTTGTTCACATTAATCTCATGAAACTTTACCATTCCAGGCAGTCAGAGGAAGACATCCCAGAGGCTGTAAGCCTACCTGTATTGCATACGGTTTTGTCAGGGCCGGAGCCGGAGACAGATGACATGGACCTATTGGAGAATTTAGACTTCCCTCTACCTAAAGAGAACCCTGCTAACAGTCACATACTCAACAATTTGGATGAGTATTTTTCTGTTCTGAATCCATCTCAAGCAAAAGATCTCACTAAGTTATTATCAACATTTCCTAAAGTCACGTCAGACCTCCCAGGGTTTTGCAATATACTTAAACATGATATTAAACTAATCTCAGATGATGTACAACCCATTAGGCAATCAGCATATCGTCTAAGTCCACAAAAAAAATCGATTATGAAAAAGGAGGTAGATTTTTTGTTAAAGCATAACTTAGCTGAGCCTAGTACCTCCCCCTGGGCTTCACCTTGCCTTCTCATTCCAAAACCCGATGGCACCTTTCGTTTCTGTACAGATTATCGTAAAGTGAACCAGGTCACTGTCTCAGACTCCTACCCTTTACCTTTGATTGAAGATATAATAGACAGCATAGGCTGTGCCCAATTTATCAGTACCATAGACCTGTTGAAAGGATATTATCAAGTAGGACTCACGGATAGGGCAAAAATAATCTCGGCATTTATAACTCCATTTGGTCTTTTTCAATATTTAGTTATGGCGTTTGGCTTTTCTAATGCTCCGGCCACATTCCAGAGGGCCATAAACTACCTTATTCAAGACCTAGGTGGGACGTTCGCCTACCTGGATGACCTGGTGGTGGTGTCGGACAGCTGGGACGAACATCTGGTGCGTTTGGAGATACTGTTTGCACGACTGCAAGAGACTGGATTCACCATAAACCTGGCTAAATCTGCTTTTGGCCGGGCCTCGGTGACTTACCTGGGACATATCGTTGGGCATGGTATGGTGAGACCCAAGGACGCAAACGTTGAAGCCATCTTGTCCTTCCCCACTCCAAGGACGAGGAAGGAACTCATGCGCTTCCTGGGGATGTGCGGCTACTACCGTCGGTTCTGCAGTAACTTCTCCAGCGTGGCCGGACCCCTCACAGACCTTACCAGTTCTGCGGTCCCTTACATCTGGAACCAGAAGTGCGACCAGTCTTTCCACCGCCTCAAAGCCTTCCTTGCCTCTAAGCCTGTAGTCCACCCCCCTGACTACACCTTGCCCTTCCATCTGCAAATCGACGCTAGTGGTGTCGGAGTGGGGGCTGTGCTCCTACAACCCGACCCAACCACTGATGTCCTTCACCCTGTGGCATATTACTCCGCCAAGTTGAAAAAACATCAGACCAACTACTCGACCATAGAGAAGGAGGCCCTGGCTCTGGTGTTGGCAATAAAGAAGTTTGAATGTTACCTCCAGTCTTGCCCACAAACAACCCTGGTCTTCACCGACCATAACCCACTCACGTTCATCCAAACCAACAAGACCTCCAACCAGCGAATCCTCCGCTGGGCTCTCCTCACCCAGCCGTATAATCTACAAGTCCGGCACATAAAGGGGGTGGAAAACCTGATTGCAGACTCCTTATCCCGAGCTCCAGTGGAAATGTAGCAGCTACTCTCCAGACGCACCAGGTGATCACCTCCTTCGCGCCCGCGCTACGAAGGTCTTTGGAGGGGGGGTGTGTTACGAACCCCTCCACCGATTGTCTTCATCTACCTACCCAGCACCACGAGCAACGCCATCTAGGGACGAAACACGAGTATGGCTCGTCTTAGTTACCACTCCCGGGTTTCCCTTCTCCATATCCTGGTTGTTGCGTCACTTCCGCCTCAGTCTACTTTGTCAGCTCCAATTCGAGGAGAGGACACTTCACTCTGGGAAGCGACCACAGGATCACCTATCCTGGAAACCTACGGCACAGTGACTATTTACCGTCTTCTACCATACTCAGCCTTGCTCGTCAGCCATCTCAGCTCCTCACTTAAGTATTTGTAATCTTGTATTGCCTCTCCCCCCTCCACATTGCTTCACTATTGTTTTATGTTTTATTACTATGTATATACTGTTCGTGTTTAGGTTAAGTTTGGTTAAGGGTAGTGTATAAGCTGAATATTTTGTTAAGGAATTTATGGTACTTTATTATATACAACGAAAACTCGCATCCTTTGTCTACCCTTTTTTAGTCCGATTGTCTTTGTTTTTTTTTTTGTTGTTACCCGTTGGGATCTGGGTAGACGTATAACTATATTCTAAATCCCCAACTCGTAACACACTCCATCTATTAAGCCCGCAACAGTTTCCCAATACATTGACACTTTACGGGACAAATTAACTGAAGTCCGAACCATTGCTCAGTCAAACTTAAAAAAAGTCCAAGAGAAAATGGTGAAGTCCCAACCTAAATTAGTTAAAAGATCATTTTCTCCAGGTGACAAAGTGTTACTCTTTCTACCCATTCCAGGCTCTCCCCTTAAATGCAAGTTTACTGGTCCCTATATAGTTGCTAATAAACTATCTCCTCTCAACTATATAGTCCATACTCCTGATCGCAGAAAAGATTCACAACTTGTTCACATTAATCTCATGAAACTTTACCATTCCAGGCAGTCAGAGGAGGACATCCCAGAGGCTGTAAGCCTACCTGTATTGCATACGGTTTTGTCAGGGCCGGAGCCGGAGACAGATGACATGGACCTATTGGAGAATTTAGACTTCCCTCTACCTAAAGAGAACCCTGCTAACAGTCACATACTCAACAATTTGGATGAGTATTTTTCTGTTCTGAATCCATCTCAAGCAAAAGATCTCACTAAGTTATTATCAACATTTCCTAAAGTCACGTCAGACCTCCCAGGGTTTTGCAATATACTTAAACATGATATTAAACTAATCTCAGGTGATGTACAACCCATTAGGCAATCAGCATATCGTCTAAGTCCACAAAAAAAATCGATTATGAAAAAGGAGGTAGATTTTTTGTTAAAGCATAACTTAGCTGAGACTAGTACCTCCCCCTGGGCTTCACCTTGCCTTCTCATTCCAAAACCCGATGGCACCTTTCGTTTCTGTACAGATTATCGTAAAGTGAACCAGGTCACTGTCTCAGACTCCTACCCTTTACCTTTGATTGAAGATATAATAGACAGCATAGGCTGTGCCCAATTTATCAGTACCATAGACCTGTTGAAAGGATATTATCAAGTAGGACTCACGGATAGGGCAAAAATAATCTCGGCATTTATAACTCCATTTGGTCTTTTTCAATATTTAGTTATGGCGTTTGGCTTTTCTAATGCTCCGGCCACATTCCAGAGGGCCATAAACTACCTTATTCAAGACCTAGGTGGGACGTTCGCCTACCTGGATGACCTGGTGGTGGTGTCGGACAGCTGGGACGAACATCTGGTGCGTTTGGAGATACTGTTTGCACGACTGCAAGAGACTGGATTCACCATAAACCTGGCTAAATCTGCTTTTGGCCGGGCCTCGGTGACTTACCTGGGACATATCGTTGGGCATGGTATGGTGAGACCCAAGGACGCAAACGTTGAAGCCATCTTGTCCTTCCCCACTCCAAGGACGAGGAAGGAACTCATGCGCTTCCTGGGGATGTGCGGCTACTACCGTCGGTTCTGCAGTAACTTCTCCAGCGTGGCCGGACCCCTCACAGACCTTACCAGTTCTGCGGTCCCTTACATCTGGAACCAGAAGTGCGACCAGTCTTTCCACCGCCTCAAAGCCTTCCTTGCCTGTAAGCCTGTAGTCCACCCCCCTGACTACACCTTGCCCTTCCATCTGCAAATCGACGCTAGTGGTGTCGGAGTGGGGGCTGTGCTCCTACAACCCGACCCAACCACTGATGTCCTTCACCCTGTGGCATATTACTCTGCCAAGTTGAAAAAACATCAGACCAACTACTCGACCATAGAGAAGGAGGCCCTGGCTCTGGTGTTGGCAATAAAGAAGTTTGAATGTTACCTCCAGTCTTGCCCACAAACAACCCTGGTCTTCACCGACCATAACCCACTCACGTTCATCCAAACCAACAAGACCTCCAACCAGCGAATCCTCCGCTGGGCTCTCCTCACCCAGCCGTATAATCTACAAGTCCGGCACATAAAGGGGGTGGAAAACCTGATTGCAGACTCCTTATCCCGAGCTCCAGTGGAAATGTAGCAGCTACTCTCCAGACGCACCAGGTGATCACCTCCTTCGCGCCCGCGCTACGAAGGTCTTTGGAGGGGGGGTGTGTTACGAACCCCTCCACCGATTGTCTTCATCTACCTACCCAGCACCACGAGCAACGCCATCTAGGGACGAAACACGAGTATGGCTCGTCTTAGTTACCACTCCCGGGTTTCCCTTCTCCATATCCTGGTTGTTGCGTCACTTCCGCCTCAGTCTACTTTGTCAGCTCCAATTCGAGGAGAGGACACTTCACTCTGGGAAGCGACCACAGGATCACCTATCCTGGAAACCTACGGCACAGTGACTATTTACCGTCTTCTACCATACTCAGCCTTGCTCGTCAGCCATCTCAGCTCCTCACTTAAGTATTTGTAATCTTGTATTGCCTCTCCCCCCTCCACATTGCTTCACTATTGTTTTATGTTTTATTACTATGTATATACTGTTCGTGTTTAGGTTAAGTTTGGTTAAGGGTAGTGTATAAGCTGAATATTTTGTTAAGGAATTTATGGTACTTTATTATATACAACGAAAACTCGCATCCTTTGTCTACCCTTTTATGTCCGATTGTCTTTGTTTTTTTTTTTTGTTGTTACCTGTTGGGATCTGGGTAGACGTATAACTATATTCTAAATCCCCAACTCGTAACACAGGTGTGTAGAGTTACTTGATGACAGTGGTGCAGAGTTACCTGATGACAGTGGTACAGAGTTACCTGATGGCAGTGGTACAGAGTTACCTAATGGCAGTGGTGCAGAGTTTCCTGATAACAGGTGTGCACAGTTAATGGATGACAGTGGTGCAGAGTTACATGATGGCAGTGGTGCAGAGTAACCTGATGACAGTGATGTAGAGTTTCCTGATGACAGTAGTGCAGAGTTACATGATGACAGTGGTAAACAGTTACCTGTTAACACGTGTGTAGAATTACTTGATGACAGTGGTGCAAAGTTACCCGATGACAGTGGTTCAGAGTTACCTGATGGCAGTGGTGCAGATTTCACTGATGACAGTGGTTTAGAGTTTACTGATGACAGTAGTGCACAGTTACCTGATGACAGTGGTGCAGAGTTACCTGACGACAGTGGCGCAGAGTTACCTGATGACAGTGGTACAGAGTCACCTGACTTCAGTGGTACAGAGTTGCCTGATAACAGGTGTGTAGAGTTACTTGATGACAGTGGTAGAGAGTTACCTGATGGCAGTGGTGCAGAATTCACTGATGACAGTGGTTTAGAGTTTCCTGTTGACAGTAGTGCAGAGTAACCTGATGACAGTGGTCCATAGCTACCTGATGCCAGTGGTGCAAAGTTACCTGATAACAGGTGTGTACAGTTACTGGATGACAGTGGTGCAGAGTTTCTTGATGACAGGTGTGTAGAGTTTCCTGATGACAGTGGTGCAGAGTTACCTGAAGACATTGATGTAGAGTTAACTGATGACAGTAGTGCAGAGTTACCTGATGACAGTGGTATAGAGTTACCTGTTAACAAGTGTGTAGAACTCTACTTGACAGTGGAGCAGAGTTACCTGATGACAGTGGTCCAGAGTTACCTAATGGCAGTGGTGCAGAGTTACCTGATAACAGGTGTGCACAGTTACTGGATGACAGTGGTGTAGAGTTACCTGATGACAGTAGTGTAGAGTTTCCTGATGACAGTGGTGCAGAGTTACCTGATGACAGTGGTGCAGAGTTACCAGATGACAGTGGTACAGAGTTACCTGATGGCAGTGGTGCAGAGTTACCTGACAACAGGTGTGTAGAGTTACTTGATGACAGTGGTGCAGAGTTACCCGATGACAGTGGTAGAGAGTTACCTGATGGCTGTGGTATAAAGCTACCTGATGGCAGTGGTGCAGAATTCACTGATGACAGTGGTTTAGAGTTTCCTAATGACAGTAGTGTAGAGTTACATGATGACAGTGGTGCAGAGTTACCTGATAACAGTGGTGCAGAATTACCTGATAACAGGTGTGTACAGTTACTGGATGATAGTGGTGCAGAGTTTCCTGATGACAGTAGTGTAGAGTTTCCTGATGACAGTGATGTAAAGTTCCCTGATGACAGTAGTGCAGAGATACCTGATGGCAGTGGTGCAGATTACCTGATGACAGTGATGTAGAGTTACCTGATGACAGTGGTAAAGAGTTACCTGTTAACAGGTGTGTAGAGTTACTTGAATACAGTTGTAAAGAGTTACCTGATGACAATGGTACAGTGTTACCTGATGGCAGTGGTGCAGAGTTACCTGATGACAGTGGTACAGAGTTAAATGATAACAGGTGTGTAGAGTTACTTGAATACAGTTGTAAAGACTTACCTGATGACAATGGTACAGAGTTACATGATGGCAGTGGTACAGAGTTTCCTGATGACAGTAGTGCAGAGTTACCTGATGGCAGTGGTGTAGAGTTTCCTGATAACAATGGTACAGAGTTACCTGATGACAGTGTCGCAGAGTTACCTGATGACAGTGGTACAGAGGTACCTGATGACAGTGGTGCAGAGTTACCTGATGGCAGTAGTGTAGATTTTCCTGATGACAGTGGTACAGAGTTACCTGATAACAGGCGTGTAGATATACCTGAATACAGTTGTGCAGAGTTTTTTGATGACAGTAGTGCAGAGTTACCTGATTACAGTGGTGCAGAGTTACTTGATGACAGTGGTGTAGACTTTCCTGATGACAGTGGTACAGAGTTACCTGATAACAGGTGTGTAGATTTACCTGAATACAGTTGTGCAGAGTTACCTGATGACAGTGGTACAGAGTTACCTGATGGCCGTGGTATAGAGTTTCCTGACGACAGTAGCGCAGAGTTACCTGAAAACAGTGGTGCAGAGTTACCTTATGACAGTGGTACAGAATTACTTGATGGCAGTGGTGCAGAGTTACCTGATGACTGTGGTATATAGAGCTACCTGAATACAGTTGTGCAGAGTTACCTGTTGTCAGTGGTACAGAGTTACCTGATGGCAGTGGTACAGAGTTCCTGATGACAGTGGTAGAGAGTTTTCTGATGGCAGTGATGCAGAGTTACCTGATGACAGTGGTGCAGACTTACCTGATAAGAGTTGTGCAGAGTTAACTGATGACAGTGGTACAGAGTTACCTGATAACAGGAGTGTAGAGTTACTGGAATACAGTTGTCAAGAGTTACCTGATGACAGTGGTACAGAGTTACCTGATGGCAGTGGTACAGAGTTTCCTCATGACAGTAGTGCAGAGTTACCTGATGGCAGTGGTGTAGATTTTCCTGATGACATTGGTACAGCGTTACCTGATGACAGTGTCGCAGAGTTACCTGATAACAGTTGTGCAGAGTTACATGACGACAGTGGTGTAGAGTTACCTGATAACAGGTGTGTAAAGTTACCTGATGGCAGTGGTATAGAGTTTACCTGATGACAGTGGTGTAGAGTTTGCTGATGACAGTAGTGCAGAGTTACCTGATAACAGGTGTGTAGAGTTACTTGATGACAGTGGTGCAGAGTTACCTAATGACAGTGGTACAGAGTTACGTAATGGCTGTGGTACAGAGTTACTTGATAACAAGGAGTGTAGAGTTACCTGAATACAGTGGTGCAAAGCTTACTCATGACAGTGGTGCAGAGTTACCTGATGACAGTGGTGCAGAGTTAACTGATAACAGGTGTGTACAGTTACTGGATGACAGTGGTGCAGAGTTACCTCATGACAGTGGTGAAGAGCTTCCTGATGACAGTAGTGCAGAGTTACCTGATGGCAGTGGAGCAGAGTTACCTGATGACAGTGGTGGAGAATTACCTGGTGACAGTGGTGTAGACTTACCTGATGGCAGTGGTGTAGATTTGCCTAATGACACTGATGTGGAATTAATTGATGACAGTTGTGTAGATTTACCTGATGACAGTTGTGTAGAATTACCTGGTGACAGTGGTGTAGACTTACCTGATGGCAGTGGTGTAGAGTTACCTGATGACAGTGGTGTAGAGTTACCTGATGACAGTAATTTAGATTTACCTGATGACAGTGATAAAGAGTTACCTGATGACAGTGGTCTAGGGTTAAACTTCTTTATACCACTGTGTCCAAGAATGTGTCTTGAGTGTACTCATCTGGGAGAGACACTTCCTACATTCCTCACATTCAAACTCCTTCACACCATTGTGTACAAGAATGTGTCCCATGAGATAACTCTTCAGGGAGAAACATTTCCCACATTCCTCATCTGATGACATTGGTACAGAGTTACCTGATGACAGTGGTACTCAGTTACCTCATGGCAGTGGTGCAGAGTTACTTGATGAAACTTACAGTTGTGTAGAGTTACCTGATGACAGTGATAAAAAATTACCTGAAAACAGGTGTGTAGAGATACCTGCTGACAGTGGTGTAGAGTTTGCTGATGACAGTAGTGCAGAGTTACCTGATAACAGGTGTGTAGAGTTACCTGATGACAGTGGTGCAGAGTTACCTGATAACAGGTGTGTACAGTTACTGGATGACAGTGGTGTAGAGTTACCTGATGACAGTGATGTAGAGTTTCCTGATGACAGTGGTACAGAGTTACCTGATAACAGGTGTGTAGAGTTACCTAAATACAGTGGTGCATATTTACCTCATGACAGTGGTGGAGAGTTACCTGATGACAGTGGTGCAGAGTTACCTGATGACAGTAGTGCAGAGTTACCTGATGACAGAGGTAAAGAGTTACCTGTTAACAGGTGTGTAGAGTTACTTGATGACAGTGGTGCAGAGTTACCTGATGACAGTGGTACAGAGTTACCTAATGGCAGTGGTACAGAGTTACCTGATGGCAGTGGTGCAGAGTTTCCTGATGACAGTGGTACAGAGTTACCTAATGGCAGTGGTACAGAGTTACCTGATGGCAGTGGTGCAGAGTTTCCTGATGACAGTAGTGCAGAGATACCTGACGACAGTGGTAAAGAGTTACCTGTTAACAGGTGTGTAGAGTTACTTGATGACAGTGGTGCAAAGTTACCCGATGACAGTGGTACAGTTACCTGATGGCAGGGGTGCTGAGTTACCTGATAACAGGTGTGTAGAGTTACTTGATGACAGTGGTGCAAAGTTACCCGATGACAGTGGTACAGAGTTACCTGATGGCAGTGGTACAGAGTTACCTGATAGCAGTGGTGCAGATTTCACTGATGACAGTGGTTTAGAGTTTACTGATGACAGTAGTGCAGAGTTACCTGATGACAGTGGTGCAGAGTTACCTGATGACAGTGGTACAGAGTTACATGATGGCAGTGGTGCAGAGTTACCTGATGACATTGGTACAGAGTTACCTGATAACAGTGGTGCAGAGTAACCTTATGACAGTGGTGTAGAGTTACCTGATAACAGGTGTGCAGAGATACCTGATGACAGTGGTAGAGAGTTCCCTGATGACAGTGGTGCAGAGTTCCCTGATGACAGTGGTGCAGAGTTACCTGATTGCAGTGGTACAGAGTTACCTGATGGCAGTGGTGTAGATTTCCCTGATGACAGTGGTGCAGAGTTTCTTGATGATAGTAGTGCACAGTTACCTGATGACAGTGGTGCATAGCTACCTGATGACAGTGGTGTAGAGTTTCCTGATGACAGTGGTACAGAGTTACCTGATAACAGGTGTGTAGAGTTACCTAAATACAGTGGTGCATATTTACCTCATGACAGTGGTGGAGAGTTACCTGATGACAGTGGTGCAGAGTTACCTGATGACAGTGGTGCAGAGTTACCTGATGACAGTGGTGCAGAGTTTCCTGATGACAGTGGTACAGCGCTATCTGATAACAGGTGTGTAGAGTTACCTGAATACAGTGGTGCAGAGTTACCTCATGACAGTAGTGGAGTGTTTCCTGATGATAGTAGTGCAGAGTTACCTGATAGAAGTGGTACAGAGTTACCTGATGACAGTGATGTAGAGTTTCCTGATGACAGTAGTGCAGAGTTACCTGATGACAGTGGTAATGAGTTACCTGTTAACAGGTGTGTAGAGTTACTTGATGACTGTGGTGCAGAGTTACCTAATGACAGTGATGCAGAGTTACCTAATGGTTGTGGTACAGAGTTACCTGATAGCAGTGGTGCAGAGTTACCTGATGACAGTGGTGCAGAGTTTCTTGATGACAGTGGTACAGAGTTTTCTGATGACTGTGGTGCAGAGTTACCTTATGGCAGTGGTGCAGAGTTACCTTATGGCAGTGGTGCAGAGTTACCTGATGGCAGTGGTGCAGAGTTACCTGTAAACAGTGGTGCAGAGTTTCCTTATGACAGTGGTACAGAATTACTTGATGGCAGTGGTGCAGAGTTACCTGATGACTGTGGTACAGAGTTACCTGATAAGAGGTGTGTAGAGTTACCTGAATACAGTTGTGAATAGTTACCTGTTGTCAGTGGTACAGAGTTACCTGATGGCAGTCGTACAGAGTTTCCTGTTGACAGTAGTGCAGAGTTAACCTGATGGCAGTGGTACAGATTTATCTTATGACAGTGGTAGAGAGTTACCTGATGGCAGTGATGCAGAGAAACCTGATGACAGTGGTGCAGAGTTACCTGATAACAGTGGTGCAGAGTTAACTGATGCCAGTGGTACAGAGTTACATGATGGCAGTGGTGCAGAGTTACCTGATAAGAGGCGTGTAGAGTTACTTGAATACAGTTGTAAAGAGCTACCTGATGATAGTAGTATAGAGTTACCTGATGGCAGTGGTACAGAGTTTCCTGATGACAGTAGTGCAGAGTTACCTGATGAGAGTGGTGCATAGTTACCTGATGACAGTGGTGTAGAGTTTCCTGATGACAGTGGTGGAGAGTTACCTGATGACAGTAGTGCAGAGTTACCTGATTACAGGTGTGTACAGTTACTGGATGACAGTGGTGCAGAGTTACCTCATGACAGTGGTGGAGAGCTTCCTGATGACAGTAGTGCAGAGTTACCTGATAACAGGTGTGTACAGTTACTGGAAGACAGTGGTGCAGAGTTACCTCATGACAGTGGTGGAGAGTTTCCTGATGACAGTAGTGCAGAGTTACCTAATGGTAGTGGTGAAGAGTTACCTGATGACAGTGATGTAGAGTTTCCTGATGACATTAGTGCAGAGTTACCTGATGACAGTGGTAATGAGTTACCTGTTAATAGGTGTGTAAAGTTGCTTGATGACAGTTGTGCGGTGTTACCTGATGACAGTGGTACAGAGTTACCTGATTGCAGTGGTACAGTGTTACCTGATGACAGTGGTGCAGAGTTACCTGATAAAAGGTGTGTAGAGTTACTTGAATACAGTTGTAAAGAGTTACCTGATGACAGTGGTACAGAGATACCTGATGGCAGTGGTGTAGATTTTCCTGATGACAGTGGTACAGAGTTACCTGATGACAGTGTGGCAGAGTTACCTGATAACAGGTGTGTACAGTTACTGGAAGACAGTGGTGCAGAGTTACCTCATGACAGTGGTGGAGAGTTTCCTGATGACAGTAGTGCAGAGTTACCTAATGGTAGTGGTGAAGAGTTACCTGATGACAGTGATGTAGAGTTTCCTGATGACATTAGTGCAGAGTTACCTGATGACAGTGGTAATGAGTTACCTGTTAATAGGTGTGTAAAGTTGCTTGATGACAGTTGTGCGGTGTTACCTGATGACAGTGGTACAGAGTTACCTGATGACAGTGGTACAGAGTTACCTGATGACAGTGGTGCAGAGTTACCTGATAAAAGGTGTGTAGAGTTACTTGAATACAGTTGTAAAGAGTTACCTGATGACAGTGGTACAGAGATACCTGATGGCAGTGGTGTAGATTTTCCTGATGACAGTGGTACAGAGTTACCTGATGACAGTGTGGCAGAGTTACCTGATGACAGTAGTGCAGAGTTACCTGATGACAGTGGTGCATAGTTACCTGATGACAGTGGTGTAGAGTTACCTGATGACAGTGGTACAGAGTTACCTGATAACAGGTGTGTAGAGTTACCTGAATACAGTTGTGCAGAGTTACCTGATGACAGTGGTACAGAGTTTCCTGATGACAATGGTACAGAGTTTCCTGATGACAGTAGTGCAGAGTTACGTGATGGCAGTGGTACAGAGTTACCTGATGGCAGTGGTGTAGAGGTTCCTGATGACAGTAGTGCAGAGTTACCTGATGGCTGTGGTACACAGTTACCTGATGGCATTGGTACAGAGTTACCATATGACAGTTTTACAGAGATACTTGATGGCAGTGGTGCAGAGTTACCTGATGACAGTGGTACAGAGTTACCTGATAACAGGTGTGTAGAGTTACCTGAATACAGTTGTGCAGAGTTACCTGATGACAGTGGTACAGAGTTACCTGATGGCAGTGGTACAGAGTTTCCTGATGACAGTAGTGCAGAGTTACCTGATGGCAGTGGTAGAGAGTTACCTGATGACAGTGGTAGAGAGTTACCTGATGGCAGTGATGCAGAGTTACCTGATGACAGTGGTGCAGAGTTACCTGATGACAGTGGTGCAGAGTTAACTGATGACAGTGGTACAGAGTTACATGATGGCAGTGGTGCAGAGTTACCTGATGACAGTGGTACAGAGTTACCTGATAACAGGTGTGTAGAGTTACCTGAATACAGTTGTGCAGAGTTACCTGATGACAGTGGTACAGATTTTTCTGATGGCAGTGGTACAGAGTTACCTGATGACAGTTGTGCAGAGATTCCTGACGACAGTGGTGCAAACTTTCTTGATGACAGTGGTACAGAGTTACCTGCTGGCTTTGTTACAGAGTTACCTGATGGCAGTGGTGCAGATTTGCCTGATGACAGTGGTGAATAGTTACCTGATGACAGTGGTGTAGAGTTACCTGATGACAGTGGTACTGAGTTACCTGATAACAGGTGTGTAGAGTTACCTGAATACATTTGTGCATAGTTACCTGATGACAGTGGTACAGAGTTTCCTGATGACAGTAGTGCAGAGTTACCTGAAGGCAGTGGTATAGAGTTACCTGATGACAGTGGTGCAGAGTTACCTGATGACAGTGGTACACAGTTACCTGACAACAGGTGTGTAGAGTTACCTGAATACAGTGGTGCAAAGTTGACTCATGACAGTGGTGGATAGTTACCTGATAACAATGTGTGTACAGTTGCTGGATGACAGTGGTGCAGAGTTACCTGATGACAGTGGTGCAGAGTTACCTGATGACAGTGGTGCAGAGTTACCTGATGACAGTGGTGCAGAGTTACCTGATGACAGTGGTGCAGAGTTACCTGATGACAGTGGTGCAGAGTTACCTGATGACAGTGGTGCAGAGTTACCTGATGACAGTGGTGTAGAGTTACGTGATGGCAGTGGTGCAGAGTAACCTCATGACAGTGGTACAGAGTTACCTGATGACAGTGGTGCAGAGCTACCTGATGACAGTGGTACAGAGTTACCTGATGACAGTGGTTCAGAGTTACCTGATGACAGTGGTGCAGAGTTACCTGATGACAGTGGTACAGAGTTACCTGATGACAGTGGTGCAGAGTTACCTAATGACAGTGATTCAGAGTTACCTGATGACAGTGGTGCAGAGTTACCTGATGACAGTGGTACAGAGTTACCTGATGACAGTGGTGTAGAGTTACCTGATGACAGTGGTGCAGAGTTACCTGATGACAGTGGTGTAGAGTTACTTGATGAGAGTGGTGTTGAGTTTCCTGATGACAGTGGTAGAAAGCTACCTAATGACAGTGGTGTAGAGTTACCTGATGACAGTGGTACAGAGCTACATGATTGCAGTGGTGCAGAGTTACCTGATGACAGTGGTACAGAGTTACCTGCTAACAGGTGTGTAGAGTTACGTGAATACAGTGTTGCAGAGTTCCCTGACTGACAGTGGTACAGAGTTACCGATGGCAGTGGTACAGAGTTACCTGATGACAGTTGTGCAGAGATACCTGACGACAGTGGTGCAGAGTTTCTTGATGACAGTGGTACAGAGTTACCTGATGGCTTTGGTACAGAGTTACCTGATGGCAGTGGTGCAGAGTTACCTGATGACAGTAGTGCAGAGTTACCTGATGACAGTGGTGCATAGTTACCTGATGACAGTGGTGTAGAGTTACCTGATGACAGTGGTACAGAGCTACATGATAACAGGTGTGTAGAGTTACCTGAATACAGTTGTGTAGAGTTACTGATGACAGTGGTACAGAGTTACATGATTGCAGTGGTGCAGAGTTACCTGATGACAGTGGTACAGAGTTACCTGCTAACAGGTGTGTAGAGTTACCTGAATACAGTTTTGCAGAGTTCCCTACTGACAGTGGTACAGATTTACCCGATGGCAGTGGTACAGAGTTACCTCATGACAGTTGTGCAGAGATACCTGACGACAGTGGTGCAGAGTTTCTTGATGACAGTGGTACAGAGTTACCTCATGACAGTGGTGTAGAGGTACCTGATGACAGTGGTGTAGAGTTACCTGATGACAGTGGTACAGAGTTACATGATAAGAGGTGTGTAGAGTTACCTGAATACAGTTGTGCAGAGTTACCTGATGACAGTGGTATAGAGTTTCCTCATGGCAGTGGTACAGAGTTTCCTGATGAGAGTAGTGCAGAGTTACCTGATGACAGTGGTGCGGAGTTAACTGATGACAGTTGTGTAGAGTTACTGATGACAGTGGTGTAGAGGTACCTGATGACAGTGGTGTAGAGTTACGTGATGACAGTGGTTTAGAGTTACCTAATGACAGTGGTATAGAGTTACCTGATGACAGTGGTGTAGAGTTACCTGATGACAGTGTTGCAGAGTTACCTGATGACAGTGTTGCAGAGTTACCTGATGACAGTGGTGCAGAGTTACCTGATGACAGTGGTGCAGAGTTACCTGATGACAGTGGTGCAGAGTTACCTGATGACAGTGGTGCAGAGTTACCTGATGACAGTGGTGCAGAGTTACCTGATGACAGTGGTGCAGAGTTACCTGATGACAGTGGTGCAGAGTTACCTGATGACAGTGGTGCAGAGTTACCTGATGACAGTGGTGCAGAGTTAACTGATGACTGTGGTGTAGAGTTACCTGGTGACAGTGGTATAGAGTTACCTGATGACAGTGGTGTAGAGTTACCTGATGACAGTGGTGTTGAGTTACCTGATGACAGTGGTGTAGAGTTACGTGATGACGATGGTGTAGAGTTACCTGATGACAGTGGTGTAGAGTTACCTGATGACAGTGGTGTAGAGTTACCTGATGACAGTGGTATAGAATTACCTGATGACAGTGGTATAGAGTTACCTGATGACAGTGGTGGATAGTTACCTGATCACAGTGGTTTAGAGTTACCTAATGACGGTGGTGTAGAGTTACTTGATGACAGTGGTGTTGAGTTACCTGATGACAGTGGTAGAGAGCTACCTGATGACAGTGGTGTACAGTTTCCTGATGACAGTGGTACAGAGTTACCTGATGACAGTGGTTCAGAGTTACCTGATGACAGTGGTGCAGAGTTAACTGATGACAGTGGCACAGAGTTACCTGATGACAGTGGTTCAGAGTTACCTGATGACAGTGGTGCAGAGTTACCTGATGACAGTGGTACAGAGTTACCTGATGACAGTGGTGCAGAGTTACCTGATGACAGTGGTGCGGAGTTACCTGATGACAGTTGTGTAGAGTTACCTGATGACAGTGGTGTAGAGTTACCTGATGACAGTGGTGTAGAGTTACGTGATGACATTGGTGTAGAGTTACGTGATGACAGTGGTATAGAGTTACGTGATGACAGTGGTATAGAGTTACCTGATGACAGTGGTGAAGTGTTACCTGATGACAGTGGTTTAGAGTTACGTGATGACAGTGGTGTAGAGTTACCTGATGACAGTGGTGTAGAGTTACCTGATGACAGTGGTGCAGAGTTACCTGATGACAGTAGTACAGAGTTACCTGATGACAGTGGTGCAGAGTTACCTGATGAGAGTGGTGCGGAGTTACCTGATGACAGTGGTACAGAGTTTCCTGATGACGGTGGTGTAGAGTTACCTGATGACAGTGGTACAGAGTTACCTGAAGACAGTGGTGCAGAGTTACCTGATGACAGTGGTACATAGTTACCTGATGACAGTGCTGTAGAGTTACCTGATGACAGTGATGTAGAGTTACCTCATAACAGTGGTGTAGAGTTACGTGATGACAGTGGTATAGAGTTACCTGATGACAGTGGTGTAGAGTTACCTGATGACAGTGGTGTAGAGTTACGTGATGACAGTGGTATAGAGTTACCTGATGACAGTGGTATAGAGTTACCTGATGACAGTGGTATAGAATTACCTTATGACAGTGGTATAGAGTTACCTGATGACAGTGGTGGAGAGTTACCTGATCACAGTGGTTTAGAGTCACCTAATGACGGTGGTGTAGAGTTACTTGATGACAGTGGTGTTGAGTTACCTGATGACAGTGGTAGAGAGCTACCTGATGACAGTGGTGTACAGTTACCTGATGACAGTGGTACAGAGTTACCTGATCACAGTGGTTCAGAGTTACCTGATGACAGTGGTGCAGAGTTAACTGATGACAGTGGCACAGAGTTACCTGATGACAGTGGTGCAGAGTTACCTGATGACAGTGGTGCAGAGTTACCTGATGACAGTTGTGCAGAGATACCTGACGACAGCGGTGCAGAGTTTCTTGATGACAGTGGTACAGAGTTACCTGATGGCTTTGGTACAGAGTTACCTGATGGCAGTGGTGCCGATTTACCTAATGACAGTAGTGCAGAGTTACCTGATGACAGTGGTGCAGAGTTACCTGATGACAGTGGTGCAGAGTTACCTGATGACAGTGGTACAGAGTTACCTGATGACAGTGGTGCAGAGTTACCTGATGACAGTGGTACAGAGTTACCTGATGACAGTGGTACAGAGTTACCTGATGACAGTGGTACAGAGTTACCTGATGACAGTGGTGCAGAGTTACCTGATGAGTGATGTAGAGTTACCAGATCACAGTGGAACAGAGTTACCTGATGACCGTGGTGTAGAGTTACCTAATGGCAGTGGTGCAGAGTTACCTGATGACAGTGCTGCAGAGTTACCTGATGACAGTGGTGTAGAGTTACCTGATGGCAGTGGTGCAGAGTTACCTGATGACAGTGGTACTGAGTTACCTGATGACAGTGGTGCAGTTACCTGATGACAGTGGTACAGAGTTCGCTGATGACAGTGGTGCAGAGTTACCTAATGACAGTGGTGCAGAGTTACCTGATGAGAGTGGTACAGAGTTACCTGATGACAGTGGTGTAGAGTTACCTGATCACAGTGGTGTAGAGTTACCTAATGACGGTGGTGTAGAGTTACTTGATGAGAGTGGTGTTGAGTTACCTGATGACAGTGGTAGAGAGATACCTAATGACAGTGATGTAGAGTTACCTGATGACAGTGGTACAGAGTTACATGATTGCAGTGGTGCAGAGTTACCTGATGACAGTGGTACAGAGTTACCTGCTAACAGGTGTGTAGAGTTACCTGAATACAGTTTTGCAGAGTTCCCTACTGACAGTGGTACAGATTTACCCGATGGCAGTGGTACAGAGTTACCTCATGACAGTTGTGCAGAGATACCTGACGACAGTGGTGCAGAGTTTCTTGATGACAGTGGTACAGAGTTACCTGATGGCTTTGGTACAGAGTTACCTGATGGCAGTGGTGCAGATTTACCTGATGACAGTAGTGCAGAGTTACCTGATGACAGTGGTGCATAGTTACCTGATGACAGTGGTGCAGAGTTACCTGATGACAGTGGTACAGAGTTACATGATAACAGGTGTGTAGAGTTACCTGAATACAGTTGTGCAGAGTTACCTGATGACAGTGGTGCAGAGTTTCTTGATGACAGTGGTACAGAGTTACCTGATGGCTTTGGTACAGAGTTACCTGATGGCAGTGGTGCAGATTTACCTGATGACAGTAGTGCAGAGTTACCTGATGACAGTGGTGCATAGTTACCTGATGACAGTGGTGTAGAGTTACCTGATGACAGTGGTACAGAGTTACATGATAACAGGTGTGTAGAGTTACCTGAATACAGTTGTGCAGAGTTACCTGATGACAGTGGTATAGAGTTTCCTCATGGCAGTGGTACAGAGTTTCCTGATGAGAGTAGTGCAGAGTTACCTGATGACAGTGGTGCAGAGTTACCTGATGACAGTGGTGCGAAGTTAACTGATGATCGTTGTGTAGAGTTACCTGATGACAGTGGTGTAGAGGTACCTGATGACAGTGGTGTAGAGTTACCTGATGACAGTGGTGTAGAGTTACCTGATGACAGTGGTGTAGAGTTACCTGATGACAGTGGTGTAGACTTACGTGATGACAGTGGTATAGAGTTACCTGATGACAGTGGTGCAGAGTTACCTGATGACAGTGGTGCAGAGTTACCTGATGACAGTGGTGCAGAGTTACCTGATGACAGTGGTACAGAGTTTCCTGATGACAGTGGTGCAGAGTTACCTGATGACAGTGGTACAGAGTTACCTGATGACAGTGGTGCAGAGTTAACTGATGACAGTGGTGCGGAGTTACCTGATGACAGTGGTGCAGAGTTACCTAATGACAGTGGTACATAGTTACCTGATGACAGTGGTACAGAGTTACCTGATGACAGTGATGTAGAGTTAACTGATGACTGTGGTGTAGAGTTACCTGGTGACAGTGGTATAGAGTTACCTGATGACAGTGGTGTTGAGTTACCTGATGACAGTGGTGTAGAGTTACGTGATGACGGTGGTATAGAGTTACCTGATGACAGTGGTGTAGAGTTACCTGATGATAGTGGTGTAGAGTTACCTGATGACAGTGGTATAGAATTACCTTATGACAGTGGTATAGAGTTACCTGATGACAGTGGTGGAGAGTTACCTGATCACAGTGGTTTAGAGTTACCTAATGACGGTGGTGTAGAGATTGCTTGATGACAGTGGTGTTGAGTTACCTGATGACAGTGGTAGAGAGCTACCTGATGTCAGTGCTGTACAGTTACCTGATGACAGTGGTACAGAGTTACCTGATCACAGTGGTTCAGAGTTACCTGATGACAGTGGTGCAGAGTTAACTGATGACAGTGGCACAGAGTTACCTGATGACAGTGGTTCAGAGCTACCTGACGACAGTGGTGCAGAGTTACCTGATGACAGTGGTACAGAGTTACCTGATGACAGTGGTGCAGAGTTACCTGTTGACAGTGGTGCGGAGTTACCTGATGACAGTGGTGTAGAGTTACCTGATGACAGTGGTGTAGAGTTACCTGATGACAGTGGTGTAGAGTTACCTGATGACAGTGGTGTAGAGTTACGTGATGACAGTGGTATAGAGTTACCTGATGACAGTGGTATAGAGTTACCTGATGACAGTGGTGAAGAGTTACCTGATGACAGTGGTTTAGAGTTACGTGATGACAGTGGTATAGAGTTACCTGATGACAGTGGTGCAGAGTTACCTGATGACAGTGGTGCAGAGTTACCTGATGACAGTAGTACAGAGTTACCTGATGACAGTGGTGCAGAGTTACCTGATGAGAGTGGTGCGGAGTTACCTGATGACAGTGGTACAGAGTTTCCTGATGACGGTGGTGTAGAGTTACCTGATGACAGTGTTACAGAGTTACCTGAAGACAGTGGTGCAGAGTTACCTGATGACAGTGATGTAGAGTTACCTGATGACAGTGGTGTAGAGTTACGTGATGACAGTGGTATAGAGTTACCTGATGACAGTGGTGTAGAGTTACCTGATGACAGTGGTGTAGAGTTACGTGATGACAGTGGTATAGAGTTACCTGATGACAGTGGTGAAGAGTTACCTGATCACAGTGGTGTAGAGTTACCTAATGACGGTGGTGTAGAGTTACTTGATGACAGTGGTGTTGAGTTACCTGATGACACTGGTAGAGAGCTACCTGATGACAGTGGTGTAGAGTTACCTGATGACATTGGTACAGAGTTACATGATTGCAGTGGTGCAGAGTTACCTGATGACAGTGGTACAGAGTTACCTGATAACAGGTGTGTAGAGCTACCTGAATACAGTTGTGCAGAGTTCCCTGCTGACAGTGGTACAGATTTACCCGATGGCAGTGGTACAGAGTTACCTGATGACAGTGGTGCAGAGTTACCTGATGACAGTTGTGCAGAGATACCTGACGACAGTGGTGCAGAGTTTCTTGATGACAGTGGTACAGAGTTACCTGATGGCTTTGGTACAGAGTTACCTGATGGCAGTGGTGCAGATTTACCTAATGACAGTAGTGCAGAGTTACCTGATGACAGTGGTGCATAGTTACCTGATGGCAGTGGTGTAGAGTTTCCTGATGACAGTAGTGCAGAGTTACCTGATGCCAGTGGTGTAGAGTTACCTGATGACAGTGGTACAGAGTTACCTGATAACAGGTGTGTAGAGTTACCTGAATACAGTTGTGCAGAGTTACCTGATGACAGTGGTACAGAGTTTCCTGATGGCAGTGGTACAGAGTTTCCTGATGACAGTAGTGCAGAGTTACGTGATGGCAGTGGTACAGAGTTACCTGATGGCAGTGGTGTAGAGTTTCCTGATGACAGTAGTGCAGAGTTACCTGATGGTAGTGGTACAGAGTTACCTAATGGCAGTGGTGTAGAGTTACCTGATGACAGTCGTACAGAGTTACCTGATAACAGGTGTGTAGATTTACCTGAATACAGTTGTGCAGAGTTACCTGATGACAGTGGTACAGAGTTCCCTGATGACAGTAGTGCAGAGTTACGTGATGGCAGTGGTACGGAGTTACCTGATGGCAGTGGTACAGAGTTACCTGATAGCAGTGGTGCAGATTTACCTGATGACAGTAGTGCAGAGTTACCTGATGGTAGTGGTACAGAGTTACCTGATGGCAGTGGTACAGAGTTACCTGATGGCATTGGTTCAGATTTACCTGATGGCCATGGTGCAGAGTTACCTGATGAAAGTGGTACTGAGTTACCTGATAACAGTTGTGTAGAGTTACCTGAATACAGTTGTGCAGAGTTACCTAATGACTGTGGTACAGAGTTAACTGATGGCAGTGGTACAGAGTTTCCTGATGACAGTAGTGCAGAGTTACGTGATAACAGTGGTGCAGAGTTACCTGATGACAGTGGTGTAGAGTACCTGATGACAGTGGTGCAGAGTTACCTGATGACAGTGTTACAGAGTTACCTGATGACAGTGTTACAGAGTTACCTGATGACTGTGGTGCAGAGTTACCTGATGACAATGGTACAGAGTTACCTCATGACAGTGGTGCAGAGTTACCTGATGACAGTGATGTAGAGTTACCTGATCACAGTGGAACAGAGTTTACTGATGACCGTGGTGTAGAGTTTCCTGATGGCAGTTGTGCAGAGATACCTGATGACAGTGGTGTAGAGTTACCTGATGGCAGTGGTGCAGAGTAACCTGAGGACAGTGGTACAGAGTTACCTGATGACAGTGGTGCAGTTACCTGATGACAGTGGTACAGAGTTACCTGATGACAGTTGTGCAGAGTTAACTAATGACAGTGGTGCAGAGTTACCTGATGACAGTGGTGCAGAGTTACCTGATGACAGTGGTGCAGAGTTACCTGATGACAGTGGTGCAGAGTTACCTGATGACAGTGGTGCAGAGATACCTGATGACAGTGGAACAGAGTTTCCTGAAGACAGTGGTGCGGAGTTACCTGGTGACAGTGGTACATAGTTACCTGATGACAGTGGTGTAGAGTTAACTGATGACAGTGGTGTAGAGCTACCTGATGACAGTGGTGTAGAGTTACGTGATGACACTGGTATAGAGTTACCTGATGACAGTGGTGTAGAGTTACCTGAAGACAGTGGTGTAGAGTTACGTGATGACAGTGGTATAGAGTTACGTGATGACAGTGGTATAGAGTTACCCGATGACAGTGGTGTAGAGTTACCTGATCACAGTTGTGTAGAGTTACCTAATGACGGTGGTGTAGAGTTTCTTCATGACAGTGGTGTTGAGTTACCTGTTGACACTGGTAGAGAGCTATCTGATGACAGTGGTGTAGAGTTACATGATGACAGTGGTTCAGAGTTACCTGTTGACAGTGGTTCAGAGTTACCTGATGACAGTGGTGCAGAGTTACCTGATGACAGTGGTAGAGAGTTACCTGATGACTGTGGTGCAGAGTTACCTGATGACAGTGGTGCGGAGTTACCTGATGACAGTTGTGTAGAGTTACCTCAAGACAGTGGTGTAGAGTTACCTGATGACAGTGGTGTAGAGTTACGTGATGACAGTGGTATAGAGTTACGTGATGACAGTGGTATAGAGTTACCTGATGACAGTGGTATAGAGTTACCTAATGACAGTGGTGTAGAGTTACCTGATCACAGTGGTGTAGAGTTACCCAATGACGGTGGTGTAGAGTTACTTGATGACAGTGGTGTTGAGTTACCTGATGACAGTGGTGTAGAGTTACCTGATGACAGTGGTACAGAGTTACCTGATGACAGTGGTTCAGAGTTACCTGATGAAAGTGGTTCTGAGTTACCTGATGACAGTGGTGCATAGTTACCTGATGACAGTGGTGCATAGTTACCTGATGACAGTGGTACAGAGTTACCTGATGACAGTGGTTCAGCGTTACCTGATGACAGTGGTGCAGAGTTACCTGATGACAGTGGTACAGAGTTACCTGATGACAGTGGTGCAGAGTTACCTGATGACAGTGGTGCGGAGTTACCTGATGACAGTTGTGTAGAGTTACCTGATGACAGTGGTGTAGAGTTACGTGATGACAGTAGTATAGAGTTACCTGATGGCAGTGGTGTAGATTTACCTGAAGACAGTGGTGCAGAGTTACCTGATGACAGTGGTGCAGAGTTACCTGATGACAGTGGTGCAGAGTTACCTGATGACAGTGGTGCAGAGTTACCTGATGACAGTGGTGCGGAGTTACATGATGACAGTGGTTCAGAGTTTCCTGATGACAGTGGTGCAGAGTTACCTGATGACAGTGGTACAGAGTTACCTGATGACAGTGGTGCAGAGTTACCTCATGACAGTGGTACATAGTTACCTGATGACAGTGGTACAGAGTTTCCTGATGACAGTGATGTAGAGTTACCTGATGAAAGAGGTGTAGAGTTACCTGGTGACAGTGGTATAGAGTTACCTGATGACAGTGGTGTAGAGTTACCTGATGACAGTGGTGTAGAGTTACCTGATGACAGTGGTGTAGAGATACGTGATGACAGTGGTATAGAGTTACCTGATGACAGAGGTGTAGAGTTACCTGATCACAGTGGTGTTGAGTTACCTGATGACAGTGGTAGAGAGCTACCTGATGACAGTGGTGTAGAGTTACCTGATGACAGTGGTACAGAGTTACGTGATTGCAGTGGTGCAGAGTTACCTGATGACAGTGGTACAGAGTTACCTGATAACAGGTGTGTAGAGTTACCTGAATACAGTTTTGCAGATTTCCCTGCTGACAGTGGTACAGATTTACCCGATGGCAGTGGTACAGAGTTACCTGATGACAGTTGTGCAGAGATACCTGACGACAGTGGTGCAGAGTTTCTTGATGACAGTGGTACAGAGTTACCTGATGGCTTTGGTACAGAGTTACCTGATGGCAGTGGTGCAGATTTACCTGATGAGAGTAGTGCAGAGTTACCTGATGACAGTGGTGCATAGTTACCTGATGACAGTGGTGTAGAGTTACCTGATGACAGTGGTACAGAGTTACATGATAACAGGTGTGTAGAGTTACCTGAATACAGTTGTGCAGAGTTACCTGATGACAGTGGTACAGAGTTTCCTGATGACAGTAGTGCAGAGTTACATGGTGGCAGTGGTACAGAGTTACCTGATGGCAGTGGTGTAGAGTTTCCTGATGACAGTAGTGCAGAGTTAACTGATGGTAGTGGTACAGACTTACCTGATGGCAGTTGTGTAGAGTTACCTGATGACAGTGGTACAGAGTTACCTGATAACATGTGTGTAGAGCTACCTGAATACAGTTGTGCAGAGTTACCTGATGACAGTGGTACAGAATTTCCTGATGGCAGTTGTACAGAGTTCCCTGATGACAGTAGTGCAGAGTTACGTGATTGCAGTGGTACAGAGTTACCTGATGGCAGTGGTGTAGAGTTACCTGAATACAGTTGTGCGGTGTTACCTGATGACAGTGGTATAGAGTTACCTAATGGCAGTGGTACAGAGTTTCCTGATGACAGTAGTGCAGAGTTACCTGATGGTAGTGGTACAGAGTTACCTGATGACAGTGGTGCAGATTTACCTGATGGCAGTGGTGCAGAGTTACCTGATGACAGTAGTACTGAGTTACCTGATAACAGGTGTGTAGAGTTACCTGAATACAGATGTGCAGAGTTACCTGATGACAGTGGTGCAGAGTTACCTGATGACAGTGGTGCAGAGTTACCTGATGACAGTGGTGCAGAGTTACCTGATGACAGTGGTGCAGAGTTACCTGATGACAGTGGTCAGAGTTACCTGATGACAGTGGTGCAGAGTTACCTGATGACAGTGGTACAGAGTTACCTGATGACAGTGGTGCAGAGTTACCTGATGACAGTGGTGCAGAGTTACCTGATGACAGTGGTACAGAGTTACCTGATGACAGTGGTGCAGAGTTACCTGATGACAGTGGTGCAGAGTTACCTGATGACAGTGGTGCAGAGTTACCTGATGACAGTGGTGCAGAGTTACCTGATGACAGTGGTGCAGAGTTACCTGATGACAGTGGTACAGAGTTACCTGATGACAGTGGTGCAGAGTTACCTGATGACAGTGGTGTAGAGTTACCTGATGACAGTGGTGTAGAGTTACCTGATGACAGTGGTATAGAGTTACCTGATGACAGTGGTGTAGAGTTACCTGATGACAGTGGTGTAGAGTTACCTGATGACAGTGGTATAGAGTTACCTGATGACAGTGGTGTAGAGTTACCTGATGACAGTGGTGTAGAGTTACCTGATGACAGTGGTATAGAGTTACCTGATGACAGTGGTATAGAGTTACCTGATGACAGTGGTGTAGAGTTACCTGATGACAGTGGTGTAGAGTTACCTGATGACAGTGGTACAGAGTTACCTGATGACAGTGGTGCAGAGTTACCTGATGACAGTGGTGCAGAGTTACCTGATGACAGTGGTACAGAGTTACCTGATGACAGTGGTGCAGAGTTACCTGATGACAGTGGTGCAGAGTTACCTGATGACAGTGGTGCAGAGTTACCTGATGACAGTGGTGTAGAGTTACCTGATGACAGTGGTGCAGAGTTACCTGATGACAGTGGTGCAGAGTTACCTGATGACAGTGGTACAGAGTTACCTGATGACAGTGGTGTAGAGTTACCTGATGACAGTGGTGCAGAGTTACCTGATGACAGTGGTACAGAGTTACCTGATGACAGTGGTGTAGAGTTACCTGATGACAGTGGTGCAGAGTTACCTGATGACAGTGGTACAGAGTTACCTGATGACAGTGGTACAGAGTTACCTGATGACAGTGGTGTAGAGTTACCTGATGACAGTGGTGTAGAGTTACCTGATGACAGTGGTATAGAGTTACCTGATGACAGTGGTGTAGAGTTACCTGATGACAGTGGTGTAGAGTTACTGATGACAGTGGTATAGAGTTACCTGATGACAGTGGTACAGAGTTACCTGATGACAGTGGTGAGAGTTACCTGATGACAGTGGTGTAGAGTTACCTGATGACAGTGGTGTAGAGTTACCTGATGACAGTGGTGTAGAGTTACCTGATGACAGTGGTAGAGAGTTACCTGATGACAGTGGTGTAGAGTTACCTGATGACAGTGGTACAGAGTTACCTGATGACAGTGGTGCAGAGTTACCTGATGACAGTGGTGCAGAGTTACCTGATGACAGTGGTGCAGAGTTACCTGATGACAGTGGTGCAGAGTTACCTGATGACAGTGGTGCAGAGTTACCTGATGACAGTGGTACAGAGTTACCTGATGACAGTGGTGCAGAGTTACCTGATGACAGTGGTGCAGAGTTACCTGATGACAGTGGTGATGAGTTACCTGGTGACAGTGGTAGAGTTACCTGATGACAGTGGTGTAGAGTTACCTGATGACAGTGGTGCAGAGTTACCTGATGACAGTGGTGCAGAGTTACCTGATGACAGTGGTACAGAGTTACCTGATGACAGTGGTGTAGAGTTACCTGATGACAGTGGTGCAGAGTTACCTGATGACAGTGGTACAGAGTTAACTGATGGCAGTGGTACAGAGTTACCTGATGACAGTGGTGCAGAGTTACCTGATGACAGTGGTGCAGAGTTACCTGATGACAGTGGTACAGAGTTACCTGATGGCAGTGGTACAGAGTTACCTGATGGCAGTGGTGCAGAGTTACCTGATGACAGTGGTGCAGAGTTACCTGATGACAGTGGTGCAGAGTTACCTGATGACAGTGGTGTAGAGTTACCTGATGACAGTGGTGCAGAGTTACCTGATGACAGTGGTGCAGAGTTACCTGATGACAGTGGTACAGAGTTACCTGATGACAGTGGTGCAGAGTTACCTGATGACAGTGGTGCAGAGTTACCTGATGACAGTGGTGCAGAGTTACCTGATGACAGTGGTGTAGAGTTACCTGATGACAGTGGTACAGAGTTACCTGATGACAGTGGTGTAGAGTTACCTGATGACAGTGGTGCAGAGTTACCTGATGACAGTGCTGCAGAGTTACCTGATGACAGTGGTGTAGAGTTACCTGATGGCAGTGGTGCAGAGTTACCTGATGACAGTGGTGCAGAGTTACCTGATGACAGTGGTACAGAGTTACCTGATGACAGTGGTGCAGAGTTACCTGATGACAGTGGTGCAGAGTTACCTGATGACAGTGGTGCAGAGTTACCTGATGACAGTGGTACAGAGTTACCTGATGACAGTGGTGTAGAGTTACCTGATGACAGTGGTGTAGAGTTACCTAATGACGGTGGTGTAGAGTTACTTGATGACAGTGGTGTTGAGTTACCTGATGACACTGGTAGAGAGCTACCTGATGACAGTGGTACAGAGTTACCTGATGACAGTGGTACAGAGTTACCTGATGACAGTGGTGCAGAGTTACCTGATGACAGTGGTACAGAGTTACCTGATAACAGGTGTGTAGAGTTACCTGAATACAGTTGTGCAGAGTTACCTGATGACAGTGGTACAGATTTACCTGATGGCAGTGGTACAGAGTTACCTGATGACAGTTGTGCAGAGATACCTGACGACAGTGGTGCAGAGTTTCGTGATGACAGTGGTACAGAGTTACCTGATGGCTGTGGTACAGAGTTACCTGATGGCAGTGGTGCAGAGTTACCTGATGACAGTAGTGCAGAGTTACCTGATGACAGTGGTGCAGAGTTACCTGATGACAGTGGTGCAGAGTTACCTGATGACAGTGGTACAGAGTTACATGATAACAGGTGTGTAGAGTTACCTGATACAGTTGTGCAGAGTTACCTGATGACAGTGGTGCAGAGTTCTGATGACAGTGGTACAGAGTTACCTGATGGCTGGTACAGAGTTACCTGATGGCAGTGGTGCAGATTTACCTGATGACAGTAGTGCAGAGTTACCTGATGACAGTGGTGCAGAGTTACCTGATGACAGTGGTGTAGAGTTACCTGATGACAGTGGTACAGAGTTACTGATGACAGTGTGTAGAGTTACCTGATACAGTGTGTAGAGTTACCTGATGACAGTGGTGTAGAGTTACCTGATGACAGTGGTACAGAGTTACCTGATGACAGTGTGTAGAGTTACCTGATGACAAAGTGTAGAGTTACCTGATGACAGTGGTACAGAGTTACCTGATGACAGTGGTGCAGAGTTACCTGATGACAGTGGTACAGAGTTACCTGATGACAGTGTGTAGAGTTACCTGATGACAGTGTGCAGAGTTACCTGATGACAGTGGTACAGAGTTACCGATGCAGTGGTACAGAGTTACCTGATGACAGTGGTTCAGAGATACCTGAAGACAGTGGTGCAGAGTTAACTGATGACAGTGGTACAGAGTTACCTGATGACAGTGGTGTAGAGTTACCTGATGACAGTGGTGTAGAGTTACCTGATGACAGTGGTACAGAGTTACCTGATGACAGTTGTGTAGAGTTACCTGAATACAGTTGTGCAGAGTTACCTGATGACAGTGGTACAGAGTTAACTGATGGCAGTGGTACAGAGTTTCCTGATGACAGTAGTGCAGAGTTACCTGATGACAGTGGTGCAGAGTTACCTGATGACAGTGGTGTAGAGTTACGTGATGACAGTGGTGTAGAGTTACCTGATGACAGTGGTGTAGAGTTACCTGATGACAGTGGTGTAGAGTTACCTGATGACAGTGGTATAGAGTTACCTGATGACAGTGGTGTAGAGTTACCTGATGACAGTGGTGCAGAGTTACCTGATGACAGTGGTGCAGAGTTACCTGATGACAGTGGTGCAGAGTTACCTGATGACAGTGGTGCAGAGTTACCTGATGACAGTGGTGCAGAGTTACCTGATGACAGTGGTGCAGAGTTACCTGATGACAGTGGTGCAGAGTTACCTGATGACAGTGGTGCAGAGTTACCTGATGACAGTGGTGCAGAGTTACCTGATGACAGTGGTGCAGAGTTACCTGATGACAGTGGTGCAGAGTTACCTGATGACAGTGGTGCAGAGTTACCTGATGACAGTGGTGCAGAGTTACCTGATGACAGTGGTGCAGAGTTACCTGATGACAGTGGTGCAGAGTTACCTGATGACAGTGGTGCAGAGTTACCTGATGACAGTGGTGTAGAGTTACCTGATGACAGTGGTATAGAGTTACCTGATGACAGTGGTGTAGAGTTACCTGATGACAGTGGTGTAGAGTTACCTGATGACAGTGGTGTAGAGTTACGTGATGACAGTGGTATAGAGTTACCTGATGACAGTGGTGTAGAGTTACCTGATGACAGTGGTGTAGAGTTACCTGATGACAGTGGTATAGAGTTACCTGATGACAGTGGTATAGAGTTACCTGATGACAGTGGTGGAGAGTTACCTGATGACAGTGGTATAGTTACCTATGACGTGGTGTAGAGTTACCTGATGACAGTGGTGTTGAGTTACCTGATGACAGTGGTAGAGAGTTACCTGATGACAGTGGTGTAGAGTTACCTGATGACAGTGGTACAGAGTTACCTGATGACAGTGGTGCAGAGTTACCTGATGACAGTGGTGCAGAGTTACCTGATGACAGTGGTACAGAGTTACCTGATGACAGTGGTGCAGAGTTACCTGATGACAGTGGTGCAGAGTTACCTGATGACAGTGGTACAGAGTTACCTGATGACAGTGGTGCAGAGTTACCTGATGACAGTGGTGCAGAGTTACCTGATGACAGTGGTGTAGAGTTACCTGATGACAGTGGTGTAGAGTTACCTGATGACAGTGGTGTAGAGTTACCTGATGACAGTGGTGTAGAGTTACGTGATGACAGTGGTGAAGAGTTACCTGATGACAGTGGTATAGAGTTACCTGATGACAGTGGTGAAGAGTTACCTGATGACAGTGGTGTAGAGTTACCTGATGACAGTGGTGTAGAGTTACCTGATGACAGTGGTGTAGAGTTACCTGATGACAGTGGTGCAGAGTTACCTGATGACAGTGGTGCAGAGTTACCTGATGACAGTGGTACAGAGTTACCTGATGACAGTGGTGCAGAGTTACCTGATGACAGTGGTGCAGAGTTACCTGATGACAGTGGTACAGAGTTACCTGATGACAGTGGTGTAGAGTTACCTGATGACAGTGGTACAGAGTTACCTGAAGACAGTGGTGCAGAGTTACCTGATGACAGTGGTACAGAGTTACCTGATGACAGTGATGTAGAGTTACCTGATGACAGTGGTGTAGAGTTACCTGATGACAGTGGTGTAGAGTTACGTGATGACAGTGGTATAGAGTTACCTGATGACAGTGGTGTAGAGTTACCTGATGACAGTGGTGTAGAGTTACGTGATGACAGTGGTATAGAGTTACCTGATGACAGTGGTATAGAGTTACCTGATGACAGTGGTGAAGAGTTACCTGATGACAGTGGTGTAGAGTTACCTGATGACAGTGGTGCAGAGTTACCTGATGACAGTGGTGTAGAGTTACCTGATGACAGTGGTGTAGAGTTACTGATGACAGTGGTGTAGAGTTACCTGATGACAGTGGTAGAGAGTTACCTGATGACAGTGGTGTAGAGTTACCTGATGACAGTGGTGCAGAGTTACCTGATGACAGTGGTGCAGAGTTACCTGATGACAGTGGTGCAGAGTTACCTGATGACAGTGGTACAGAGTTACCTGATGACAGTGGTGCAGAGTTACCTGATGACAGTGGTGCAGAGTTACCTGATGACAGTGGTGCAGAGTTACCTGATGACAGTGGTACAGAGTTACCTGATGACAGTGGTGCAGAGTTACCTGATGACAGTGGTGCAGAGTTACCTGATGACAGTGGTGTAGAGTTACCTGATGACAGTGGTGTAGAGTTACCTGATGACAGTGGTGTAGAGTTACCTGATGACAGTGGTGTAGAGTTACCTGATGACAGTGGTGCAGAGTTACCTGATGACAGTGGTATAGAGTTACCTGATGACAGTGGTGTAGAGTTACCTGATGACAGTGGTGCAGAGTTACCTGATGACAGTGGTACAGAGTTACCTGATGACAGTGGTACAGAGTTACCTGATGACAGTGGTGCAGAGTTACCTGATGACAGTGGTGCAGAGTTACCTGATGACAGTGGTACAGAGTTACCTGATGACAGTGGTGCAGAGTTACCTGATGACAGTGGTGCAGAGTTACCTGATGACAGTGGTGCAGAGTTACCTGATGACAGTGGTGCAGAGTTACCTGATGACAGTGGTGCAGAGTTACCTGATGACAGTGGTACAGAGTTACCTGATGACAGTGGTGCAGAGTTACCTGATGACAGTGGTGCAGAGTTACCTGATGACAGTGGTGCAGAGTTACCTGATGACAGTGGTGCAGAGTTACCTGATGACAGTGGTGCAGAGTTACCTGATGACAGTGGTGCAGAGTTACCTGATGACAGTGGTGTAGAGTTACCTGATGACAGTGGTGCAGAGTTACCTGATGACAGTGGTGCAGAGTTACCTGATGACAGTGGTGCAGAGTTACCTGATGACAGTGGTGCAGAGTTACCTGATGACAGTGGTGCAGAGTTACCTGATGACAGTGGTGCAGAGTTACCTGATGACAGTGGTACAGAGTTACCTGATGACAGTGGTGCAGAGTTACCTGATGACAGTGGTGCAGAGTTACCTGATGACAGTGGTACAGAGTTACCTGATGACAGTGGTGTAGAGTTACCTGATGACAGTGGTGCAGAGTTACCTGATGACAGGTGTGTAGAGTTACCTGATGACAGTGGTGCAGAGTTACCTGATGACAGTGGTACAGAGTTACCTGATGACAGTGGTGCAGAGTTACCTGATGACAGTGGTGTAGAGTTACCTGATGACAGTGGTGCAGAGTTACCTGATGACAGTGGTGCAGAGTTACCTGATGACAGTGGTGCAGAGTTACCTGATGACAGTGGTGCAGAGTTACCTGATGACAGTGGTGCAGAGTTACCTGATGACAGTGGTGCAGAGTTACCTGATGACAGTGGATCAGAGTTACCTGATGACAGTGGTGCAGAGTTACCTGATGACAGTGGTGCAGAGTTACCTGATGACAGTGGTGCAGAGTTACCTGATGACAGTGGTGCAGAGTTACCTGATGACAGTGGTGCAGAGTTACCTGATGACAGTGGTGCAGAGTTACCTGATGACAGTGGTGCAGAGTTACCTGATGACAGTGGTGCAGAGTTACCTGATGACAGTGGTGCAGAGTTACCTGATGACAGTGGTGCAGAGTTACCTGATGACAGTGGTGCAGAGTTACCTGATGACAGTGGTGCAGAGTTACCTGATGACAGTGGTGTAGAGTTACCTGATGACAGTGGTGCAGAGTTACCTGATGACAGTGGTGTAGAGTTACCTGATGACAGTGGTGCAGAGTTACCTGATGACAGTGGTGTAGAGTTACCTGATGACAGTGGTGTAGAGTTACCTGATGACAGTGGTGAAGAGTTACCTGATGACAGTGGTGTAGAGTTACCTGATGACAGTGGTGCAGAGTTACCTGATGACAGTGGTGCAGAGTTACCTGATGACAGTGGTGCAGAGTTACCTGATGACAGTGGTGCAGAGTTACCTGATGACAGTGGTGCAGAGTTACCTGATGACAGTGGTGCAGAGTTACCTGATGACAGTGGTGCAGAGTTACCTGATGACAGTGGTGTAGAGTTACCTGATGACAGTGGTGCAGAGTTACCTGATGACAGTGGTGCAGAGTTACCTGATGACAGTGGTGCAGAGTTACCTGATGACAGTGGTGAAGAGTTACCTGATGACAGTGGTGTAGAGTTACCTGATGACAGTGGTGCAGAGTTACCTGATGACAGTGGTGCAGAGTTACCTGATGACAGTGGTGCAGAGTTACCTGATGACAGTGGTGCAGAGTTACCTGATGACAGTGGTGAGAGTTACCTGATGACAGTGGTGCAGAGTTACCTGATGACAGTGGTGCAGAGTTACCTGATGACAGTGGTGCAGAGTTACCTGATGACAGTGGTGCAGAGTTACCTGATGACAGTGGTGCAGAGTTACCTGATGACAGTGGTGCAGAGTTACCTGATGACAGTGGTGCAGAGTTACCTGATGACAGTGGTGCAGAGTTACCTGATGACAGTGGTGCAGAGTTACCTGATGACAGTGGTGCAGAGTTACCTGATGACAGTGGTGTAGAGTTACCTGATGACAGTGGTGTAGAGTTACCTGATGACAGTGGTGCAGAGTTACCTGATGACAGTGGTGCAGAGTTACCTGATGACAGTGGTGCAGAGTTACCTGATGACAGTGGTGTAGAGTTACCTGATGACAGTGGTGTAGAGTTACCTGATGACAGTGGTGTAGAGTTACCTGATGACAGTGGTGTAGAGTTACCTGATGACAGTGGTAGAGTTACTGATGACAGTGGTAGAGTTACCTGATGACAGTGGTGTAGAGTTACCTGATGACAGTGGTACAGAGTTACCTGATGACAGTGGTGCAGAGTTACCTGATGACAGTGGTGCAGAGTTACCTGATGACAGTGGTGCAGAGTTACCTGATGACAGTGGTGTAGAGTTACCTGATGACAGTGGTGCAGAGTTACCTGATGACAGTGGTGCAGAGTTACCTGATGACAGTGGTGCAGAGTTACCTGATGACAGTGGTGCAGAGTTACCTGATGACAGTGGTACAGAGTTACCTGATGACAGTGGTGCAGAGTTACCTGATGACAGTGGTGCAGAGTTACCTGATGACAGTGGTGCAGAGTTACTGATGACAGTGGTAGAGTTTACTGATGACAGTGGTGCAGAGTTACCTGATGACAGTGGTGCAGAGTTACCTGATGACAGTGGTGCAGAGTTACCTGATGACAGTGGTGCAGAGTTACCTGATGACAGTGGTGCAGAGTTACCTGATGACAGTGGTGCAGAGTTACCTGATGACAGTGGTACAGAGTTACCTGATGACAGTGGTGCAGAGTTACCTGATGACAGTGGTGCAGAGTTACCTGATGACAGTGGTGTAGAGTTACCTGATGACAGTGGTGCAGAGTTACCTGATGACAGTGGTGTAGAGTTACCTGATGACAGTGGTATAGAGTTACCTGATGACAGTGGTGTAGAGTTACCTGATGACAGTGGTGTAGAGTTACCTGATGACAGTGGTGTAGAGTTACCTGATGACAGTGGTGTAGAGTTACCTGATGACAGTGGTGTAGAGTTACCTGATGACAGTGGTGCAGAGTTACCTGATGACAGTGGTGTAGAGTTACCTGATGACAGTGGTGCAGAGTTACCTGATGACAGTGGTGTAGAGTTACCTGATGACAGTGGTGTAGAGTTACCTGATGACAGTGGTGTAGAGTTACCTGATGACAGTGGTACAGAGTTACCTGATGACAGTGGTGTAGAGTTACCTGATGACAGTGGTTTAGAGTTACCTGATGACAGTTGTGCAGAGTTACCTGATGACAGTGGTGCAGAGTTACCTGATGACAGTGGTACAGAGTTACCTGATGACAGTGGTGTAGAGTTACCTGAATACAGGTGTGCAGAGTTACCTGATGACAGTGGTACAGAGTTACCTGATGGCAGTGGTGCAGAGTTACTGATGACAGTGGTGCAGAGTTACCTGATGACAGTGGTGCAGAGTTACCTGATGACAGTGGTGCAGAGCTACCTGATGACAGTGGTACAGAGTTACCTGATAGCAGTGGTGTAGAGTTACCTGATGACAGTGGTACAGAGTTACCTGATAACAGTGTGTAGAGTTACCTGAATACAGTTGTGCAGAGTTACCTGATGACAGTGGTACAGAGTTACCTGATGACAGTGGTACAGAGTTACCTGATGACAGTGGTGCAGAGTTACCTGATGACAGTGGTACAGAGTTACCTGATGACAGTGGTGCAGAGTTACCTGATGACAGTGGTGCAGAGTTACCTGATGACAGTGGTACAGAGTTACCTGATGACAGTGGTGCAGAGTTACCTGATGACAGTGGTGCAGAGTTACCTGATGACAGTGGTGCAGAGTTACCTGATGACAGTGGTGCAGAGTTACCTGATGACAGTGGTACTGAGTTACCTGATAACAGGTGTGTAGAGTTACCTGATGACAGTGGTGCAGAGTTACCTGATGACAGTGGTGCAGAGTTACCTGATGACAGTGGTGCAGAGTTACCTGATGACAGTGGTGCAGAGTTACCTGATGACAGTGGTGCAGAGTTACCTGATGACAGTGGTGCAGAGTTACCTGATGACAGTGGTACAGAGTTACCTGATGACAGTGGTGCAGAGTTACCTGATGACAGTGGTGCAGAGTTACCTGATGACAGTGGTACAGAGTTACCTGATGACAGTGGTGCAGAGTTACCTGATGACAGTGGTGCAGAGTTACCTGATGACAGTGGTGCAGAGTTACCTGATGACAGTGGTGCAGAGTTACCTGATGACAGTGGTGCAGAGTTACCTGATGACAGTGGTGCAGAGTTACCTGATGACAGTGGTGCAGAGTTACCTGATGACAGTGGTACAGAGTTACCTGATGACAGTGGTGCAGAGTTACCTGATGACAGTGGTGCAGAGTTACCTGATGACAGTGGTACAGAGTTACCTGATGACAGTGGTACAGAGTTACCTGATGACAGTGGTGCAGAGTTACCTGATGACAGTGGTGCAGAGTTACTGATGACAGTGGTGAGAGTTACCTGATGCAGTGGTACAGAGTTACCTGATGACAGTGGTGCAGATTACTGAGACAGTGTAGAGTTACCTGATGACAGTGGTGCAGAGTTACCTGATGACAGTGGTGTAGAGTTACCTGATGACAGTGGTACAGAGTTACCTGATGACAGGTGTGTAGAGTTACCTGATGACAGTGGTGCAGAGTTACCTGATGACAGTGGTACAGAGTTACCTGATGACAGTGGTACAGAGTTACCTGATGACAGTGGTGTAGATTTACTGATGACAGTGGTACAGAGTTACCTGATGACAGTGGTGTAGAGTTACCTGATGACAGTGGTGCAGAGTTACCTGATGACAGTGGTACAGAGTTACCTGATGACAGTGGTGTAGAGTTACCTGATGACAGTGGTACAGAGTTACCTGATGACAGTGGTGTAGAGTTACCTGATGACAGTGGTGCAGAGTTACCTGATGACAGTGGTGCAGAGTTACCTGATGACAGTGGTACAGAGTTACCTGATGACAGTGGTGAGAGTTACCTGATGACAGTGGTGCAGAGTTACCTGATGACAGTGGTACAGAGTTACCTGATGACAGTGGTGCAGAGTTACCTGATGACAGTGGTGCAGAGTTACCTGATGACAGTGGTAGAGTTACCTGATGACAGTGGTGTAGAGTTACCTGATGACAGTGGTGCAGAGTTACCTGATGACAGTGGTACAGAGTTACCTGATGACAGTGGTACAGAGTTACCTGATGACAGTGGTGCAGAGTTACCTGATGACAGTGGTACAGAGTTACCTGATGACAGTGGTGCAGAGTTACCTGATGACAGTGGTGCAGAGTTACCTGATGACAGTGGTACAGAGTTACCTGATGACAGTGGTACAGAGTTACCTGATGACAGTGGTGCAGAGTTACCTGATGACAGTGGTGCAGAGTTACCTGATGACAGTGGTGTAGAGTTACCTGATGACAGTGGTGTAGAGTTACCTGATGACAGTGGTATAGAGTTACCTGATGACAGTGGTGTAGAGTTACCTGATGACAGTGGTGCAGAGTTACCTGATGACAGTGGTGCAGAGTTACCTGATGACAGTGGTGCGGAGTTACATGATGACAGTGGTTCAGAGTTTCCTGATGACAGTGGTGCAGAGTTACCTGATGACAGTGGTACAGAGTTACCTGATGACAGTGGTGCAGAGTTACCTGATGACAGTGGTACATAGTTACCTGATGACAGTGGTACAGAGTTACCTGATGACAGTGATGTAGAGTTACCTGATGACAGTGGTGTAGAGTTACCTGATGACAGTGGTGTAGAGTTACCTGATGACAGTGGTGTAGAGTTACCTGATGACAGTGGTGTAGAGTTACCTGATGACAGTGGTGTAGAGATACGTGATGACAGTGGTATAGAGTTACCTGATGACAGAGGTGTAGAGTTACCTGATCACAGTGGTGTTGAGTTACCTGATGACAGTGGTAGAGAGCTACCTGATGACAGTGGTGTAGAGTTACCTGATGACAGTGGTACAGAGTTACCTGATTGCAGTGGTGCAGAGTTACCTGATGACAGTGGTACAGAGTTACCTGATAACAGGTGTGTAGAGTTACCTGAATACAGTTGTGCAGAGTTCCCTGATGACAGTGGTACAGAGTTACCTGATGGCAGTGGTACAGAGTTACCTGATGACAGTTGTGCAGAGATACCTGACGACAGTGGTGCAGAGTTTCCTGATGACAGTGGTACAGAGTTACCTGATGGCAGTGGTACAGAGTTACCTGATGGCAGTGGTGCAGATTTACCTGATGACAGTAGTGCAGAGTTACCTGATGACAGTGGTGCATAGTTACCTGATGACAGTGGTGTAGAGTTACCTGATGACAGTGGTACAGAGTTACATGATAACAGGTGTGTAGAGTTACCTGAATACAGTTGTGCAGAGTTACCTGATGACAGTGGTACAGAGTTTCCTGATGACAGTAGTGCAGAGTTACCTGATGGCAGTGGTACAGAGTTACCTGATGGCAGTGGTGTAGAGTTTCCTGATGACAGTGGTGCAGAGTTACCTGATGACAGTGGTACAGAGTTACCTGATGACAGTTGTGTAGAGTTACCTGATGACAGTGGTACAGAGTTACCTGATAACAGGTGTGTAGAGTTACCTGAATACAGTTGTGCAGAGTTACCTGATGACAGTGGTACAGAGTTAACTGATGGCAGTGTTACAGAGTTTCCTGATGACAGTAGTGCAGAGTTACCTGATGACAGTGGTGCAGAGTTACCTGATGACAGTGGTGTAGAGTTACCTGATGACAGTTGTGCAGAGTTACCTGATGACAGTGGTAAGAGTTACCTTATGGCAGTGGTACAGAGTTACCTGATGACAGTGGTGCAGAGTTACCTGATGACAGTGGTACAGAGTTACCTGATGACAGTGGTGCAGAGTTACCTGATGACAGTGGTGCAGAGTTACCTGATGACAGTGGTAGAGTTACCTGATGACAGTGGTGCAGAGTTACCTGATGACAGTGGTGCAGAGTTACCTGATGACAGTGGTGCAGAGTTACCTGATGACAGTGGTGCAGAGTTACCTGATGACAGTGGTGCAGAGTTACCTGATGACAGTGGTGCAGAGTTACCTGATGACAGTGGTGCAGAGTTACCTGATGACAGTGGTACAGAGTTACCTGATGACAGTGGTGCAGAGTTACCTGATGACAGTGGTGCAGAGTTACCTGATGACAGTGGTACAGAGTTACCTGATGACAGTGGTGCAGAGTTACCTGATGACAGTGGTGCAGAGTTACCTGATGACAGTGGTACAGAGTTACCTGATGACAGTGGTGCAGAGTTACCTGATGACAGTGGTGCAGAGTTACCTGATGACAGTGGTACAGAGTTACCTGATGACAGTGGTACAGAGTTACCTGATGACAGTGGTATAGAGTTACCTGATGACAGTGGTGTAGAGTTACCTGATGACAGTGGTATAGAGTTACCTGATGACAGTGGTGTAGAGTTACCTGATGACAGTGGTGTAGAGTTACGTGATGACAGTGGTATAGAGTTACCTGATGACAGTGGTGTAGAGTTACCTGATGACAGTGGTGTAGAGTTACTGATGACAGTGGTATAGAGTTACCTGTTGACAGTGGTATAGAGTTACCTGATGACAGTGGTGTAGAGTTACCTGATCACAGTGGTGTAGGGTTACCTAATGACAGTGGTACAGAGTTACCTGATGACAGTGGTTCAGAGTTACATGATGACAGTGGTGCAGAGTTACCTGATGACAGTGGTACAGAGTTACCTGATGACAGTGGATCAGAGTTACCTGATGACAGTGGTGCAGAGTTACCTGATGACAGTGGTGCAGAGTTACCTGATGACAGTGGTGCGGAGTTACCTGATGACAGTGGTGCGGAGTTACCTGTTGACAGTTGTGTAGAGTTACCTGATGACAGTGGTGCAGAGTTACCTGATGACAGTGGTGCAGAGTTACCTGATGACAGTGGTACAGAGTTACCTGATGACAGTGGTGCAGAGTTACCTGATGACAGTGGTGCAGAGTTACCTGATGACAGTGGTACAGAGTTACCTGATGACAGTGGTGCAGAGTTACCTGATGACAGTGGTGCAGAGTTACCTGATGACAGTGGTACAGAGTTACCTGATGACAGTGGTGTAGAGTTACCTGATGACAGTGGTGTAGAGTTACCTGATGACAGTGGTAGAGTTACCTGATGACAGTGGTGTAGAGTTACCTGATGACAGTGGTGTAGAGTTACGTGATGACAGTGGTATAGAGTTACCTGATGACAGTGGTATAGAGTTACCTGATGACAGTGGTGTAGAGTTACCTGATCACAGTGGTGTAGAGTTACCTAATGACGGTGGTGTAGAGTTACTTGATGACAGTGGTGTTGAGTTACCTGATGACAGTGGTAGAGAGCTACCTGATGACAGTGGTGTAGAGTTACCTGATGACAGTGGTACAGAGTTACATGATTGCAGTGGTGCAGAGTTACCTGATGACAGTGGTACAGAGTTACCTGATAACAGGTGTGTAGAGTTACCTGAATACAGTTGTGCAGAGTTCCCTGCTGACAGTGGTACAGATTTACCCGATGGCAGTGGTACAGAGTTACCTGATGACAGTTGTGCAGAGATACCTGACGACAGTGGTGCAGAGTTTCTTGATGACAGTGGTACAGAGTTACCTGATAGCTTTGGTATAGAGTTACCTGATGGCAGTGGTGCAGATTTACCTGATGACAGTAGTGCAGAGTTACCTGATGACAGTGGTGCATAGTTACCTGATGACAGTGGTGTAGAGTTACCTGATGACAGTGGTACAGAGTTACCTGATAACAGGTGTGTAGAGTTACCTGAATACAGTTGTGCAGAGTTACCTGATGACAGTGGTACAGAGTTACCTGATGACAGTGGTACAGAGTTTCCTGATGACAGTAGTGCAGAGTTACGTGATGGCAGTGGTACAGAGTTACCTGATGGCAGTGGTGTAGAGTTACCTGATGACAGTAGTGCAGAGTTACCTGATGACAGTGGTACAGAGTTACCTGATGGCAGTGGTGTAGAGTTACCTGATGACAGTGGTACAGAGTTACCTGATAACAGGTGTGTAGAGTTACCTGATGACAGTTGTGCAGAGTTACCTGATGACAGTGGTACGGAGTTTCCTGATGGCAGTGGTACAGAGTTACCTGATGACAGTGTGAGAGTTACCTGATGACAGTGGTGCAGAGTTACCTGATGGCAGTGGTACAGAGTTACCTGATGACAGTAGTGCAGAGTTACCTGATGGCAGTGGTTCAGAGTTACCTGATGACAGTGGTACAGAGTTACCTGATAGCAGTTGTGGAGAGTTACCTGAATACAGGTGTGCAGAGTTACCTGATGACAGTGGTACAGAGTTAACTGATGGCAGTGGTACAGAGTTTCCTGATGACAGTAGTGCAGAGTTACCTGATGACAGTGGTACAGAGTTACCTGATGACAGTGGTGCAGAGTTACCTGATGACAGTGGTGCAGAGTTACCTGATGACAGTGGTACAGAGTTACCTGATGACAGTGGTGCAGAGTTACCTGATGACAGTGATGTAGAGTTACCTGATGACAGTGGTGCAGAGTTACCTGATGACAGTGGTGCAGAGTTACCTGATGACAGTGGTGCAGAGTTACCTGATGACAGTGGTGCAGAGTTACCTGATGACAGTGGTGTAGAGTTACCTGATGACAGTGGTGCAGAGTTACCTGATGACAGTGGTGCAGAGTTACCTGATGACAGTGGTGCAGAGTTACCTGATGACAGTGGTGCAGAGTTACCTGATGACAGTGGTGCAGAGTTACCTGATGACAGTGGTGCAGAGTTACCTGATGACAGTGGTGCAGAGTTACCTGATGACAGTGGTACAGAGTTACCTGATGACAGTGGTGCAGAGTTACCTGATGACAGTGGTGCAGAGTTACCTGATGACAGTGGTGCAGAGTTACCTGATGACAGTGGTGCAGAGTTACCTGATGACAGTGGTGCAGAGTTACCTGATGACAGTGGTGCAGAGTTACCTGATGACAGTGGTACAGAGTTACCTGATGACAGTGGTGCAGAGTTACCTGATGACAGTGGTGCAGAGTTACCTGATGACAGTGGTGCAGAGTTACCTGATGACAGTGGTACAGAGTTACCTGATGACAGTGGTGAGAGTTACCTGATGACAGTGGTGTAGAGTTACCTGATGACAGTGGTGTAGAGTTACCTGATGACAGTGGTACAGAGTTACCTGATGACAGTGGTGCAGAGTTACCTGATGACAGTGGTGCAGAGTTACCTGATGACAGTGGTACAGAGTTACCTGATGACAGTGGTGTAGAGTTACCTGATGACAGTGGTACAGAGTTACCTGATGACAGTGTGTAGAGTTACCTGATGACAGTGTGTAGAGTTACCTGATGACAGTGGTGAGTACTGATGACAGTGGTAGAGTTACCTGATGACAGTGGTACAGAGTTACCTGATGACAGTGGTGTAGAGTTACCTGATGACAGTGGTACAGAGTTACCTGATGACAGTGGTGCAGAGTTACCTGATGACAGTGGTGCAGAGTTACCTGATGACAGTGGTACAGAGTTACCTGATGACAGTGGTGCAGAGTTACCTGATGACAGTGGTGCAGAGTTACCTGATGACAGTGGTGCAGAGTTACCTGATGACAGTGGTGCAGAGTTACCTGATGACAGTGGTGCAGAGTTACCTGATGACAGTGGTGCAGAGTTACCTGATGACAGTGGTGCAGAGTTACCTGATGACAGTGGTGCAGAGTTACCTGATGACAGTGGTGCAGAGTTACCTGATGACAGTGGTGCAGAGTTACCTGATGACAGTGGTGCAGAGTTACCTGATGACAGTGGTGCAGAGTTACCTGATGACAGTGGTGCAGAGTTACCTGATGACAGTGGTGCAGAGTTACCTGATGACAGTGGTGCAGAGTTACCTGATGACAGTGGTGCAGAGTTACCTGATGACAGTGGTGCAGAGTTACCTGATGACAGTGGTGCAGAGTTACCTGATGACAGTGGTGCAGAGTTACCTGATGACAGTGGTGCAGAGTTACCTGATGACAGTGGTGCAGAGTTACCTGATGACAGTGGTGCAGAGTTACCTGATGACAGTGGTGCAGAGTTACCTGATGACAGTGGTGCAGAGTTACCTGATGACAGTGGTGCAGAGTTACCTGATGACAGTGGTGCAGAGTTACCTGATGACAGTGGTACAGAGTTACCTGATGACAGTGGTGCAGAGTTACCTGATGACAGTGGTGCAGAGTTACCTGATGACAGTGGCTCAGAGTTACCTGATGACAGTGGTGCAGAGTTACCTGATGACAGTGGTGCAGAGTTACCTGATGACAGTGGTACAGAGTTACCTGATGACAGTGGTGCAGAGTTACCTGATGACAGTGGTGCAGAGTTACCTGATGACAGTGGTGCAGAGTTACCTGATGACAGTGGTGCAGAGTTACCTGATGACAGTGGTTCAGAGTTACCTGATGACAGTGGTGCAGAGTTACCTGATGACAGTGGTGCAGAGTTACCTGATGACAGTGTGTAGAGTTACCTGATGACAGTGGTGTAGAGTTACCTGATGACAGTGGTACAGAGTTACCTGATGACAGTGGTGCAGAGTTACCTGATGACAGTGGTGTAGAGTTACCTGATGACAGTGGTGCAGAGTTACCTGATGACAGTGGTGCAGAGTTACCTGATGACAGTGGTGTAGAGTTACCTGATGACAGTGGTGCAGAGTTACCTGATGACAGTGGTGCAGAGTTACCTGATGACAGTGGTGCAGAGTTACCTGATGACAGTGGTGCAGAGTTACCTGATGACAGTGGTGCAGAGTTACCTGATGACAGTGGTGTAGAGTTACCTGATGACAGTGGTGCAGAGTTACCTGATGACAGTGGTGCAGAGTTACCTGATGACAGTGGTGCAGAGTTACCTGATGACAGTGGTGCAGAGTTACCTGATGACAGTGGTGCAGAGTTACCTGATGACAGTGGTGCAGAGTTACCTGATGACAGTGGTGCAGAGTTACCTGATGACAGTGGTGCAGAGTTACCTGATGACAGTGGTGCAGAGTTACCTGATGACAGTGGTGCAGAGTTACCTGATGACAGTGGTGCAGAGTTACCTGATGACAGTGGTGCAGAGTTACCTGATGACAGTGGTACAGAGTTACCTGATGACAGTGGTGCAGAGTTACCTGATGACAGTGGTGCAGAGTTACCTGATGACAGTGGTGCAGAGTTACCTGATGACAGTGGTGCAGAGTTACCTGATGACAGTGGTGCAGAGTTACCTGATGACAGTGGTGCAGAGTTACCTGATGACAGTGGTGCAGAGTTACCTGATGACAGTGGTACAGAGTTACCTGATGACAGTGGTGTAGAGTTACATGATGACAGTGGTATAGAGTTACCTGATGACGGTGGTGTAGAGTTACCTGATGACAGTGGTGTAGAGTTACCTGATGACAGTGGTATAGAGTTACCTGATGATAGTGGTGTAGAGTTACCTTATGACAGTGGTGTAGTTACCTGATGACAGTGGTCTAGTGCTACCTGATGACAGTGGTGTAGAGTTACCTGATGACAGTGGTGTAGAGTTACCTGATGACAGTGGTGTAGAGTTGCGTGATGACAGTGGTATAGAGTTTCCTGATGACAGTGGTATAGATTTATCTGATGACAGTGCTGTAGAGTTACCTGATGAAAGTGGTGTAGAGTTACCTGATGACAGCGGTGTAGAGTTACGTGGGCTCCGGTACTCCAGGCAGTTTATCTGCGACACATAAGTTATTCTCGGTATCTTATGGGATCGATATGTTTTTTTATGATCTATATTCTTCACTGGCCAAACATTTATAATGGCTTCCAGAGGCTGGTCCAACTTATCACGGAAACCTTGCTGTCAAATGTCTTTCTTGTGGTTTCCTATTGAAACATGTTTTTTCTTTTTTTTTTCTTTGCTGGATTAGTCCGCCAGGGCACAGGTCAATGACCCATATTAAGGCTTGGGGGGCGAAAATATAGTAATAATTATAATGATAATAATAATGATGATGATGATGATGATGATGATGAATAAAAATTATTAAAACAAATATAATAATAATAATAATAATAATAATAATACTAATAATAATAATAATAATAACAATTAATAAAAATAACAATTAATAAAAATAATAACAATTAATAAAAATAATTAAAACAAAATATTAAATAAAATTTCATAATACTAATAATAATAATTAATACACATTATTAAAACAAAATAATAAATAAAATTTAATAATAATAATAATAATAATAATAATGAAAGTTGTGCTGCCGACAATCAAACCACAACATCCGGGCTTCTCTTTATCACCTGGGTTGTTTGTCTCACATTCAAGAAATTCCAGGACGTACACTTCATCTCTTTTGAATCATTTGTAATCAAGACTCGATGATACGTTTGTTTTAATCTTCTATTTTATAGTTTTGAATATCACCAGCCTCTGAGAACAACTCCTGAGGCTCCTAAACTGAACCAGAATTCTTGTTGGTTCAGGAGCTTTATGAAACTTAACTTATTTTGACGCTGAAATATTTTATATACATTTCTAACATTGAATTATATGTGATGCAAAACACTGCAGTGTGAATCCTCCCGGACTGTTGCTGTATAGACATCCTTCTCTCTCCTCTCCTGTCTTCTGCAAGGTCATATAAAAGACTCACTGAATATGCTCAGTAAGTATCGATAATACATCAGTCATTCCCATTTACTCCCTCATTCATATGCTTCACGACACACTTAACCCCTTCTAGAGCACGATGGGTCATCCTTGACCCATCGTGCTCTCGAGATGATGAAAGTAACGTAAGTTTCGTTTATAATTTACGAAACGATAAAGTGGCTCAGGGCGCTGTGGAACTGATTGGAAGTTATACATAGTATATGTGTGTTACTGTTCGTGGATGCAATTTCACATAGTAGGAGCATATTATGCCTTCATGAATCCAATAAGTTCTAGTTATAGTGTAATGGGACTCTTGATTAATTAAAGAGCATGAATGTATTTCCAAATCTTCTCTGTAATACTAGTTAGATGAACAGCAGTTGATTATAAAAAATTTTTTTTTGCTTATAATCACCAGCCGCGGCCATATACAAGTGATTAAAGGGTCATGTCAGGTTTATAATGATGTTCTTATAGAAAGGAAGCTCGCCTGTCCGTCTCACTTGACTCAGGCGTTAGTGGCACCAAATAGCCTGGGTACATAGATCAGGGGTTGTAGATTCATCCACTGAAGAGCCTTACAGACAGAGGTGAGCGTAGGGGTCAAAATAGGATGTCATTTTCTCATTACTTCGAGTATGTTGATTCATTTACCCCCGTTTTTTTTTTTTTTTTTTTTTTTTAGAAAATCCCGTTTTCTGCTGGCATATAATGCATAATTGATATTCTTCGCATGTAGCAAGAAAATATAAGAATATGCACAAATCTGGTGTTTCCCAGATCACCGTTTTCATTATTATTTTTATCTTTAACGAAAGTCTATTAGTAGGGAGATGACACCCTGTGATCACCGAGAATAGTTGATTTCTTAGTCTATTCTCTCGTCTTAAGGACGCGATATATATATATATATATATATATATATATATATATATATATATATATATATATATGTATATATATATATATATATATATATATATATATATATAACATTAGGGTGTGTCATACGGAGGCGATTTTTTTTTTTTGAGTTTGAAAAATCGGCCCATGGTATTAATGATGTAGTTCTATGTGCAGAATCATGTGATATCTTCAGATTTGAAAAGTTTTCATTTTTTGCTAGGTAAATTTTAACTTGAAATCTTATGAAAATTCAGTATTCCCACCCTTTTACCAACACCAATAAATAGCTTATTTAAAGTAAAGTAAATGTATCAGGTTAATTTATTAGGATGAAAATGATCCAGAATAGTGAAACGAATGATCTTGACACATTTATTAAATTTAATATTCCTTTAGAAAACAAAATCATCAAATACAAAAACCGGTTTTACTACTACGACCCGGTGTTGCTGCACACCATAGAGAACATGTCTTTCTTGCTTCTGTTTCTACTCATCACCTCCCTGCTGACCACCTGAGCTCGGATGTAGCCTTCCCTCCTCTCCTGGCTGTACACGTGACTGCTGGCCTCGCTCACTTGCTGTACACAACGCTCTATACTCTGGGTGTGCGAGGGCCAGGCAGGGACATGCATGGGGTTGTCCAGGAAAGCTCTGACTTGAACATTGGTGAGGCTGCAGGTAAGAGGGGGCTCACTGCCAGCCTGGATGTTATCCAGATCTATGAGATCAGTGAGGGTCTTGGCACCTAGATTGACTTCAGGAGTCTTCCTGACCCTGAAGGAATCGTCACCAACTGATTCGTCATGCCCAGATCCTCTCATAAGTCTCATATCCAAGATCTTTTTGACTGCCACTCTTCTCTCCTCCTCATCCTTACTGCAGAGCATTGTCTGCAGAACTGCCTCGGGATGAGCATACCAGGAAGATCTCCTCACAGTCTGCTCCACAATCTGAACAACCTTCCTTGGCTGACTCCTCAGGAGCTCAAGCTGGAAGAGAACATGCCTCGGACCTTCGGAGAACGATGACTTGACCTTGGTGTTGAACCAATTTGGCAAGTAGACACTCACGATGAATTGGACAATAAGTCTCAGGTTGTGAAGCTGGTTCCCTTTCAGTTTATGATGAGCGACCCAAATTCTGCAGAACCTGAGAGCCGTTGTGAGCCACCTAGAATGTGAGACTGGACCTATCTGCAGGTAAGCAAGTCTATCAGGCATGACCCCAGTTTTGATGGCACTGCAAATCATGTAACCATAGTACTGGTCAGTACTCAGGTCGTCAATGACAGTATGTGCAAGCTCAACGAGTGGAGGGCCAACTGTGATTTTTTCAAAGCTCGGATTTATTTCTAACTCAGTGGCAGAGTCCAGCATCTTGCCAAGAGGACCAGACCATCTGTTGTTTGAAAGAGTCTTGCCATCCAGCTCCTGGATCAGATGTCTGAGTGGCAACTCGTTGGTGTGGAGGTCACAAACAATCCAGACCAGCTTCCTCCCAATCTTCCGCTCTATCCACTGTATGACCCCCCCTTGCCACCCTGTGTTCGTGTTGGTGCTGTCCCCTCCAATGGCCTGCAGGGTCTGGTCTACGTTCCTCTCTCTGAGCCAGTTCACAATGTTATCTGCCACTATCTCAGCTGGTTTCCTGATGTCATCTTTCTCTGGAGTGAAATGCCACAAATACTTCCCTCCTGGTTCACTGCAGCAGGAGTAGTGTTCCTCCTTCACCATGGCAGGGAACAACTTGTCAGAATCTCCAACTTTCATGAACACTTTAGTGTCATCCCTTCTCCCATCAAAGAACAAACAATTGATTCCATTTTCTCTTATCCCCTTATCAAACTCCTCTTCTAGGTTACTGACAAGTTTCTCCTGAGCTCTCCTTACTTTGTTATGATCTATCACCAGGTGAACATCATCAGGTGTTATCAAACCACCGTCAACCCAGGCAGCTGTTGCTATCTCTGCAGTTTCTCTGAGACCAGTGTGGTGTCGCATGCTGGCCAGAGCTATGCTCGGGATATCTTTCCTATTTCGAATCTTATGCCTGGAAGGTTTGGGATCATTATTTTCTGGGTTAGGGACAAAGTCACCATTCTCCTGGTCAGCACTCGGATCAGCCATGGGGAAGTCATTAAACTCTGAATCAGCTTGACTCCAATCATCGGCCTTTTTTACCTCACCCTGGGCCTTCTCAAGTCTCTTTTCCTCGGCAACTCTTCTCCTCTTCTGTCTCTCTGTGGCAGCCTCCTGTCTCTTGGACTCCGGAATATCTTGGCTAGAAATCATGAGAGCCCCTATACTGCCAGTCTTCTCTCTCTGTGCTTTGACAAATGCCAGTTCGATCACAGGAATCTTCAGTTCACGCTTGCAAATACAGGAGATGTGGGCCTCGGATTTACAGTCACGATCGCATCCAAACTCAGGACAGAGAACAATTGGGCACTTGCAAGTAATTATGTCAAATAACTGGTCCAGTTGCTTGGCAAAGCTGTCCTTAACTGCAAGTTTTCCTCTCCCAAGAGAGATATCTCTTGCCTTTTCCCAACTGGCTAGCAGTCTCTCACTAATCTTCTTCTGACTTGTTATGACTGGAGGCTTGAACTGAGCGTTAGCCAGAGTGTACTGTGCCAAGACAGCTTTGGTCATATCACTGGCAATGTCTTTGTTTGTGTAAGTTCTTTGGTTCTTTTCACTGATTTGCCTGATTAAAACACCGTATCTCAAAGCATCTCTCAATGTAGGCAACTCCGACTTCAGGAGCTCTCTCCCAGACCCAAGATAGTGACTGAGATGGCTGGATTTTTGGTTCCTCGTCCTGACACAAGCAGCCATCGCAAATATTATCAACTTATAAATGCATCAGAATCTGAAACAGAAAAAAATATTGTTAGTTGGGTTGTTAAAGAATGAAGTCAGAAAGCAATGTTCATTATTTAATTGTAATGCAATAATGCAGCTGTACGTTAGATTTTCGATAAATTTCACGCTAAAATTTACCTAGCAAAAGGTTGCAAAATATTGAAACTGAAAATATTTTCTGTTTATATACACTCAAATCTACCAAAAAAGTGATGGGCCATTAGTTTTAGCTGATCTTCCCTCCTATGACACACCCTAATATAACATGCTTCCATGTTGTTCCATATTATTCCTGTAATGATGTGTTATATTTACTATTATATTATCTAGTCACCTTACCCTGTGCTGTTAAGGTTTTAACTGTTATTTGTTCAAGCCCATCTTATTTCTTCATTTAGTGTTGTAACAAGTACTCTTTGTTTCTCTAACGACCATCTGCATCGGTAAACGACCCATGTTTCACCTCCTGGTCGCTTGGCTGGAACCTACCATATATACAGTAGTCCACCTGTAGACAGAGGGCAGTCCAGTCCTCCTTGTCATTCAGTTCAGTTCATTTGTTTTGAGTGACCCCCGTCACCTGTTACTTATACTTAAATTTATTCCTGTGCTGTTCCTGTCGCCACCAATGTGGTATATCTATGTGAGTACCTATTTATGTCTCTTATGTGTCCATCAGTGCCTGCTTAGTTACGTTTAAGTAATTCAGTGTTGTTCCACTGTAGTTAATTTCAGTGTTAGTTATTTTATTGGTTTATGTAGTGTTAACGTAATCCAATGCCATATTTTTATTCTTTTGATGTTTCGATGTTTAGTATTATTTGTGTCTTAAAAGTTTCGATAGTGAATCACTTTGTTGTGACAGCCTACGAGGCTCTTTATTGTGTTACTATTTAATTAAATTAAATTCTTAAAGGTTTACGTTACTTATTTTTTCCCTTTTAATTTACTTCCTTTTTTTGTTTGGTTACGCCTAGAACCTGGATATTAAAGTAAATTAAGAGACAGCGTAACAATATATATATATATATATATATATATATATATTATATATATATATATATATATATATATATATATATATATATATATATATATATATTTCATTAGCCCAATAAAGCACGCGGACTTCTACATACAATCAACACCTCAACCCGCCAGGATTCGAACCCACGGCCCACAAGCCTATGACTGTGACCGGGGAACGCTAACCGCTGGTGGTCCAGCGGTTAGCGTTCCCCGGTCACAGTCATAGGCTTGTGGGCCGTGGGTTCGAATCCTGGCGGGTTGAGGTGTTGATTATATATATATATATATATATATATATATGTAAGTAAATCACTGTAGGTAGGTGCGCGTGATCTAGGTATATGCTGATAAAGTTCCTTGCAAGGAATGTAATATGTTTTACTTAGGCCAGACAGGAAAAGATCTTGCAACTAGAATTAAACAACACAAATACAGTGTTAGGACAGGCCAGGAATCCAATGCTCTGTTTGTTCATTTGAGGGATAACAAGAATTGCATTGACTGGGATAATGCCTCCTCAATATTACCATGTAATTCAATTGATAGTAGAAACATCATAGAATATAGTCTTATTAAACATACAGAAGCATTCAAGATGAATTTGAGTAACGGCATGTACAAGCTGGACAATTTTGTAATTAAGAAGATTTGTAACCAGGTGAGAAGGCCGGGTCACCTGACCATCTGACCTGACCACCAACCGCTGTGTGCTATTTAAAGATTAGTAGGGTCATTACCTAATACCTGACCATTGTGGACCTGGTCTCACCCTCCTCTGTATATATACACCTTGGTTTGCATTACTCTCTCTAGTCTGTACTCACCCCTGAAGATGTGAATTACACGAAAGCGCTTAGGAACTTCGTGTTTTCTTCTTTCCTTGTGGTTGCCTCTGAAGATGTCTTGAATAAAGACGAAAGCTAAGGTACTCCGTTGTTTCCATTTTCCCGTGTGATTTTATCAAGATATATATATATATATATATATATATATATGTCTTGACAAAATCACACGGGAAAATGGGAACAACGGAGCACCTTAGCTTTCGTCTTTATTCAATACATCTTCAGAGGCAACTGTAGCCTCTGAAGATGTCTTGAATAAAGACGAAAGCTAAGGTGCTCCGTTGTTCCCATTTTCCCGTGTGATTTTATCAAGATTTATCTTATCCACGTTTTCATTGTGGATTTACATGAAATATATATATGTAAATATATATATATATATATATATATATATATATATATATATATATATATATATATATATAGGTATATATATGTATATATATATATATATATATATATATATATATATATGTATATATATATATATATATGTATATATATATATATATATATATATATATATATATATATATATATATATATATATATAAGAACACTTAAATCTACTAAACAAAATGAATTGTCCGTGACCCGTGGAAGGATAGCGTCTGTGACTGGGATGAATGAGACACACTGTAAAATTTAGACACTTATATTCCCTCCAACACTACAAACACAATCAAATAATGGTACACCAATATGCGCACCTCTTAACTTGAACTTAAAACACTACTCTGGGGAATAAAAGTTATACATGATATAGAAATTATTAGAAACTCAGGCAACAATAAATTTGAAGTATTAAGAAATGTTGCTTGCGCACATGAAACAGGCCTTAAGGGCTTTCACAAAATAATATAAAATGTTCCTCTAGGTATCTCCTAGAGTCCTAGACTCACGGTCTCAGTGTGTGACCATTAATTTACTCAGATAGCTTCAGTGTACTCCCAGTGCGTCCATGGGCAGGAAGAGAGAACGCCAGCAGGTGTCTATGGCCAGTAGGTAACACTTCTAGCTGACCGAGGATGCGTGGTGTTGTGCACCCGAGTGGTAAGAACTGATCACCCACTGCTGATGCTCGTCCCGTGTCGTTTTAGTTGTCGGGAGCACTCGTTCACTCAAGAGATCCTTTGCTACCCCGCTAAACAGTGACAGGCCTACACTGATCGGTCCAATGGCGACAATCGCCACCCTCAATCATCAACGGCAGTCTCAAACGGCAGTCAATCTCTCGCAGTCAACTCCGGTCAAGTGGGTTCTGACGGAAACCCTGAAATGAACTCACTGTTAGCTCTAGTTTACTTTACCACTGTCCTATCTAACCCTGTCTGAGATCGAATGAGACTTACTTGTTATACTGCAAAAGTGCAGCACAGGTGACTAGGCCACGTGACTATTTCTGTGACGGACGCACAGGGACGTCTTGTATGTCTGACTGCTCCCCGTGACTGAGGGCAAGCCAGCTTCGCGTCCTCTCAAGGCGTTAGCTTAGACCTACGTGACATATTTTCCGCCTAACTAATAACTCCTTGGGACGCCCGTAACATTATTCAGACTGATAAACGATCTATAATAATTTCAAATTTAATAATAGTCCCTTACTTCATGAATCGCATCATTATTAATTCGGTAAATTACATTTAATATCATATAGGCCTAGTTCCACAATCTCTCGCTATGTGCAGGGAGCGCTCTCTTCCCTCAGGCGACCTTGGACTCTCAGTGTTGCCAATGGGGGGGCATTCGAAATTACTCTGAAATTTCTGAATTTTACATATATATATATATATATATATACTATATATATATATATATATATATATATATATATATATATATTATATATATTCATATATATATATATATATATATATATATATAATATATATATATATATATATATATATATATATATATATATATATATGTATATCTTGATAAAATCACATGGGAAAATGGAAGCAACGGAGCACCTTAGCTTTCGTCTTTATTCAAGACATCTTCAGAGGCAACTGGACTACATGGACAGAGAGAGGCTTAAATATACAGGGTGACCTTAAAATCATGAGGTCAGGTCATAATGATGTCATCCACTAATCCCCACACCAACACACACGTAGAGGAGCTTAAGAGAAGGGGGGTGACGTGACTTGTCAGGTCAGGTCAAAAATAAGGGACCCACAAAATAAGTATCATACATCTAGATCAAAGGTTTTCAAAGCATTTTTAACCTTGGGCCACTGACAAATAAATTTATGTAACATATTATCAGTTTTGAACTGACCATCACTATGTATATGTATATATATATATATATATATATATATATATATATATATATATGTATGTGTATATATATATATATATATATATATATATATAATATATATATATATATATATATATACACATATATATATATATATATATATATATATGTATATATATATATATATATACATATATATATATATATATATGTAATATTCAGAAATTTCAGAGTAATTTCGAATGCCCCGCCATTGGCAACACTGAGCGTTCAAGGTCATGGGAGGGGAGAGAGCGCTTCCCCCTCCTAGCCCTCCTAGCGGGAGATGGTGGAATTAGGCCTATATGATATTAAATGTAGTTTACCGATTGAATAATGATGCGAGTCATGAAGTAAGGGACTATTATTGAATTTTAAATTATTATAGATCGTTTAGCAGTCTGAATAATGTTACGGGTGTCCCAAGGAGTTATTAGTTAGGCGGAAAATAAGTCACGTAGGCCCAAGCTCACGCCTTGAGAGAACGCGACGAGGCCTCTCCCTCAGTCCCGGATAGCACTCACACAAACAAGACGTCTCTGCGCGTCTGTCCCAGAAATAGTCACGTGGCCTAGTCACCTGTGCTGAAATATTGCAGTATAACAAGTAAGTCTCATTCGATCTCAGACAGGGTTAGATAGGGCAGTGATAAAGTAAACTAGAGCTAACAGTGAGTTCATTTCAGGGTTTCCGTGAGAACCCACTTGACTGGAGTTGACCCGGAGTTGACTGCGAGAGATTGACTGCCGTTTGAGACTGCCGTGGATGATTGAGGGTGGCGATTGTCGCCATTGGACCGAGCAAAGTAGGCCTGTCACTGTTTAGCGGGGTAGCAAAGGATCTCTTGAGTGAACGAGTGCTCCCGACAACTAAACGACCCGGGACCAGCAGTGGGTGATCAGTTCTTACCACTCCGGGCACATCACCACGTGTCCCGAGCTGCTAGTGAAACCCTCTTGCTAACGGGACGCTAAAGCTTCTCTCAACTGTACAAGGTCTGATTGGCTCACTCCCGTCCGCTTTATGGACGCACTGGGAGTACACTGAGGCTATCTGAGTAGACTAATGGTCACACACTGAGACCGTGAGTCTAGGTCTCTAGGAGATACCTGGAGGAACATTTTCCCTCCCTTATTACGGGTGTAGTTTAATAGTTTCTAGATAATTTTGATAATATTGTTTTGAATGTTTGTGCCATCAAGTGGAACCAGAGTGATACTGTGATTTGATTCTTTTAATGCCTCTGATTGTTCTTCATAATTCTGATCTCAGGTATAACCTTGTTCCCCAGAGTAGTGGTTAGGTTAGGTTAGGAAGTGTGCATCTGTTGGGGTGCTATAATTTTGTTGAGTGCCCTTAAGGCCTATTCATTGTTGAGTATTTAATTTCTTATTTTTATTACCATTCCTCAGTGACATATAATTTTGTTGAGTGCCCTTAAGGCCTATTCATTGTAGAGTAGTTAATTTCTATTTTTTTTAATACCTAAGTGACTGATATTATTGTGTGAACGCCTTTAAGGCCTGTTTCATGTGTGCACGCAACAGTTCTTAATACTTCAAATTTATTGTTGCCTGAGGTTCTAATAATTTCTATATCATGTATAACTTTTATTCCCCAGAGTAGTGTTTTAAGTTCAAGTTGAGAGGTGCGCATATTGGTGTACCATTATTTGATTGTGTTTGTAGTGTTGGAGGGAAAATAAGTGTCTAAATTTTACAGTGTGTCTCATTCATCCCAGTCACAGACGCTATCCTTCCACGGGTCACGGACAATTTATTTTGTTTAGTAGATTTAAGTGTTCTTGTGCTGGTTCGGGATTTTTCTCAAAGGGGCGCTTCCACTGCCATTACCATCTATTAATTTTAAATAAACCCCAAGTCAAGTGAGAAATTAAAGTCCAGTAAATTCCGACCGGTTACATATATATATATATATATATATATATATATATATATTATATATATATATATATATATTATATATATATATATATATATATATATACCTTCCAGCTTGAAGATATTTGCACAGCAAGTTAATATATTCATAATCATTGAGTTGACAGGATGGTGACAGGTGGATAAGCAGGATGAAAGTCCGCATCATGTTAGAAAGTCGGTTAATCTAATATTCACTGGGGTTTTTTCTTTAGGCAAGTACAATTTAAGATCAAATGTTATCATTATATCATTTTAATTTTGTCAGAATTTACAGTACTTGGACTCTTGAGTTACTATTATTGTTTTTCCCGAGGGAGTTAGAAACCAACATATTTCGTGACACATATGTTCTGAAACACTCAGATGTGGGAATGAGAGATAAAAAAACATCCCCTTTAGTTAATAGCCACAATTTACCATACTTTACGCTGCATGTTTTTCAAGTAATGCCACCGGACACAGTATTCGTTCATGTTGAATATAGAGTATCATATTATGAACAGATATAAGTGTTTACTTAGTCATTCATCCTCCTGTGACCCGCCGTTCACCGTGATAGTTGCAACAGATCTGGTTCTGGAGGTAAACTACTTACTAAACGTCACGTAACCTAACACAGACCACTCCCTGAGGGCCTTATTACCTTGGGATCTCGACTGTTCTGGGAAGTTAGATGGGACTTCTGTCTTCTATACTTGCAATAATAGTGTCTTGAGTGTCCTTGTGTCCCTCACCCCCCCTCCCCCCCTTACACACACACACTCCACTTATCCAAGCCATCCGCCTTCCTCTCCCTCCCGCTGGTGGTGCGTGCCCCTACCTGCCTCGCCCTGCTAGTTTTTCTGGTGAGTGTCCTGTAACCCTGAACCCACTTTTTGTACTCGCTGCCGGGTTAGCTCGGTCATTCTAGGTCATTATACTGTTGCCTGACGAGGTGCCAGTTTTTCCTGTGGCTAATGTATTTTTGTTTTGCAAAGAAGTAGGTGGTGTAAAGCTGTGTTCTTATCCAACTCCATGGTGGACCCCTTTAGTCACAGAGCGACAAGCCACCCCCCCCCTTCTCCCACACGTCGCAGGAGAGGGGGAAGAGTGCAGTGTGACCTCTAAGGTATTCAAGGGCTTAGGGACAGCCTGCAGTGGTTCTAGGATTATTATTTTCTTCCTTATTGGTTAATGTAATCTTTGTTTTGGTGCTTTTTGTCCAGAGTAGGACGTAAATTAAGCTATATTATGTACAAATGTGAATTTTTTATGTTCTAAAATATATTAATATAGGTTTTTACGTCGTGCTCACACAGAAATGGGGTATTATGGCCTTGCTAGCCACCTGTCTCTTCATTCTTCAAGTTCTTCAGAGCGATGCTGATGACCTTCACCGTTAGATTTTCATTGGCAGGGGTCTTTTTGCAGTTGTCGGAAGCTCGCGTATGGCTGACAGTGATCCCTGCAAGTCTACATCAAGGTCTTGCGCTTATAGTGGTCACGGTGATAAGCCAAATAAGGGTGAACTCATACTTTCCTAGCGTCCTTCTGGGCTACACCCTTGACTCATTTAGTGAAATATCATAGAGGTTATCTATAATACATGCAGAAACCGTGCAACTTCCTATGGCAGATCTCAAGTCATGGAATAAACTGGTGTGTACGTCGCAGCTTCACCCAATTTGTGTATTTATTTATCTGTCTCTTCATCAAAATAATTAAGTTTTTGTCTTATTAAGATAGCTGAATTAGCTCTTTTCTCTCTAAACTACTGTATTTCATACTGTATGTCCCTCATAACACCATCTGTGAGGGAATTACTACACCACGTCAGGTCTCTCATAACACCATCTGAGGGAACTACTACACCACGTGAGATCCCTCCTAACACCATCTGGGAGAGAGTTACTACACTACGAGTTTGCTGTTCAACACCTACATTAATCTTTATGTTCACTGTATGTTCCTTTACCTTTCTCTAATGAAGGCTTTTGTTAAACCACCAATGTATGTAATAAGTCATTTATGTCAAATGTATATTTTCAGCCTTCGGGCTGCAGAACTTTTTCAATAAACCGTTTATTATTATTATTATTATTATTATTATTATTATTATTATTATTATTACACCACCTTGCTTGTTTTAGCTAATATCCAATCAATTTATGCCACACCCAGTAGATACTAAAGTTATTTTATCGCCTTAATATATACGAGAAAACGATGCGACCAAGAGATACCACCGACGACCATAGCGCACACTTCTTCCATCCCTTCAGTATTGCAACATTAATGTTCCAAAGTCACAATGAGAATCAAAACCAAAGGTACGCATTTGTGGTCATATTTTGCCAACTGTCTCTATTGTTATACCGTGGATTTATATCATGGTTTCAGCTGCAGGAGTTACAATGCTTCTAGCTTACACACTTCAGAGAAAAGAATATTGTATGCGTTCAATTTTGCTCTCATTATTTTGTACATGTTGGCAGTCTTTTAGCCTTAGTTTCCCAAATTCTTTACAATATTAGATTGAATTCTGTATTGTGGTTTGTGGTGTTTGTGAATATTGTTGATTCATCACCACGTACACCTTTGCGTGTTATCAAATATGGAATATTTTCACTTCATGGGTGAGGATTTAGATAATTAAGAATATAGTGACCAGAAAAAGTCAACGATGAATTATCGAGACTTCGGGAGTCACTGCCCTCACTTGCCCACACTGTTGGTTACTGGCGATGCAGTATTACTAGCTTAAGGAAGTCAGTGGCCTCACTTGCCCAACAACCTTCATCTCACCTTGTGTAGGCTATTGGCGCTTGCCAGTCGTCCCATGTGACAGTTCTTATGATTGTTTCGGTGTCTACTTATGGTTGGAGGTATATGAGTATGTATATACTGTATATGGATGCTTTGATAATTATTTGAACGTGTAAATGATTATTTATGGTGTATGTATACCTGTACATATGTGTACATGTACGGTATGTATGAATGACAGGCATTTTACTGAGATATTACTATAAGTAACCTACTTCTAATTTACGAGATAAATTGTTTTGTCTGATAATCGTCTAGAAGCGTTCTTAGTTAAGGGGTGAAAATCATTAAAATATTTTAGAATCCGTTTGAAGGGTCGTATAGAACGCGACCTGGAGTAGGGTCACTGAGAACGGTCTTCAATGAACGGAAACAAGATCATAGAGACTGCGTCGTAGGCAGGGTCATGGAAAATATATTTTTTCGACCGCTGACTACTGTACTTATTATTATTATTATTATTATTATTATTATTATTATTATCGTGAGAATCATGAGGATCTCATGAACAGGTGTTGTAGTCATGGTCATGGGAACGTCTCTGGTGTGAGAATCGTTAATATCTTATGGACAGACGTAATAATAGCTTTTCTGGAAACGGATTCATGAAGCCATGAAGAAAAATTTGTGAAGGGGCCACGGGAGCGTGTCATGGGAAGCGGTCATGAAAAACACTTGCCAAGGGGTCAAATAAGAACATACGAGTGTGAAGATAACGGTCGCAAGAATACGGTCTGTGAAGGGTCACAGAGGACGTGTGTTGAGAAACGTTGCCGGGTAAGTCCTTCTCCCTCACACATAGTTGTAAAATTTGTATTATACGAGTGATATTTTTTCCTTCCTGGTTGTATATTTTTTTGGGGGTGGGGTTTGAGTGGATCACCAATTTTACATTGCTGGAGACTCTTCAAGTTTCCTTGACTACATTCACTGCTTCGTTTACAGGTGTAGTTTTCAGTTGTAGTTGCTCGACACTTGCTAAGTTTATCATAATAAGTTTTTAATTATTTGAAAGTTGTCCGTTTTACTTGAGTCGTAGCCAGTCAATCACTTGGTAAACATGCATGGTAGTGTTCCTCGCTCTCTCTTGACAGCCTCATGCTATTCAGTAATTAATTGTGGCGAATCTTAGTACTAACATCCGCAATGGAATAATTACCATTCTCTCTCGTATACTTGGGTACGATTCCCTGGCAGGGTGTACCTATAGACAAGATCCTTTGCAGTGTTTGACTAAGTCTATTCAGGTGTGACCGCGGGGACCAGGATGCAAAATAATTAAAACAGCGGGTCTCGTGGGTATTGGTTAACCGGCGGGTTAGGAAGTGATCCAGTTATCCTGAACAAAATCTTGGCGCCGGACAACTCACCCCACGAATACAATAAGAGTGTTGGCGAAAGCTTCTAAACTTTATGCGAATTCCTTCCTCAGAAGTTACGACTGGCCATCGTCAGATACGAGAGACAACCAGTAGTAGACCTTTCTAACTGATGATGTCCTGTCGTACAAAAAAAAAAGATTACTGACTTGTTACTCGTTCATAGATTTGTGAATGTGATTGTAAGTGGACCATATTTAGACATATCCGAGAGAGAAAGAGAGAGAGAGAGAGAGAGTCGTACTTCCTCCGCCTCAAAAAAGACACGTAATAACAGCTATTTTCGCCTGTCACTCGTGTATGCTGGGAGTTGGTCTTGTCACACCGTCTTGTTGGCATTAATCGGTCCGCGATGAACAGACAGGCAAAACGACTTTTATAACTTCTTTCTAAGAGTTAAAATGTTTGAATTTACATTTATCCATATGTCTAGGAACAGCGGTAGATTATTATATAAACCTAAGCTGGATGGGTCTGTTGTATCATTATTTTTTTGTATTATTTGTTTTACGTGCTTCTCTTTTCCTAAGTAATTTTCCCAAAATATTAATCACTGACCCTTGATCATCAGGTAATGGTTATAATGTGAAGTTTCCTTTGCATTGATTGCAACCCTCAACAATATTGTTCATACCTTTGAGAAGTTCATGAGTAACCACGGCACAAAAGCAATTCCAAAGGTTGGCATTATTATCTTAGATATTAGCATAATGCAGTGCTTTATTTTCATGAAACAAACATAAGAATTCACCATTCACACGATAAATTCTAGTTTTCACAGGGAAAATTGTAAGGTGTTTTCAGAAGTGTGTTTGTTGAGAAAAGATATTGTCAGGGATTATTCTAATTTTTCAGCTTCAGCATCAACACCTTCAGACTCATTGCCTTAGAAAAGGGAAAATATTACAGTGGAGTTCTTATCATTTTGCATTCCGCTACCCCAAATTCACTCCATATAGTACACCAATCACCCAAGACACACGACCCAGACATGTAGTTCAGACTGCGGGAGTCCCTTTCCACAAAAGCGTTTCTGAGATAGGCACAAGTGTGAGGGTTAACACTTTTGGAGTTATCATATGAAAAACTGCTAGGATAAAAATCATTGCTTTAGGGATTTTATTCGCAAATTTGCGTTATTACTAGCAAAATTATCAGGTCTCTTTCGGGTTAGGTATATACTACATAATCTTAAGCGTCACAGTTTCCCCTCCTTGTCACGTGGAACAACCTCCAGTAATTGCACCAAGGTGCACAACTTTTGGACCTATGTAATATGTGCTTAAAGTTTCAGGTCTTTTAAGTGATTCCATTTTGATGCTATGGGTGTAATAGACAGACACAGAGAGACACTCGGGGGTCCGTGGCCAATAGTAATCGTAAGGTGCACAACACACACATATATAAATATATACAAACAATACTTCACTAGTCGAGAATCGAACCCAGGACCTCAGCGTGTGAACAGGGATCGCTATTAACGCGCCAAAAGAACAACAAGAGCACTCATAGGCTTTGTTTTATTTCACACAAAGCCTGTTCATTCGTCTTTTTAAGCAACGTGAACCTCCATCGGGGATTGCCCATGCCAGCTATGTGGTCGTAGTAGCATTTTACCGTTTCCAGCCTGTGGCGCGGTGGTAGCGATCCCTGTTCACATGCAGAGGTCCAGGATTCGTTTCCTGACTAGTAAGATATTGTTTGAATATGGAAGTCTGCATATATATATATATATATATATATATATATATATATTATATATATATATATATATATATATATATATATATATATATATATATATATATATATGTAACCGGTCGGAATTTACTGGACTTTAATTTCTCACTTGAATTGGGGTTTATTAAAGATTGTTAGATGGTAATGGCAGTGGAAGCGCCCCTTTGAGAAAAATCCCGAACCAGCACAAGAACACTTAAATCTACTAAACAAAATGAATTGTCCGTGACCCGTGGAAGGATAGCGTCTGTGACTGGGATGAATGAGACACACTGTAAAATTTAGACACTTATATTCCCTCCAACACTACAAACACAATCAAATAATGGTACACCAATATGCGCACCTCTTCACTTGAACTTAAAACACTACTCTGGGGAATAAAAGTTATACATGATATTGAAATTATTAGAAACTCAGGCACCAATAAATTTAAAGTATTAAGAAATGTTGCTTGCACACATGAAACAGGCCTTAAGGGCTTTCAACAAAATTATATCACCCCAACAGATGCACAATTCCTAACCTAACTTAAACACTACTCTGGGGAACAAAGGTTACTTGAGATCGGAATTATAAAGACAGATTAAATGCATTAACAGAATTAATTCACAGTATCACTCTGGTTCCACTTAGTGACACAACATTCAAAAAACAATACTATCAAAATTATTTAAGAAATATTAAACCACACACGTCAAGATAACATCAGTAACTGAGAAATGGTATTAACTACACACAAATATAGTCACTATTATTGATATGTTACTGGGTCCACCAATACTCGTGAACCATGCTCCACCCAACTCAACATACACCCGTAATAAGGGAGATAAAATGTTCCTCTAGGTATCTCCTAGAGTCCTAGACTCATGGTCTCAGTGTGTGACCATTAATTTACTCAGATAGCCTCAGTGTACTCCCAGTGCTTTTGTACATTTGCTTATATGTAAAGACACTCCTGTTGGTAGTAAGCAAATGTTAAACACCGATGTGGTGAGATGTGTCACACTAGAAACTATTAACAGACACATAGTGTTAAATCAAGTGAATGTTATGCTTTTACTGACGGTTCTGTGCAGACAAACACTGGTAGAACAGGCTGTACAATTGTAATATTTAAAGAAAGAGAGATGATAGTGTCAAACAAGCAAAGGCTGAACAACTGGGCCAGCGCAACACAAACTGAACTAACTGGAATCTACTTAGCCACAGACTACCTCAAAGAAAATGGAGGTGGGGTGATATTCTGTGACTCTCAAAGTGCGCTGAAATTAATGAACAGCCCGTCAGACTCTATGTCTGAAGTTGTATGTGATATTAAAAGGAATGTGATAACCGCCAATGAGAACAACTTTCGTGTCGAATTTGTGTGGATTCCGTCCCATGTTGGAATCAGGTATCATGACCGTGCTGATAGAATGGCCAATGAGGCATGTAAGGAAGAAAATGTTGACCGTGACCTTGGCCTGTCCAATGCTGTAATTAAAAACATTCAAGTCAGAATCATGAACTCTGATCTAGAAGAAGTGAGAAATGCAGAGAGACCTGGCAGTTGTAGCAGTAGTAAATATGACAAATTTTGTGACAAGAGGTACCGGTATGGCCAGCATGAGGACAGAACTAGACAATGTGATGTAGTCGTGGCCAGAATTAGGCTAGGATACAGACACATCTGGCAAGTTAGTAACGCTGTACCCATACCGGAACACTCAGTATGTAAACTTTGTGATAAACCTCTTAACCTGGGGGGCGTCAGTAATTTCCAGGGGGGGGGGGGCGCAAGCCCTAGGGAAAAAGTAGGAATTTCTCTAATCATAATTATAGTTTTTATTCTCTTAACAAGAGCGTGGGCTAATATTGAGAAGTTTATGAAAAAATGTAAAAGTATCGCCTTATAACTTTAGTTTTCTATAGGCTACTTTTTTCACTTAGGGCTTACCATTTTCTGTACTTATTGACCCCCCTCCCTATCCCTCGAAACCCATGGGGGGGGGGGGGGGGGAGGGGTTAACTCGTCCTGGACCTGTATACTGCTCGTTGGTGACTGGTGAGCCCCGTTCTCTCCCAGTCTTCTGCACACGTCCGTGGCAATAATTCCTCTTCTCTCACATTTATCCAGTTAAGGCTGTTGAGGTATGTTTTATCCCAGTTGTTATATTTACCTAAAAATAGTAAGCAGCCATAAGTTTATTGGTGAATTGTGAACACGCATGTGTTGCTATGTTTGTTATTCACAAGTTTTGAATTCCGTTTGTAATTTTTCAGAAGTTGGTGGTGCTTAAAATCATGTGGTGGTAACAGTTGGTTATGGTAAAGTTGTATTTATGATGATATTGATTTGTTTCTTAATAATCACGTGTTTATGATCATGATGTGTTTACTATAATGTTGTGGTGTTTGTTAATATTTACTTAATAATTATGTGGTGGTGTTTATGATCATGTAGTGGTGCTATGATCATGTTGTGATCATTGATGTTTGTTAATAATCATGTGGTGTTTATGATCATATGATGTTTGTTAATGATATGGTGGTGTTTATGATCATGTATGATTGTAGTCACTTGTGGTGTTTATGAACTTTACGATCATATGTTTGTTATTGATCATGTGGTTGTGATTATCATGATGTTGTGGTGTTCATGAGCACGTGGTGATGTTTATCTTACTTTACACCTGCCTTATGTTTTGTTCATAGATGCAAGGGGGGCGTGGAGGGAAGGACCAATTCCTAGAGGGAGCGTGGTAGTAAAAAGGTTAAGAACCACTGCTCTAAAGCATACACTTGAACACTATATTATTGAATGTGACACTGTCAAAGACTTCAGGCCACCTGACTTATTGTATCTTGAACTATGTAACTACTAACTCGAATCAGGGGTGATTGAGGACATTCTTGCTGTTTATCCCAAATTTGCTAGCCCACGCTGATTAGTCTTCAATTAGAATATGACTCCAATGTATGTGAACCACTGACCTATATATACTGCTACTGAATATGATGTATTTCTTTGTGTACTAACGTCTGTCCTACATGGCAGTGAACAGTGACATTACCCACATGAATCTGACGTATAGATAGTGTCAATAAATATGATGCTTCTTTGTGTACGAACCTCTGTCCTGTATGCCAGTGAAGAGTGACAGTGGGCCGTGGGTTCGAATCCTGGCGGGTTGGGGTGTTCATTGTATGTAGAAGTCCGCGTGCTATTGGGCTAATAAGAACATAAGAACATAAGAATGGAGGAAACTGCAGCGGGCCTATTGGCCCATACTGGGCAGTCCCGTTTACACCCAACCCCTATTGCTCATATAAGCATCCAACCTATGTTTGAAGCTATCCAGCGTATTCGAGTTAATGATGATATTTGGTAACTTGTTCCATTCATCCACTACTCTGTTTCCAAACCGGTGTTTACCTATTTCACGCCGAAATCGAAATTTGTCTAATTTAAAACCATTGTTACGAGTTTGCTCCTGGTTGGATAGTTTGAGTACCTTTGTAATGTCCCCTTTGTTTAGCCCTGACTTCCACTTATACACCTGTCAGGTCACCCTTCGCTCTACGTCTCTCGAGGGAGTGCAAAATTAAGATGCTTTAACCTGTCTCTATACTCAAGGTTCCTAATGCCCGGGATTAGTCTTGTCATTCACCTCTGAATTCTTTCCAATGATTCTATATCCATTCTGTAATACGGTGACCAGAACTGAACTGCGTAATCCAGGTGTGGTCTCACAAGAGCAAGATACAATTTTAGGATGACCTCGCTAGAGGATATATATATATATATATTTATATATATATATAATATTTATATATATATATATATATATAATATATATATATGTATAAATATATATATATGTATATATATATATATATATATATATATATATATATATATATATTATATATATAATATATATATATGTATAAATATATATATATATGTATATATATATATATATATATATATATATATATATATATATATATATATGCTGATAACCACCAGGAAAGAAGAAAACACGAAGTTCCCAAGCGCTTTCGTGTAATTCACATCTTCAGGGGTGAGTACAGACTAGTCTGTACTCACCCCTGAAGATGTGAATTACACGAAAGCGCTTGGGAACTTCGTGTTTTCTTCTTTCCTGGTGGTTATCAGCATATACCTAGATCACGCGCACCTACAGTGATTTACTTGCATATGTATATATATATATATATATATATATATATATATATATATATATATATCTTGATAAAATCACACGGGAAAATGGAAACAACGGAGTACCTTAGCTTTCGTCTTTATTCAAGACATCTTCAGAGGCAACATATATATATATATATATATATATATATATATATATATATATATATATATATATATATATAATATATATATATATATATATATATATATATATACTGTCACTGAATATGATGCATCTCTTTGTGTACGAACCTCTGTCCTGCATGGCAGTGAGAAGTGATTCCACCCTTAGTGTCAAGACCTGACTGAATTACTCAGAATAGGCAAACTGTACTACAAGCTTTGGCAATAAATTTGTTAAACTAAACTATGTAAGGACATATTATGCTGTGACATGTCCATTTTAAATTAATTGAACTTTGAATAAAGAGAGATTTGCTAGTATTGGATTTCAAGGCTTATGAGGCACATTTACCATCCTTTGAGAGGGAAATAGATATCATTTTCGAAATCCTTATTTTCAAAATCCGGGGAAATCAATCAGCAGGGTAGAAAAAAAATGAAATTTTGCATTTTTGAGCAGGCGTAATAAATAAATAAATAAATATATATATCCGAGTATATATATACACTATATATATATATATATATATATATATATATATATATATATATATATATATATATATATATATATATATATATATATATATCTTGATAAAATCACACGGGGAAAATGGAAACAACGGAGTACCTTAGCTTTCGTCTTTATTCAAGACATCTTCAGAGGCAACTGGATTACATGGACAGAGAGAGGCTTAAATATACAGGGTGACCTAAAAACATGAGGTCAGGTCAAAATGATGACATCCACTAATCCCCACACCAACACACACGTAGAGGAGCTTAAGAGAAGGGTGGTGACGTGACTAGTCAGGTCAGGTCAACCATTACTAATATGTTAATAAGGAATAGCCCAAGTTTGAATGTAAATGGTAGTGTTTATTGTATTCCATGTAGCAAATGTAATTGCAATTATGTAGGTCAGACAGGAAAAACACTGCAGCTTAGAATCAAACAACATAAGTATAATATTAGAACTGCATCTGAAAGCAGTGCCTTGTTCGTTCATGTTAGGAATAATAATCACCCCATTGCTTGGGAAAAAAGCTTAGAAGTTTTCAAATCATCTTGTGTCACAGAAAGACTTCTTGTTGAAGCTAGTTTGATTAAGGAATTAAAATCAATACACCTTAGTGATGGTCATTTCAAAACTGATAATATGTTACATAAATTTATTTGTCAGTGGCCCAAGGTTAAAAATGCTTTAAAAACCTTTGATCTAGATGTATGATAGTTATTTTGTGGGTCCCTTTTTTTTTTTTTTTTTTTTTCTGACCTGACCTGACTAGTCACGTCACCACCCTTCTCTTAAGCTCCTCTACGTGTGTGTTGGTGTGGGGATTAGTGGATGTCATCATTTTGACCTGACCTCATGTTTTTAGGTCACCCTGTATATTTAAGCCTCTCTCTGTCCATGTAATCCAGTTGCCTCTGAAGATGTCTTGAATAAAGACGAAAGCTAAGGTACTCCGTTGTTTCCATTTTCCCCGTGTGATTTTATCAAGATTTATCTTATCCACGTTTTCATTGTGGATTTTCATAAAATATATATATATATATATATATATATATATATATTATATATATATATATATATATATTATATATATATATATATATATATATATATATAAGGTCTCCCATTGCTTCCGTTTTGGAGCTATGGCTAGAGCAGACAGACACAGATACTGGCAGACAAATACACGTCCTTTTATTAGATATGTAATGTTACCATCAAGTAAAGTTGGTCTACTTGTAGTAATAAGTAAACGTCGAGGATACCATCACAGTACCGTCATCAGAGACAATAGAGTATACCAGGAATTCATCCTTGGGAAGAGAGATAAAGCGAGAAACATCCTGGTTCTCAGGAGAAATATACTGTCATCCAAGTCAGGGAGGGGTACAGTCCAGTGTAAAATAACAGTTATCAATTTTGTTTACGGCTGTGCGTCTGTCTGTCTATCCAACTGCTCTTCCGCCCGTTCGTCGGTCCGTATCAGCCAAGTTCCGCAATAAATATAGGTATAAAGTGTTCGGCGGAGAGAAGGTATACTTTTTTTTAGTCTTCCTTTTATACATCCTGGAGTGCGTAACTAGATTCTAGTGTTATTAGAGTGATATATGTACTGTATGTATGTTTATGAACTCAACTCTTTCTTTGTATCATTTTCGTTACTTATTAGCTAACTAACCGTTTGGGCGCTCTATCCTGTGTTAGTACAGGAGGAAACCGGGGATCTGGAAACCTGTAATGTTTCGTAGGGTCAACGTGTGTCCGGGCCGAGGCTCGAACCCTTGACATATTGGTGAAAGCTCCGCGTGTTAACTCTGTGCCACCAACACTCTTAGGTTCCTTTCCCTGGAACGAAAAACATACATATAAAGTTGTTGACATTTCAAAAGTTTTAGGTCTTATTGAATAATAATAATAATAATAATAATAATATCTATAATTACAGTATAATATTAATAGTACTAAAAATTACATATTATAACATTACTAATAGAAATAACAATGGCAATATAATAATAATAATAAACGAAATAATTACATCAATATAAAAAAATGACAATACGCTTTTCTGTTCATAGTATTTTCTTAAAATAAGTTAAAGATCTTAATTGTCACCATCAAATAGGAATCTCCGGCTAATAATAGTTTAGGGATATTTCAGGTCAGATTTTTAAATTTTCATAGGTGCTGTTTAATGTAAAAACTGTCAAGATAACTGTTAACAACTTGACAGGAACATTTACGGCTGTCTGTGTTAAGTGGTTAAAGAAAGAGTTTTTTGTGCTCCAGCAGTTGAGAGAGAGAGAGAGAGAGAGAGGTATTTAATTTAAAGTTGGTGTTACACGTAAGGTGTTACTGGCAAGAGACCGTCGTCATGAGCCCCTCTACCGGGTCATTATCATCTGATATAAATAATTAATGTATCCACCCTGTTTGTAATAGGGGTGTTAATTTTAATGTCGTGAAACATGTGGGTAATGATACACTTCCTGTCTAACTGTCTCACCACCCGTCTTAAGCTGTCAGTTCTTGTAGTCCTGTGGTTGGTGTACCACATTATGAAACCCAGACACTCTCGGACTAGAGAGATCCAGTTTTCTCCAGTTCTAAATGTTATTCTGATGCGCAGCAGCTCTGAATGTTATTTTGATTTTGCGCAATTTCTTGATGTGGTGTGTCTTGTTTTAAATATGGTGTTCATGCTGCTTTGGTTCATGCACTACACGTGTTGTGTTGGAGGCAAGCACGTGATGTTAACTCGCAGCGCGCATGGCCTCTACTTTTATTACATAGATCCCTGCAGCACTGTAGCATGTGTTCTAGCCTGGTGTGTGGACGTAAACCATCTGTATCTCTTTAGAGGGTTGAGGGTCGGGGGCTAGCACCAGGGAGGACGGCCCATTAGGAGGTAAATAAAGATCAAGTTATTGTATCGCAGGTGGTGAGTAGCAGCCAGTCAACCCCCCCCCCCCTCCTGTGTCCTCTCCTCCCTCCCTCCCTCCTCTGTCATTGTTGTCTGCTCTCACTATGATCCCATGATTCCTTCCTGCGTTTCTATCCCTTGATTCCTCCTATTCGCCTCCCTTTTCTCCATGTACTTCTCACTCTTCCTTGTGTTCCTTTTCTCTTCGCCTTTTTCTCTGCCCTCCCTGAGTGGTGGTACATTCCGGCCGGCGCCCCTACACACACACACACACACACACACGGGGGAGTTGTCCCGCCCAGCCAGTTTTTACAGAGGTCCTCGCAACGCCACATTTTGTTGTCGACCTCTACACTTTCGACGGAAGGACACCTTGTTTTAGGCTACCTACTGACCTGTTGACGGATGTACTATTGATATTATGATTTGCCTCTTTTTCTTCTCATCATTGTCTTTCTTCTCATTATTTTCCTCTTGTGCCTCTCCCTCGTCTTATTAATATTATTATTATACTTCCTCCCCGACTTCTTCATCTTCTTCTTAATCTACTTCCTCTTCATATTTTTTCCTATTATTCTGTTTGTTTTTTCTTATTGTCATTGTACTTCTTATATGTTCTCTAGTATTATTTTGGGCGTTTTCTTTTCACACAGGAGAGCAACTTTCGAAATGTTCTAGATAATACCTTTTTACTACAAACTGTTATACACAATTCAGGATGAGATATTCGTCTGTGTTGAATAGCCCGAGATAAAATATTCCCCACAAAAGTTTGTGTTTACGCAAAAAATCCTCCTCCCGTGACGTGTAAAAAAGAAAAAGAAAAAAAGAGGAAGCGAAAGAACACTTGCTTGTCCCGTTCCAATTGTATCATTGAAGGCATCATCGTTGAGCAATACCAGTCAGTCACTTATACGATACCTCCATGATTGCGTAGAAAACCTGAAATGACTTGAGGCCTTTGTATTGTAACAGGCTGCTTGTTCTTCGTGTTCCTGTTGATCTTTAGCTCCCTTGAAGGACGCCAGAGATCAGCGGTAGGAAATTTTTAGGGCTTTGCGGAAAAGAAGGACATTGACAACTTGGGCTTACACTGATGCGCTCCAGATGGAGAGAACACAGTTTTTCTGTCTTAGTCTTATAAAACAATTGTAGTAGTTCCGGGTGATAATGATTGATTGGACATAATAGAGGATGATGCTGGTGAAAGGGATGATGATGTAGATTGAATTGAATTGAAACAGTATATTTAGCCAGAAAAACACAGATACAGAGTGGATAATAATAACAATATTAACATGGCTGAGCCAGTTGAGAACCTGAGCTCTCTTTTAGGCACCTGAAATATACTATACATTTATCTCAAGGAAGTATTATGTAACATTTAGTAACATCTGGAATAGCACAATAGCATGGTGGTAATAAGAACATCTCATAATGTTACCACGGTTATCATTTCAATATTTATTTATTTTATTTATTTATATAATTTTTATTTTTTATTTTTTATTTATATTATAAGTATATACATAAATTACAGTGGAACTGAAAAACATAAGTATAATGAGGGAGCAGTACAACATGGGTTATACAGTAATAAGGTTGAACAAGAAGACAGAGCTGTCAAGATTATGTCTAGTTGGCAAATATGTTTATTGCAATGGTAATTTCTTATCTATTTACATGATAATTTCCGATAAAACGGTTTTGATGGCACAATAAAAGCAGGTAGACATTGGTTGGCAAGCAAAATCGGTGATGATGATGATGATGGTAGTAATGGTGATAATGATAATGGTGATAATAGTTGGTTAAACGTGATATAATGGTGGTGGTTGTAGAAGCTAGTACAAAGAAATGAGGCCCATACTGAGTCTCTTGTTCTCTTATTAATACTTAGACACACACAGACACAGGCAAACGTAAACATTGGCTCAAGTGAACTTGAACCTCTTCATGAAGTATTGGTTATATTTATCATTTTGTTCTCTGTTACAAAACAAATATGAAGGTGAAGAGATCTTTTGTTATATCTGACCATTTCAGTAAAATGTCATCCCGTTTAATATATTTCTTTTATATCAAGTCTGAACCATTGGCGAGTAAAGGTCTTGTTGGCGACGACCTCCACGATTACGTGTGCTGTGTAATAATAATAATAATAATAATAATAATAATAATAATAATAATAAAAGGGCTTGTGAAAAACATGGAGGCTGGTGAGTGACTGAAAGTTGGAGAGAGGCGGCTTCCCGGAAGAGTACATCTTGGCGGAGGTCGCTCTGGGATTCTTTGAATGCCAAGGTTGAAGGTTTTGTTGATAAATGTTTTGTGATTGACTTAATCTAACGTTTTGGTGAAGTCTGAGAAGGTGAGGACCACAGATACTTATTAAGTTGTGGGTATGGTAGAGCATTGAGCCCAGTCATGAATTTGTAAGAAATTTTAAAATTGTCATGTCGCGAGTAACCTGGAAATTTGTCATTTTGTCAATAGAAATCGAATAATGAAATACTCTCTCTCTCTCTCTCTCTCTCTCTCTCTCTCTCTCTCTCTCTCAGAAAAGAGTGCTATTTTAAGAATTTTAAGTTTAATTTGAGTGATTACTTGATTTGGATATTGGGTATATTGAATGTCAAACAACAGTACAGACACGGTATTGTTACAGATATTTCAGTATGGTAACACACACACCACTGAGGACTGACGTACGTTATTATGTAGCATCGTCTTGTTAACGTTGAAGTGGTCCACCACTTGATCATCTGATTCATCACCTCTAATGAGAGTAATCTTACAAGGCCCTGCCCTTTAACTGGGGTACTTGAGGAGCATTCAGCAAATTTATCGTACCATTATTTAAATTATTGTAATGTCTCAATAGTACGATAACAAGAGATGATTGTAAAACTGGCACTTACCAGCTCTCAGGTAAGAGTAAATGAGAAGGTTCTGTGGTAATAGTAAACGCTGGGTTCACGGGTCTTTTGTAAACCTTGAAACCTCGCCCATGACCTAAGATCATTAGGTCACGCTCAAACAAAAAACACTGGTCTATAGGGGGCAGTGAAATTTTGCTCAAAGCTGCACTCTTCAGGCATTGTTCCTTATACATATCTAAGACTCCATGCCAAATTTGAAGCTGATATGTCGAGGTTTAGTCTGCCGCATTTTCTACTGAAATTTTTAAATTTACCTACAGTACTAGCCAAACAGCCATTGCTACTGCCACCTTAACTGACTATGGTATTATCACAAAGGATGACAAGAGTCAGGTTATTGGACCACATAAGCTGCGGGATGCGAGACAAAAATACCGATTTAAGAGGCAAGAAATTGAGATGGCTAGTTTAGATAATATGACATCACTCTATTTTGATGGTAAGAAGACCGTCACTCGTGTGATGATAAAGAATGAGAAGACCGAGAAATGGAGTTCGAGGATGATGGTGAAAGATCATTATGTCATCATGGTTGAGCCTGGCAATGAATATCTCACACATGTGACTCCCAAGACTGGACACGGAAAGCAGATTGCCAAAACTATTCACGAGTTTCTGGTGGAGAAAAATCTAACCCAGCAGCCCATTGTGTGTGTTGGTTGTGATGGAACCAATGTAAATGTAGGATCAGAAAATGGAGTCATTCATCATCTTGAAATGTTACTTGGTCACCCGCTCCATTATTTCATATGTCAGCTTCACGGAAATGAGCTGCCTTTTCGCGCAGTTTTTTATCACTATGATGGTAAACCAAGTGGTCCTGAGCATTGGGGTGGTCCCATTGGAAAGCAGATCAAGGAGTCTTTGTCTGAGCTTCCAGTTGTCGCCTTCCAGCCAGTCAATTTCCCTGATTTCCCTGTGTTTAATGATGAAGTGGAGAAAGATCTGTCCTGGGATCAGAAATACCTGTATAGGATTTGTAAAGGAGTTATCACAGGTGTTGTTGAAGATGACTTGGCTGCTATTGAGCCAGGTCCTCCCTGTGTGTCAAGGTGGAACACCTTATGGAGTAGAATCCTCAGGCTGTATGTAGCAACATCAAGACCCAGCCATGAGTTGAAAAGAATTGTCATTACAATAATAAAGTTCAGTGCTCCAATGTGGTTTTACATCAAGATACACCCTTACGTAACACACGGCTCAAGGAACGTATTCCAGTCCCTGCTATATATGAAACACCTGAATAGTGAGGAGGAGACGATAGTGAAGAAGGCTGTCCAGAGAAATGCATACTTCGCCCACACAGATCAACTTCTTCTTGGTATGTGTGCAGATGAGGACATGACTGTTAGAGAAAAAGCTGTCTCAATGATAAGAAAAATTAGAGAGGAGAATCAGCAAAAGGAAGAATGCACTGGCAGATCTGAAGAGGAGGAGGAAGATTCTGATGCTGCTGTTGACGAGAATTTGTTAAACTATACTGATGAGGAGGGCAAAGATGGAGATGGGAATGAGGATGTGCCTCCTGTAGTCAACATGAGAAAGGTGGTGACTCCGAAACTAAAGTGGCAAGCAAAAAACTATCATTCCATGATTAACTGGAGGAATGAACTCAAGACTGAGCCTCCTTACATTGCTTCTCTGTCAAATCTACAGGTTAATGACATTCTTGAGACACCATTAGTGGTGCCCAAGTGGCCAAACAGCACTCAGGCGGTCGAGAGAGGCATAAAAGTGATGACTGAAGCTTGCACTGAAGTGACGGGATACGAATCGAGAGATGGATATATTAGGCAAAGATTATTGTCTAGGAAAATGATGCCAAGGTTCCGCACAAAAAAGAATTTCAATATGAACTTGTAATGATTTTCTATACGGTGTACCTGTAAAATAACATGTGAATTAAATCGATGTCACCCATGTAAAATTTATCATTATCCTGGAAAACATTAAATGACACCCAATTTTTGGTATACACTAAAAGTTGACAAAAAGTCGTTCGCGATGCGGCAGGGTAAGTATGCATGAAATGGCATGAAATTTTGCACAGGTGTTTGTTACAGCCATACAAACGATGCCTGAAAAGTGCAGCCTGCAACTCAAATAAAAGTGTTTTTTCCCTGCCCCCTACTGGTCTATATACCAGCTCTTATGCCCAGACAACCAGTCATGTTGTAATGACTGCTATTCATTGGCATGCAAGAAGTTACGTTTTGTTTTTCTTGGGTGTAAGACTTACACGCTCCTACGGCAGCTGGTGACATGAGTCAACATGCCTCAAGAGGTATGGTACCACACCGCTCTCTGCTCTTGACAATTTTCAGTAGCTCCTTTAAATGCTCTAAATTTACGGAATAGATTAAATATTTGTTGCGAAACAGATTCAGGTTCAAGAATGATGATAAGATACACAGAGATGGAGATTAAGAATTGTGCATTAGGAGATAAGAGAGAAAGGTACTGCTTGCCGCTCGTAGGAGGTGGAAGGTTAAACTCAGTGAACAATGAAAGATAGCGCGCTAGGACGTCACTGGGGTACATAGATAAGGAGGCAGAAGGGCTTAGTGACGCCACTCCTCACTCTGATAGGCTTTCGACGCTGGCGTTTGTATTTCAAAACTTTGTAATGCTAAACTTGTAGCGGTCTGGGGCAATTGATTTGGTCTTGTAGTAATTTTTTACACGTCTTCCCCACTCTAGTGTTTGTGAGTTTATGTTACCACTATATAATATAATATAATATTATATAATATAATATAATATGATATAATATAATATATACAGGTGACATAAGTGGTACAAATTTTGTACCACTTATCTTACTTGTGTATTATTTGTCAATCAAGTGACTTATTCCTCATTCTTGTACCATTTATTATCTCTTTTTACTGTATATTTTCAGCCTTTTGGCGGCCATGTTCTTTTATTAAGTCGTTATTTTTTATTATTATACAAACTGCGTCATTTAACAGCATGAAGCAATGAAAAAGAACAATTTATTCACTGTAAACAACATTCGATTTTATTTCACTTGTGTGTGTGTGTGCGTGTGTGTTCAGCAGATGTAGTTTTATATATATGCGAAAACTGGGTTGAATTTTGTCCAAGCAAATATCCGATATAATTTTGCAGTAAGTTGATGCAAGGTCAGTGGTGAAGCTGCATATAAAGTAGGGGTATTATTAGTTATGCTGGAAAATATGTCACGTAGGCCTAGGCTTGGGAAAGCACGAGCCTGGCTGTTTCTCAGTCACGTGAAAGCGATAGGACAGACAGAATGTCCCTGCTCGTCCGTCCACAAAACGGTCACGTGGTCTAGTCACATGTGTTGCGCTATTGCAGTATAACAAGGTTTCCGTCAGAACCCACTTGACTGCGAGTGCTGACTGAGAGTGATGACTGAAAGAGATTGACTGCCGTTTGAGACTGCCATTGATGATTGATGATTAGCTATTGTCGTAGTTGGAACGATCAGAGCAGGCTTGTCACTGGTTAGCCGGGTTAGCCAGAGATCTCCGAAGTGAAACCAGCTGTCTGGGTGCACAACTGACGATCGTCTGGGGTCGCTAGATCTCTTCTACCTAGGCTCGCAATATCACATATCTTCAAGCAGTTAGTGAAAACCTTTTACTATGAGAAGCTAAAGCTTCTCTCAACTGAACAAGGTCGGATTGGCTCACTCCCTTCCGTTTCATGGATGCACTGAGTGTACACTAAGGCTATCTGAGTAAATTAATGGTCATACACTGAGACCAGGAGTCTAGGGGATACCTAGAGAACATTTTATCTCCCTTATTATGGGTGTATGTTGAGTTGGGTGAAGCATGTTTCGGGACATAATGTAAGGTGTATTTAGAGTGTGTATGTAGTGAATAATTTTCCTAATATCGGTTATTCCCAGCTCGCAGGGACTGATATTAACCTGTTGAGTGCCCTTAAGGCCTGCTCATGTGTGTAGGTAATAGGTCCTTTAGTTAATACTATTTTTTTCAGTTACTGATATTATCTGGCTGTGTGCAGTTTAATATTTCTTAAATATTTTGGATAGTATTGTTTTTTAATGTTGTGTCACTAATTGATGCCAGAGAATGAGGGAACTGTTTTTCAGATGAGGTTTCTTCATTCTGTTTTAAGTGATACTGTGACTTTGTACCTTTAATGCATTTAATATTTCTTTATAATTTCGATCTCAGGTATAATCTTATTCCCCAGAGTAGTGTTTAAGTTAGGTTTGGAGGTGTGCATCTGTTGGGGTAATATAATTTTGTTGAGTGTCCTGATGGGCTATTCAGGGTGGAGTTAATAAGTTCTTATTTTTTATACCATTTTCTCAGTCCTTGATATAATTTTGTTGAGTGCCCTTAAGGACTATTCATTGTAGAGTTACTAATTTCTTATTTTTTTATACCATTTTCTCAGTGATTGATATTATTTTGTTGAAAGCCCGTAAGGCCTGTTTCATGCGTGCAAGCAACACTTCTTTATACTTTGAATTTATTGTTGTCTAATGAGGCATTGTCTGAGTTTTCTAATAATTTCAAAATCATGTATAACTTTTATTCCCCAGAGTAGTGTTTTGAGTTCAGGTTAAGAGGTGCGCATATGTTGGTGTACCATTATTTGAGTGTGTCTGTAGTGTTGGAGGGAATATAAGTGTCTAAATTTTACAGTGTCTCTCATTCATCCCAATCACAGATGCTATCCTTCCACGGGTCAAGGATAATTCATTTTGTTAGTAAATATAAGTGTTCTTGTGCTGGTTCGGGATTTTTCTCCAAGGGGCGCTTCCACTGCAATGTCCATCTAATAATATTTAATAAACCCCTAGTCAAGTGAGAAATTAAAGTCCAGTAATTCCGACCGGTTACATATATATATATATATATATATATATATATATATATATATATATATATATATATATATATATATATATATACAGTATAAATATATATATATATATATATATATATATATATATATATATATATATATATATATATATATATATATATATATATACAGTATAAATATATACAGTATAAATATATATATATATATATATATATATATATATATATATATATATATATATATATATATATATATATATATATATATATATATATATATATATATATATATATATTATATATATATATATATATATATATATCTCATGTAGATCCACAATGGAAACGTGGATAAGATAAATCTTGATAAAATCACACAGTAAAAAGATAAACAATGGAGCACCTTAGTTTTCGTCTTGAATAAAGACGAAAGCTAAGGTGCTCCACTGCTTCCCTTTTTCTTGTGTGAATTTATATATATATATATATATATATATATATATATATATATATATATATATATATATGTGTATATATATGCGCTTTTTTGTAGGTGTTCAGGATCTCCTGTACTTGATATCCGCCCCGTCGGCTAAATTGGAACTAGCACGAGTAAGGAAGGCAGCCAAGAAAATAGAAAACAGAGTTGGCGACAGTAAAATTCTTGTTTTACCCGTTTGGATGGGGAAGAACTTAGACTGGGTGCCATTGTGCAGGACACTGCCGTTCATGCCATCATGGAGCTGCCTCTCAATGGCGATGAATTTTGGTGGGCAACCAAAATGGCTGAGGGGTCCGCCAGAGGACTTCCCTGTTGACCGAGTCAAAGGCCTTGGTTAGGTCGATGAAAGCTGTTTACAGGCCACGACGCTGTTCTCGGCACTTTTCCTGACAGGCAGCAAAATCTTGTCAGTGGTGCCACTTGGTGGCTTACTCTAAAGCCACACTGAGATTCTCGGAGTAAGTTTCCGCCTCAGGGAGAAGTCCGTTTGGAGGACTCCGGCGAGATCCCGCGGTAGTTGCCACAGTCTGACCGCTCTACCTTGTTCTTATAAATATTGACGATGGAGGCGTCTTTAAGAGCTTGGGGGAATTCCTCCTCTTCCCATATATTCTCCAGGAGAGAGTGGAGACAGCTGGTAAGCAGAGGTCCTCCTGCTTTATACACTTCGGCTGGGATTTTATCAAGCCCTAATGTTTTGTTATTTTTTCATCTGTTTGATGTTAGTACCGACCTCATCCAGGGATGGAGGATAGCAGAGATGGGTCAGCTCTGGATACTGAGGGACCTGCTGGGTAGTCAGGACATTCACATTGGTGTTTCGGTTGAGCAGAGAATGGTAGTGCTCTTTCCAGCTCTGTCGTATGCCTTCTTCATCTTTAATTCGGGAGTTCTTGTTGGATGAGCGGAGGGGGCTGTGCCATGAGTGATTGGACCATAAAATGTTTTAGTGGAATTGAAAAATTTGCACTTCTTTTGTTGATCTGCAGATTTTTGCATCTCACATGCTTCATTATTAAACCAGTTGTTCTTTAGTTTGCGAAAAACAACAACAACATCAACGACAACAACAACACCATTAACAATAACAATAACAATAACAATAACAACAACAACAATAATAATAATAATAATAATAATAATAATAATAATAATAATAATAAATAATAATAATAATAATAATGTAGAGCCATAAATAAAAAAAATAAAAAAAATAAACCAAAAGTGAGAAAGGATATACAGTATGTATGGTGTGTTGTCAAAGTAAGAGAAACAATTGAGACCCTGCAATTGTGTGTAAAAGAAGCAGAAAGTCAGATGAGCAACCTGGGACTTGTTCACAATATTTGTGATGCCATGTGGCAGCAGGGTCTACCATTAGACAACACATTATGCTCCCAATGTCATCCCGGGTGGAAGTAACTCCCTGTTTGATAGCTGCCTATTACCTTGTCATTAGTAACGATGATAGTAAGCAAATAGACAAGCTAAAGCCTAATCAGTCACCAGGTCCTGATGAGATATATGCTAGAGTATAAAAGGAACACAAGGAAGAGCTTAGTATGCCCTGAGCATATTTGTTTTATGTGTCATTAAAAACGGCTTTAGTACCAGAATCCTGGAGGATAGCAAATGTGCCTACCGATTGTAGGCAAATTGCTGGAAGCAATAATTTCAAGCTCTATTCGAAATCACCCGGAGAAGCACAAGTTGATCAATGATTCCCAACGTGGCTTCACAAGTGGGCGTTTATGTCTGACTAATCTATAACATTCTTTTAAGCTGTTTTCGAATCAGTGGACGATGGACACGATTATTATGTGGTATACTTAGACTTTAGGAATGCCTTCGACATAGTCCCCACGAAAGACAAATACGTAATGTGGAGGCTCATGGAATTTGAGGAGTTATTCTAAAATGGATTAGGGCGTGGCTTCAAGACAGGAAACAGCGAGTAACCATGAACGGCACTAAATCTGATTGGGGTAACGTCACTAGTGGAGTAGCCTAAGGCTCAGTACTTGGACCATGACTATTTATTATATACATAAGCGACATAGATATAGGCGTAGACAGCAACAAAAGTAAACTTTCTGATGACACTAAAATAGGGCGTGTAATTAAATCTGACGAGGACTCCGCAAAACAACTGGAATATCTAAGCAAATTTTTCGAATGGTCTGAAAAAAGGCAGATGATATTTAATGTGGACCAAATGGAAAGTAATAAGTCTAGGAGATGTAAACAGAGAAACCAGGTATCAGACGAACAACGTTGATATGGAGAAATCCGGCTGTGAGAAAAATTTAGAAGTAACGCTAAGTAGGAATCTTAAACCAAGTCAACAATATGTATTTGCTCAAAATAAGGCTAATAAGGTACTTGGGTTCATACAAAGGAGTGTTAGTTACAAGACTAGCGAGGCTATCCTAAAATATTATCTTGCGCTTGTGAGACCTCACTTGGATTACTCAGTTCAATTCTGGTTACTGTACTACAGAATGGATATAGAATCCTTAGAAAGAATTCAGAGGAGAATGACAATTCTAGTCCCGAGCATTTGGAACCTTGAGTACGGAGACAGGTTAAAACATCTTATGCACCCCTTCGAGAGACGTAGAGTGAGGGGCGATATGATCGAGGTGCATAAATGAACTCAGGGCTAACTAAATAAAGGTGATATAACAAAGGTGCTCAAAATATTCAACCAGGAGCGAACTCGTAACAATGGTTTTAAATTAGTACTTGGAGTACTGCTCTCATATCTATAGTGGCTCTTCTTCTGTCCAACTGTTATATAGGGTGGAATCAAAGGCATTTAGTCTTATTAACGCTCCTCCTTTAGTTGTTGCTCTCTCTTCCCTTTCTCTTCGCCGCAATGTTGCTTCACTCTCTCTCTTTTACAGGCACTTTAACGAGCAATGTTCGGTATATTTGGCATCATGTGTACCGCCGGCAAGGCCGTGGGCTCGTAACACTCGTCTTGCCCGCGGTGTCCACCGTTTCTGTGTGGATGTTGGTTACACTAGAATAATCCGTTATAGTACCTCCTTTTTTCCTCACACAGCCAAACTGTGGAATGCTCTGCCTTCTTCTGTGTTTCCATACTCTTACAGTCTGTCTCACTTCAAAAAGCTGGTTTTCCGGCATCTTCGTGGTGTAAATTAATATAGTGTTTTTCTCTTCTATTTTTAATTTCTTTTTACTCTTATCCCCCCCCCCCTCCCCCCGCCTCCCCAGGCTCCGTTGTGGATCGATGACCTGTGCCCAGGTGGGCTATTCCCCGTAAAAAAAAAAAAGAAAGAAAAAAAATGGTTTGGAAACACAAAAGAGTAGTGGATAAGTGGAACAAGTTACCAAACATCATCATAAACTCGATAACGCTGGATGGCTTCAAACATTGGAGGTTGGATGGATGTATGTATGAGCGATAGCGGTTGGGTGTAAACAGGACTGCCCAGTGTGGGCCAATAGGCCCGCTGCAGTTTCTTCCATTCTTATGTTCTTATGAGTCGTCCGTCAATCCTGTGTATTCTCGATGCTGCGGGTTGATTGAATTGTAATTGTAAACGACAGTGTTTAGTAGTTTTAATTTACTTTTCTCTCTTGTTAGTTAAGCATCATATGTCTGATACGGTCACTACATGGAATTTAATTAATATATACTTTATACTTATCTAAAGTTTGGGTGTAGTAAGAGCCTCGTACAGTTCCATGGCGTACAGCTCAAGGCACCACGTCAAGGTTTCTCCACTTAGAAAATCATCGTACAAAATTTTGACACTTAAACTTATATTTATAATGATGTTTCTTATTAAACTTTATAATAGTGAACTTGTATAAATGTTAGTAGACACTGACAGAGCTACGGCCTAAACCACAACAGATAAGGGCATCGCCACACCCACCATCCATAGTGCTCCATGGGGTTGCAGAACCGGTTCTCCTAGTGACAATATTCAATAATTCTGATAGCCAGACTTATTGTCTCTACCCGCTTGGCTAGATGTTTTCCGATATTGGAAATTTGTTAGTCGCTTTTTATGTACAAGAGTGCCACCCGCTCACATCCTGATAGCCTTTCGATGTCATGTTTGATGTATTGGTGATATTTGAGGCGAGATTGTGTACGAGTAATGAATGTATGTAAGTGAATGTAATCGTAAAAAGTACTTATTTAATTCTAATCATTATTTATTATCTTTTTACTGAGTATAACTTCTTGTGTTGACACATTATGTGGTAAAAATGAACTAAACGAGGTGACTGGGGGAGATAAACAGTGTTGGTGCTCACAGTGGCAACAAGACCTGCTTGCTGCCTGCCTTTTTAGGTTCACCTGCGACGAGTTTATGAAGTAACGGACTACACGAGCTGATATCATCTCCACACATGTGAAAATTCCAAGTAGTTCGTTAACCTTGAAACACCACGACAACACTGTACGAGGTCGGCGACACCCACTCAATGTACGGTGTGTCACCCTGGTGGGAGTTAGGGGATTTTTGTCTTGATATTCCTTGGATGTTTCCTTTAATATGAGAATCAGAAAATGTATTTAGGGATACCATTACTAAGAGGAGAATGGGACAAGGTGTACAGCAACCCCATTTAGTGACAGTATGATACAGATCGTGTCTTAATAATACATATGAACAATATATCTAACTTTGTCGTTATTAACTACTATACTTGGCTCGGAGAGTTCTCATGCCTGTCGCCTGTGATCTTGACACGTGGTCTTGTGGTCGTGTCCTGTCCAGTATTACTCTTGTTGTTCAACCTCTCAGTTAGGCAATACTTTTTTTTTAATGAAATCTTTATGACTCTTAAGTTTTGACTTAGCTCTCAATATGTCTTACAGTATCTAACTGCTACACTGACTTCCCACCTGAAAAAGAGTTATAGAGTGAAATAGAGCTTAGATCACCCTCTCTTTCTCTCTTCAACTTATTTCCTTCAGGGAGAATAAATATATCCTGGAGAACTGCCAGCGTTGATAAGTGATCCATGAAGAGGGGGAGGGGGTTACAGTGTCACGTTGTTAACCCAAGTATGATGACTTTACGCTTTTAATACACTGTCGTGATACTCAAGGAACAGCTTATCATATTCCAAGTGTTAAGACGTCGAATTTAAAGAATTATTGCACCCAAGAGTTAAGTTAACGTACTCAAGGGGTGAACCTATCACAGCCTTGAGAATGGAAATACGGATAAGTAAACCTGATAATTAACATCCTTGACGACCATAGCTGTTAAGGTTATACCAAGATGATAAGAATGGTCGCTTATAACTGATCAACACTATAGGGAATAAATAAGTATTAGCGTATGTAAGCTATTTAGCTTGAATATACTGTGACACCAATAATTATGCTTACAATATGTCTCTTATAATTCCTGTTTTAAATTGCTTGTTATGGCAAATGTTACCTAGCACTAACCTGGTGATAGTAGGAGTTATAAGTGACTCATTTTTGTTAAAGGAATCGTAATGTCTTGTATTTTTTTTTTACAGGGATTAGCCCACCCGGGCACAGGTCACTGACCCACTTCAGGGCCTGGGGGGCGAAAATATAATAATAATAATAATAATAATAATAATAATAATAATAATAATAATGATTAATACACATTATAAATAAAATAATAGTAACTAATTAAGATAATAACCATAAATAATAAAAAATAAATAAATCAAGAGTGAGAAACGACATACATTATTTATGTTGTGTTGTCAACAGTAAGGAAATAATTGAGACCCCTGCAATTTTGTGGAAATGAGGCAGAAAGTCAGATCAGCAACCTCAGACTTGGTCACAATTTTTGTGATGCCATATGGCAGCAGGGTCTACCATTAGATGTTCAGTGGGTGTAGGAACACTGTAGATGGTGGTGGGTGTTCAATGGGTGTAGGTGTTCGTGGGTGTTCAATGGGCATAGGTGGGCGTGGGTGTTCAATAGGTATAGGAACGCTTAAGGTGGTGGTGAGTGTTCAGTGGGTGTAGGTGGTGGTAGGTGTTCAGTGGGTGTTCAGAGGGTGTAAGTGGTGGTGAGTGTTCAGTGGGTGTAGGTGGCTGTTCATTGGGTGTAGGTGGTGGTGGGTATTCAGTGGGTGTAGGAACACTGTAGATGGTGGTGGGTGTTCAACGGGTGTAGGTGTTCGTGGGTGTTGGTAGTTGTTCGTGGGTGTTGGTAGTTGTTCGTGGGTGCTCAATGGGCATAGGTGGGCGTGGGTGTTCAATAGGTGTAGGAACGCTGAAGGTGGAGGTGGGTGTTCAGTGGGTGTAGGTGGTGGTAGGTGTTCAGTGGGTTTAAGTGGTGCTGAGTGTTCAGTGGGTGTAGGTGGGTGTTCAGTGGGTGTAGGTGGTGGTAGGTGTTCATTGGGTGGAGGTGGTGGTGGGTGTTCAGTGGGTGTACAATAAGTGGTGGTCGGTGTTCATTGGGTGTAGGTGGTGGTAGGTGTTCAGTGGGTGTAGGTGGTGGTAGGTGTTCATTGGGTGGAGGTGGTGGTGGGTGTTCAGTGGGTGTACATTGTACAATAAGTGGTGGTCGGTGTTCATTGGGTGTAGGTGGTGCTAGGTGTTCAGTGGGTGTAGGTGGTGGTAGGTGTTCATTGGGTGGAGGTGGTGGTGGGTGTTCAGTGGGTGTACAATAAGTGGTGGTCGGTGTTCATTGGGTGTAAGCGGTGGTCGGTGTTCAGTGGGTCTAGGTGGTGGTGGGTGTTCAGTGGGTGTAGGTGGTGGTGGGTGTTCAGTGGGTGTAGGTGGTGGTGGGTGTTCAGTGGGTGTAGGTGGTGGTGGGTGTTCAGTGGGTGTAGGTGGTGGTGGGTGTTCTGTGGGTGTAGGTGGTGGTAGGTGGTCAGTGGGTGTAAGTGGTGGTGGGTGTTCAGTGCGTGTAGGTGGTGGTGGGTGTTCAGTGCGTGTAGGTGGTGGTGGGTGTTCAGTGGGTGTAGGTGGTGGTGGGTGTTCAGTAGGTCTAGGTGGTGGTGGGTGTTCAGTGGGTGTAAGTGGTGGTGAGTGTTCAGTGGGTGTAGGTGGTGGTGGGTGTTCAGTGGGTGTAGGTGGTGGTGGGTGTTCAGTGGGTGTAGGTGGTGGTGGGTGTTCAGTGGGTGTAGGTGGTGGTGGGTGTTCAGTGGGTGTAGGTGGGGTTCAGTGGGCGTAGTGAACGTGGGTCAGTGTTCAGTGGGTGTAGGTGGGTGGGATAGGATGAGTCTTTACCTGCACATTGTTTCAGTCTTCCGTCACGGCAGGATCATCTGACAAGCCTTTATGACGTCATAGTCAGCTTTAATAAGGATAAAGTAAAAATACAGTGAATATGTGGATTAGTGTTATTAACAACGGCTTAATAATAATAATAATAATAATAATAATAATATTAATAATAATAATAATTTTATTCAGTAAAATCAACATATAAGTAGGTGTATAATTGTTTTTTATTTTTATTATTATTATTTTTTTTTTTACGGGGATTAGCCCACCAGGGCAAATTTCACTGACCGACATCGGGGCCTGGGGGGCGAAAATGTAATAATAATAGTAATAATAATAACTGTAATAATAATGAGCCGGTTGGTTAATTCCCAATTAACCAGGTTGGTTCATATATATTATATTGGGCTTTAGTAACGAAACCCTATTGAAGTTTCTTGTTTTATTAGAAAAGTATTGTTTGTATAATTCCTGAGTGTAGATCAACCGTAAGTTCCACTATTTATGAGTGTGATGAGAAAGGACGGTGTTGATGTATATAAACGTGAATCAACGTCCCTTCGATATTAGTTGGTGTGAGTGACTTTGAGTGGTGACCCATCGAGGGATATCGGAATAGGTACGTCGTTCCCCTCCAGGGAAGACGGAGCCATCCACTGCGGCTCTCAAATAACGTCTTCCTATAGTCAAGGTTATCAAACTACTGCCAGCTTTAGGTGGCCAGAGAGCAGGCTACTCATGCCTTTACTCAGCATAGTATGACGCAGCTTCCCGAGGGCATACCTTATCACGTGCATTGAACATGTCACCTCATAGCCAGTGGAAAGTTACAGGGGATGAATCTGAATGTAAATCAGATGTAAATAACCCATTTATATAATACTTTCTGTTAATGAGACAGGGGCCATTACATCGCTCATTCACCACAGGCCAAGCACCATGAGGCCTAAATAAGCTCACAGAGTACAGTACATCCTATACAACCTTAACCATGTTATAAACATAGGTGTAGACACTAAACTGGGGATTCTACTACTGTAGGGCCTTTTGGGTTAAAATGTTATGAAAAATTTTCATCTTGGATGACAATGACTTATAACAGCAGAAAAAAAACATGACTTCAAACACAAACATTACTGCTAATATCCAAAGCAACATGGCAGAAACAATTTTCGCCTACTTTGTGTTTAAGAAGGCACCTTCTTAAGCAATATACAACTTTTGCTACTGTCATCACGCTAGAGGAATGAGTGTGTGGTGCTTAAGACTCTTTCAACGAAACATTCATTTTTGCTGAGAGCAATGGTACTGAGTTGTGAAGGGTTCAACACGGCATGGCTGAAAATTTACAGTCTGTGATGCTTTACTGTAGAACTATCATATTTTTATTTTAAAAAGATGTGTCTTTGACATCATTAAAAATATGTAGTTTGAAAATTATGAACATTCTTATCCTCCCTGGGATCAAAAGAAAATGTCCACATTTTCTATGTCTAATAAATACCGGGAATTATTTCACATCAGTATAAATTAAAATAAGTAAGCACTTACAACAATGACAATAACCTATCCATGTCCTACCGATGTGGAATTATGTCTCGAACATGTAAATGTGTGTACATATTTAATGTATACTTAGATACTACCTATTCCTTGTAGGCTTGATTGAAGAATCCTTTCTAGAATTTCTTGATACTGTGAAATTGTTGCCGCAATCCCATAGACTTGTGTGTGTCACTCACAGTAGTCACAGCTGATTCCAAGGTCCGGTGACTGGGTCAATGTCACGAAATTCATGAGTACAGCAAACTACCGCTCCTGGTTATCCACCACGCCATACCTCAGAATGCTGAGACCATCTCTCATGACAAGAGATTTGTCATCACTAGGGTGGGGTGATGCGGTGCTGGTAACTGTGGGTTATTCACGCCATACGAAAGAATTTTGTTGACAGGATGTTGATTGATGAGTAGTCACAACAACTGCAGTCACATCCTGTCACACCCTGGGCAGTGAACGACTCATTTGCAGAAACTAATGTTCACAGGATTGTTGCCATAATTCAGCAACTTTTAGTAACTCAGTATTGGTTATGGACATAAACTCAACGTGTAGCATATGTAACAGTTCATCTTCCTTTTAGCAGTTAATGTAACACATGTAACAATATCTTTGATTGCTATTGCATATTTACACTCATGTTTTATATATATATATATATATATATATATATATATATATATATATATATATATATATATATATATATATAATTTTTTTTTTCATTAGTCCAATAAAGCATGCGGACTTCTACATACAATCAACACCACAACCCGCCAGGATTCGAACCCACGGCCCACGAGCCCATAACTGTGACCGGGGAACGCTACCTCTGGACCACCAGGATACTAAAAGCAGACCTAGACTCTGTTATATTTCGCACAAAGCCTGTTCAACGAGCTTATGGCGCCGTGAACCTCTAATGGGGACTACCCGTATCACGTAGGTGGTCAGAGTAACGTTTTACCAAATCTTGCTTCGAAACACGAGGATCCATATATATTTCATTAGCCCGATAATGCACGCGGACTTCTACATACAATCAACACCACAACCCGCCAGGATTCGAACCCACGTCTCACGAGCCCATGACTGTGACCGGGGAACGCTACCTCTGGTCCACCAGGATACTAAAAGCAGTTCTAGACTCTGTTATATTTCACACAAAGCCTGTTCAACGAGCTTATGGCGCCGTGAACCTCTAATGGGGACTAAAAACCTGGAACGTCAATGTGGCATTTAAAAACTCATGCACTGTTAAACAAATGTTAATCAAGAACTCCCCCAACAACACAATTGGTTGCATTTATAAAGTTCCTTGCAAGGAATGTAATATGTTTTACTTAGGCCAGACAGGTAAAGATCTTGTAACTAGACTTAAACAACATAAATATAGTGTTAGGACAGGCCAGGAATCCAATGCTCTGTTTGTTCATTTGAGGACTAACAAGCATTACATTGACTGGGATAATGCCTCCTCAATATTACCTTGTAATTCAATTGACAGTAGGAACATCATAGAATCTAGTCTCATTAAACAAACCGAAGCATTCAACATGAATTTGAGTAATGGCATGTACAAACTGGACAATTTTGTAATAAAGAAGATTTGTAACCAATTGAGAAGGTTGGGCCACCTTACCCTCTGACCTGACTACCGACCGTTGCGGCGCTATTTAAAGATTAGTAGGGTCATTACCTAATACCTGACCATTGTGGACCTGATCTCACCCTCCTCTGTATATATACACCTTGTTATGTACTTCTCCTTAGTCTGTACTCACCCCTGAAGATGTGAATTACACGAAAGCGCTTGGGAACTTCGTGTTTTCTTCTTTTCTTGTGGTTATCAGCAACTAGAATTAAACAACACAAATACAGTGTTAGGACAGGCCAGGAATCCAATGCTCTGTTTGTTCATTTGAGGGATAACAAGCATTGCATTGACTGGGATAATGCCTCCTCAATATTACCATGTAATTAAATTGATAGTAGGAACATCATAGAATCTAGTCTTATTAAACATACCGAAGCATTCAACATGAATTTCAGTAACGGCATGTACAAGCTGGACAATTTTGTAATTAAGAAGATTTGTGGTCAGGTGAGAAGGCCGGGTCACTTGACCATCTGACCTGACCACCAACCGTTGTGTGCTATTAAAAGATTAGTAGGGTCATTACCTAATACCTGACCATAGTGGACCTGGTCTCACCCTCCTCTGTATATATACACCTTGATTTGTATTACTCCCTCTAGTCTGTACTCACCCCTGAAGATGTGAATTACACGAAAGCGCTTGGGAACTTCGTGTTTTCTTCTTTCCTTGTGGTTATCAATATGTATATATATATATATATATATATTATATATATATATATATATATTATATATATATATATATATGTATATATATGTTAGCGGGAAAGAAAAGGAGAGAAGAGAAGACGGGAATGCTGCGTTGAGCAAAAGGGGTGAGATGCAGTTTCTTAGAACAAATTTTTAGGGGGGTCGATTGTAATATTCATAAATTTCAGAGTAATTTCAAATGCCCCGCCATTAGCGATACTGAGCGTTCAAGGTCATAGGAGGGAAGAGAGCGCTTCCTGCTCATAGCGAGAGATGGTGGAACTAGGCCTATATGATATTAAATGTAATTTGCCGTATTAATAATGATGCGATTCATGAAGTTAAGGGACTATTATTGAATTTGAAATTATTATAGATCGTTTATCAGTCTGAATAACGTTACGGGTGTCCCAAGGAGTTACTAGTCAGGCGGAAAATATGTCACGTAGGCCTAAGCTAACGCCTTGAGAGGGACGCGACGCTGGCTCTCTCTCAGTCACGGGGAGCAGTCAAACATACAAGACGTCCCTGGGCGTCCGTCACAGAAATAGTCACGTGGCCTAGTCACCTGTGCTGCGCTATGGCAGTATAACAAGGTTTCCGTCAGAACCCACTTGACCGGAGTTGACTGCAAGAGAGATTGACTGCCGTTTGAGACTGCAGTTGATGATTGAGGGTGGCGATTGTCGCCATTGGACCGATCAGTGTAGGCCTGTCACTGTTTAGCGGGGTAGCAAAGGATCTCTTGAGTGAACGAGTGCTCCCGACAACTAAAACGACACGGGACCAGCATCAGCAGTGGGTGATCAGTTCTTACCACTCGGGTGCACAACACCACGTGTCCTCGGTCAGCTAGAAGTGATACCTACTGGCCATAGACACCTGCTGGCGTTCTTTCTTCCTGCCCATGGACGCACTGGGAGTACACTGAGGCTATCTGAGTAAATTAATGGTCACACACTGAGACCATGAGTCTAGGACTCTAGGAGATACCTAGAGGAACATTTTATCTCCCTTATTACGGGTGTATGTTGAGTTGGGTGGAGCATGGTTCACGGGTATTGGTGGTCCAGTAACAAACCAATAATAGTGACAATATATTTGTGTGTAGTTAATACCATTTCTCAGTTACTGATGTTATCTTGACGTGTGTGGTTTAATATTTCTTAAATAATTTTGATAGTATTGTTGTTTGAATGTTTGTGTCACTAAGTGGAACCAGAGTGATACTGTGATTTGATTCTTTAATGCAACTAATTTTTCTTCATAATTCTGATCTCAGGTATAACCTTTTTTCCCCAGAGTAGTGGTTAAGTTAGGTTAGGAAGTGTGCATCTGTTGGGGTAACATAATTATACTGAGTGCCTTTTAGGCCTATTCATGGTGGAATTATTAATTTCTTATTTTTATACCACCTCCGCAGTGGGGGATATTATTCTGTGAAAGCCCTTAAGGCCTGTTTCATGTGTGCAAGCAACATTTCTTAATACTTCAAATTTATTGTTGCCTGAGTTTCTAATAATTTCTATATCATGTATAACTTTTATTTCCCAGAGTAGTGTTATAAGTTCAAGTTAAGAGGTGCGCACATTGGTGTACCATTATTTGATTGTGTTTGTAGTGTTGGAGGGAATATAAGTGTCTAAATTTTACAGTGTGTCTCATTCATCCCAATCACAAACGCTATCCTTCCACGGGTCACGGACAATTCATTTTGTTTAGTAGATTTAAGTGTTCTTGTGCTGGTTCGGGATTTTTCTCAAAGGGGCGCTTCCACTGCATTACCATCTAATAATCTTTAATAAACCCCAAGTCAAGTGAGAAATTAAAGTCCAGTATATTCCGACCGGTTACATATATATATATATTAGGGTGTGTCAATTTAGGGGGTGATCCTGCTAAATTGAAAATCGAGTAATTTGGTAGCAATTTATTGTAGTCTTTAAGCATGCAAAACAATATTCTGGCATAAATTTTTTTTTATAATTAGTCCTACCTACATCAAATGGATTTTTAAATGTACATATTTGTGAATTTATAACATAACCAGCGTTTGCACACATGTTACTGTTTCAAGTTTCAAATTATTATATTTTATTATCCGTAGTCTATTTGAAAGTAACCAATGCCTTCATACTCTCTTTGCTTTGGTTTCTTGTCATCAGTAGTCTGCTTGCTATTTGTGCTTTGATGTAACCTTCTCGCCTCTCGTGGCTGTAAACATGGCCCGCTGCTTCTGTGACCATTTTCACACATCTCTCCACACTTTGAGTGTGGGAAGGCCACTTCGGCACCTGCATTGGAGTCTCTTTAAGGTTTCTCAATTCTTGGCTAGTTAGACTTGTTGTCAATGGTGGCTCTAAGACTTCCAAACTCAAGTCAACCAATTCTGACAATTTGGTGGCATTGACGTTTATTGGGGGAACTTTTCTTGAATGAAACGAACAGTCTCCCAACTGGTCGTCATCTATTAGCGTTCCTTTAATCTTTAGAATGACTTTTACAGCCTCGGTTCGGAGATTGGTACATTGACTGCAAAGCATTGCTTGCAAAACTGCTTCTGATCGAGCATACCAAGCGGACCTTCTTGCCACAGGTAACACGATGTCCCTCACTACCTTCCTCTGTGTTCTTACTAGCTGCAATTGAAACAAAAGGTGATTGGGCCCATCCACCCACATAGGATTAAGTTTCACACTAAACCACTGGGGAAGATAAACTCCAATAATAAATTCAACAATTAACCTCAAATTCTTCAGCACTTTGCCCTTCAATTCGTGTTTGGAAATCCAAATCCTGCAGAAACGAAGAGCTGTAGTTAACCAACGGCTGTGACTGACAGGTCCAATCTCCAAGAGAGCCAATGACTGAGGCACTTCTCCTGATCTTATTGCTTGGGCAATACGATAAGCATAGGATTGATCTGTGCTGAGATCTTTGATGACTCCTTCAGACAACGCCGGAAGGGGAGGGCCAACTTCGACCTTTGGAAAGGTTGTATTTATTTCTAGCTATGTTGCTTCATCCAGCATGATGCCAAGGGGACCTGACCACTTGTTGTTGCTCTTTGTAGGACCATCAAGTTCCTGGATGAGATGACGAAGAGGTAGCTCGCCTGTATGTAAATCACATACAATCCAAACAAGTCTTCTTCCTAGTTTTTTCTCTAAATGCGTCATTACACCCCCCTGCCATCCGGTGTTCACTGCAGTTGAATCTCCACCAACAGCCTGCAGTGAACTGCCAAGTCCTCTCTCCTGAACCCAACATAAAATATGATCAGCAATGACCTCTGCATGTTTCTTCCCTTCTACTTCAGTTTCGGGAGCAAAGTGAAACAAAAACCGACCACCAGGCTCAGAACAGACAGAGTAGTGTTCTTCTTTGATGAGACCTGGAAACTTTCTGTTCACTCCCTCTACTTCTAGCAAAACTTTTGTGTCATCTATTCTTCCATCAAACAAAAGACAGGAGAGCCCTCCCTCGCTTAAATCTTTTTCATGCTGATCAGATATTTCCTTCATTATTTTTTCTTGTGCTCTTCTAATTTTATTATGATCTATCACCAAAGATACATCCTCTCGGCTGATGAGGCCTGCATCTATCCAAGCGGCAGTTGCAATTTCTGCAGCCTCACGAAGTCCAGCATGGTGGCGAATACTAGCTAAAGCAATGTTTGAAATATTTCTTGTGTTGTATTTCATTTTCTTTGGTAAAGGTTCAGATGGCTCTTTGGAACTATCATCTGATGTTGCTTCCTGTTCATCAGAAGAACTATCAAAGAGGTGATAAACATCTTGACACAGCTCTTCCTCTCTTTGGATGGCTTCTTCACTCTTCATTTTCTTCTTTTGTTCCCTCTCTCGGATTTGTTCTCTCTTCTTTGCATACTTCCTTGGCCTTCTGCCTTTGTCCTCTGTCCCTTTATAAATTCAAGCTCTAAAACAGGGATCTTCTTTTCACGAGGACAACCACAATCAATGTGGGAATTATTTTCTCTCTTACCTGAGTGAGAACAGTTGGATTCAGAACATAATTGTATGGAGCACTTGCAGGTCAAAATGTCAAACAGAGTATCAAGTGTGTGCAGAAATTCATTTTTCCTGGCCAAGTTTCCTTTACCAAGTGATGTTTCAACTGCTTTGTGCCATAATTTCGTTAGTTTTAGCTCAATAGTTCGACACTGATTAATCACAGGTGGTTTGAATAGTGCATTAGCTTTTGTCCATTGATGCAGAAGAGGGACTATCATGTCATTTATGAGTTCTTTATCTGTATAGTTCCTTCTGTCCTTTGCATTTTTTTCTCGAAGGAGTAACCCTAATCTTAGCATGTCTCTCACTGTTGGAAGTTCTGATACAGGAAGCTCCTTCCCTTTACCAACTAGCAGGCTCAAGTGGGTTGACAACTGACTTCTTGTCTTCAATTTTGACATCTTCACACTATCTGACAAATAGAAAAATATTTCAATGTTTCATAATTCAATTGTTGTTTCAAAAAATATCAATTTGTTTATCAAAAATGCTGTAACAGAAATAACATAATAATTTCTTAGAACATAATGTTTTATACAATGATATAAGTAACTGCGACAATCAATATGCCCTACTTACAATAATTAAAATGTAGAATTCGTCTGGTAGAGTAGGTGCAAGTGCAATGAGAGCAAACCACCGTCTATGATATCTAGAAGGAGAGTGAGCCGGGCGCCTTATCCTCACGCTTGGTACAAGTCAAAACAAGAATTAAACTGTCCCACACGGAGAGCCTGTTCATGTTCATGTTCTGACATGCATATTGTACACAAGCTATAGAACCATAAAATACTCCATAATCCATATGCTTACATGAGATTAGTTAATATCAAGTGAATAATTCTAATCAAGTCTCATTAATTTGTTGAAATACTGATATTTGAAACTTTAAGGTATAATTGATGTAGGTGAGGGTTATTTCAATTCATTTTTGTTTGCTAATCTCAAGTTTAGACATAAAGAGGCACAATATTTTGACTACCAAATTTGATTTTTAACATGTTGACAAAATTGACACACCCTAATATATATATATATATATATATATATATATATACACATATATATATATACATATATATATATATATATATATATATATATATATATATATATATATATATATATATATATATATATATATATATATATATAATCAACGACCTCACAAGCCAGGAATCGAACCCTCGACCTACTGGATGGGACTAGGGTTGGTGGGTAGTGTTCCCTAGTCCCATCCAGTAGGTCGAGGGTTCGATTCCTGGCTGGTGAGGTCGTTGATTATATGTTCAATGTCCGCGTGTTATATGGACTAAAAATGAAGTGTATATATATATATATATATATATAATATATATATATATATATATATATATATATATAGATATATATATATATATATATATATATATATATATATATATATATATATATATGTTTAATAAGGTCACCCTGTATATTTAAGCCTCTCTCTGTCCATGTAATCCAGTTGCCTCTGAAGATGTCTTCAATAAAGACGAAAGCTAAGGTGCTCCGTTGTTTCCCTTTTCCTGTGTTATTTTATCAATATATATTTATATATATATATATATATATATATATATATATATATATATATATATATATATATATATATATATATATATAGATATATTCTTCTTCTAAACCAGTATGCCACAGTAATGTGGAGAACATAATTCCTCTACCTTTACCAACTGTGTATATGGTGTTATGACTGTTAGTTGTAACAATCACTTGAGAAGCTATAGAGTCTCACTGTGTTTGAAGTATTTTACTCTTTAAATTCCTAATACAGGAGTTAGGGCGTCTGCATAGAAAACGCGATCCACAGATGGACCCAGGTGGGGGGTGGTGGGTGGGAAACCTCACTCTTCCCTCGCACTGTGAGTCCTGGCGCCCTGCATGACGAACGCTGGGTGAATCCATTTTACGACAGGGGAATACCTTCCACTGAATGGTCAGGTGCTGACAGACGCTTTCTTGACCCCTCTCACTTGTCGTTAACAGGGATTTCACGTCAACAATAACTCAATTGCGGTTATTGGGAATAATTCTGCACCATCTTTGGGCGACAGAATGAGAAACACTCACTAATTATCGTCTCAATAAGGGATAGTCATAACACTCGGATATTGTTTGTAACGCATCACTGTAGGGTGTTTGTTTTTCTAGTTTCACAAAACACTGACGCCTTGGTACGTAGACTGATATGTCGTTTTCGTATTCACACGAGCTGCAATTCCTGATGTTTAAATCACTGTATCTTCCGCTATCTACTCTCTGAGTAGTGTACCCATCGAGGGAGAATGGATTAGGTACGTCGTTCCTCCCTCGTGGGAAGACGGAGCCATCCACTGTGGCTCTCAAATAAGGTCTTCCTCTAGTCAAGGATATCAAACCACTGCCCGCTTTAGGTGGCCAGAGAGCCGGCTACTTATGCCTTTACTCAGCACAGTATGACGCAGCTTCCCGTGGGCACACCTTAATAGGTGCATTGAACATGTCACCTCATAGCCAGTGGAAAGTTACAGGGGTTGAATCTGAATATAAATCAGATGTAAATAACTCATTTATATAATACTTTCTGTTGATGAGACAGGGGCCATTACAATAATAATAATAATAATAATAATAATAATAATAATAATAATAATGTTAACGCTCATAGGAGCGTTATTGGTTTGTTGCTGGAAAAATAAACCCTCAACGTTGACGCGTACCATATAATTCGGTCAAAACCTGTTAAAGAACATTTCTCATATAACAAATGCTGTTATCTCAGGACACATAGTATGAATAATACAATCAATATACAGTACATAGCCTGTAAACATCTTAAATATAACTCGCATGTTATAACTATTGATACAGGAGACAATTGGTATAATATGATCAAATTGCAATACACAAATATACTAATTAAAGTTATTAGAGTTTCTTAGCAGATTCTAATACTTCACGATCAATCACGTTTTAGGGTCTAGTGGTCTGAACCAACGTGTTGTCTGTCCTGTAGAAATCAGTAGACTACCCTCGAGGGCAATCTCAGCCCGGAGGCGAGGGCCATATGTTTTCGTATTGAAACACCTCAGCAGATTGGTCAGAAAATTCGTTGTCAACACTATATCCCTTATCTCATCCCTTCTTTCTCTCTCTCTCGCTCGCCTGGTTTATCTTATTATGGTTATCCCTCTCTTTCTCTCTCTTCTAGCTTATCTTACTGTGGCGGTAACACTCCCCCTGTCGGGCTTCGCACGAAATCACGGCATATTATTAGATTCACTTTCCCACCCCTTCCAACAGGCAGAGTTTCGTCACTGGGCGTATTAACACTGAGTCCTTTGTCTTCACTTTAACACTTCGCACCAGGCCATCTTTGCTCGGTAGAGCTTCCAGTACTCTCCCTAGCATCCACTGACTCCTGGGAAGGGGTTGTCCAGAGATGATCACGATATCCCCAGCGTGGAGATTACGGCGAGTTTTGAAGAACCTTTGTCGCTGACGTAATGTTGGGAGATATTCTTTTACCCACCTTTTCCAAAATTGGTCAGCAATGAATTGGGCATGCTTCCATCTTCGTCGGTGCCCTTCTGTCATGGACCGATCGCCTCCAGTGGACATTGTCTCCGGGTTCATCCGTAGTATGTGGAGCGCCGTTAGTGCTTCTAGATCCTTTGGGTCGTGAGACACTGGGGTGATGGGCCTTCCGTTGATGATCTCTTCTACGGCACAGAACACAGTGCTGAGGCGTTCATCGTCTAGTGTCTGGGTGCCCACCACTCCCTGGAGGACCTTCCTTACAGTGCGGATTTGACGCTCCCACACTCCTCCCATGTGAGAGGCTGTCGGGGGGTTGAACTGCCATTCTATCTGTTTCTGTAGAAGGGCATTCCCGACATTGTCACTGTTGTTCCAGCCGTTCACCGACTCTCGTAACTCTCGGTTAGCTCCAATCATGTTGGTTCCCCTGTCAGACCGAACACGCTTGGGAGGTCCCCTGCGGCAGGTGAATCTTGTTAGGGCATTGAGGAACGAGTCGGTGTCTAGTGAGGTGAGGACTTCTAGGTGTATGGCTCTGGTGGTCAGGCAGGTGAATAAGCATCCCCATCTCTTCGCCCGGGCTCGTCCTTGTTTAACCAAAAAAGGGCCGAATCAATCAATTCCACTGTAGGTGAACGGCCGGCCTCCTGGGCACACTCGATCTTCTGGCAGGTCGGCTTGGCGTTGATGGGTAGGCCTCCAGTTGCTTGTTCGACAAGCCACACACGTCCGTATTGTGCCGTTGAGTAATTTTCGCCACTTAGGTATCCAGTACGTCTCACGTATTATGGCAAGAGTGTGTTCTTGTCCTGAGTGTCCAGCTCTAGTTGAGTGTACCTCTCTCAAGATGAACCCCGTGATCCTGTTGTCCCTTGGTAATAGTATGGGATTCTCCTGGTCTGGGTGGAGAGCGGCGTGCTTCAGTTGGCCACCTACTCTGATCAGACCGTCTGTGTCTAGATGAGGTTCCAGCCGCCTTATGTCGCTACCTCTCACGGGTTGTCCCTGTAGTAACATTCCTAGTTCTCGAGGGAATCCTTTCCTTTGCATAAATCTTGAGACAGCTAATTTCGCCTCTTCCATTTCGCTGACCTGGAGCCGATTTTTTCGATGTTTATTCTTTCGTTTCCCAAGCCGCCATTCTATAAACCTTCTAATCCACGCTACGCTCTTCAGAAGTCGATGCCATGATGAGTACCTGGCCCATAGCTTATCGAGGATACCCTCCCCCTGGTCAACGTTCGCCGTCAGCACCGTGGTTTCCTTCTTCACCTCTGGGTCTCCGTCTGTGAGGTCTGGAATCCTCAATGGACTCTTTGGCCAACTGTCTTCTTCCAAAAAGAGGAAAGCAGGTCCCCGAATCCACCTGCCCTTCTCGTTGAGCTCTGCTCCATGTAATCCACGACTAGCGTCGTCGGCCGGGTTCAGTGCCGACGTCACGTGGCGCCATTGTTCTACATTGGAGTCCTCGTGTATCGTTGCCACTCGATTGGCCACGAAGGACTGGAAGCGTCTTTCGGTGTTTCGTATGTATTGAAGGACTGCCGTACTGTCTGTCCAGAACACTGAACTGTCTATATGTAATTCAAGCTCTTGTCGTAGTTGTTTGTCTGCCTTAGCAGCCAGTACTGCCGCGCAGAGCTCAAGTCGAGGTATGGTCTGCTGTTTCAGAGGGGCTAGCTTGGCTTTGCCACACACGAAGGAGATATGGTGAGTTCCATCTTAACACGTGGTTCTCAGATACGATACAGCTCCATACGCTCGTTGGGAGGCGTCGCAGAAGTGATGTAGTTGCACGGTAGTCACTGGATTCATATCCTCTGGTCGGTAGCACTGTGGAACGTGAACTCGTGATAGGTGAGGTAGTTCATCCAGCCATCTTTGCCATGTGACCCTGTTTTGTTCAGTGATTTGTTCATCCCATCCAACACCTCTTCTACACTCATCTTGGAATATGATTTTGGCTCTTATGACACTCGGAGCGATGAGTCTCAGTGGGTCATATATGGAGCTGACCAAACTCAGAAGGCCTCTTTTCGTCTTCGGTTTCTTAGGGATCTGGACCCGGACCGCTAGTTCGTCCTTTTCCAGGTCCCACAAGATTCCCCACGCTCGTTCAGTGGGGAGCCTGTCATCTTTCAAAATTACTTCCTTTACTCCCACAGCTTTCTCTGTCTGTGGAATTGCCTTGAGGACCTCCTTGTGATTACAGACCCACTTCGTAAGTCTGAATCCGTCCTTTTTCATCAGCTGTCTCAGCCGATGGATAACTATCGTTGCCTTTCCCGGCGAATTTACTGAGAGAAGCAAATCGTCGACGTAGAAGTTACGATTCGCTTTCTTGATGTCGTCATGAAGACTTTCCCCGTAGTCTTGGAATGTTCGTTGTAGCGCATACCCGGCGCATGAAGGACTCCACACTCCTCCAAAGGGATGTACTGTCATTCGGTAAGTGGTGGGGGCCCCTGACAGCTGGTCGTCCGTCCACCATAAGAATCGTAAGACATTTCGATGTTTGGGTACTACTCGCACTTGGTGGAACATTGCCTTGATATCAGCCATGAGTGCCACCTTTCCTTGTCTGAATTTGATGAGGACTCCCATCAATTTGTTGTTAAGGTCTGGCCCTTGCATCAGCTGGCTGCTCAACGACATCGACTCATATTCGGCTGCACAATCAAACACTATTCTCACCTTTTCTGGCTTGTTGGGATTCAACACAGGGTGGTGTGGGAGATACCAGGTCTTCCCGGGTGCAACACTGAGTTCTTGACGTGGGACTCGCTCATCATGTCCCTCGTCGATTAGACGTCTAATCTCTTCTTTATACTTCTGAGAGAGCCCTGGGTTCTTCACGAGGCGTTTTCTCAATCCTGCCAACCGCTGCTCGGCAAGTTTCTTATTGTCTGGGAGTCCCGGTTCTTCATGGCGAAACGGGATGGGAAGTTGGTAGTGTCCGTCCACTTCAGTAATTGACATTGACCACTGCGTCAGGACTCTCTTGTCTTCGACAGAGACGGGATCATCGTTACTGTAGGCTGAGTCGCATTCCCAGAAGCGCCTGACTTGTTTTCCCAGATTTGTCTCCGAATTTAGTGTTGCCATTCTGACAAAGTGGTTGATCACGGCATAAACACGGCTCGCCACTCCAAGCGGTCCATTTATAGTCCAACCTAGCAAGGTGCGTATTGCAAACGGCTCTCCGTCTTTCCCGGTTCTTACTTCTAACGGTGCTAGTGCTTGTGGTACGTCTAGACCTATCAGGAGATCCACTCTTTTCGGTGCTTGGCGTAGCGCAGTACCTAGTAGGTGTTCCCACATGATGACATCTTGGGTGTCTGCAACCGATGATTTCAGGGAAGACGGTAGATTCTCAACAATGATGACCTTGGGGATATGATGGATCTTCTCTTTCTGACTCCTACGCTAGCCACTCTCACACTGATTTCTTCGGTGTTTACACTATTACTTTCTTTCATGATTATGCCAATGGAGAGGGAAACTGGCCTTCCCTCTGCCTGCAGCCGGTAAGCTAGACTACGCGTGCAATATGATCGGTTGCTGCCTGAATCCAAGAGAGCTCCGGTGACTACTGCTTCTTTCGCCTCTAGGTTCTTTTCTTCCACCCTGACTTTCACTATTGGAAGTGCTACTCTGCTGGAACTTTGTAGTCACAACTCGCAATCGTTGGGTTCTTCACGCCGATCATCAATTCCATTGTTGGTTATGGTTTCCTTGACCCATTTATGCGGATTTCTTTTCCCCATGGTGCTTGTACCGGCTTCGACCTTCCATGATTTAGCTCTACTAAATGCCGATTCCGGTGGTGGCATAATAGCCTTACATTGACTCATTCTAGGTCGCTTGTGGTCAGGTGCTATGTCTATTTGGTAGGCGCCCCCTGTGGTAGCTCTCTTCACCCTCTGGAGGCTAGTCTGGTGTTCTCCCTTCTCAACTTCGCCCTGTTGCACCTTGTCATTGCTCGTCAGAGCTCCCGTGAAGTGCAAGAGCCTCGAGTGTACTCCAGAGCAGCCATCTATACCACATACCATCTTCTGGCTGCACTCTGTTATCCGGTGATTATGACCCAGGCAGGCATAGCAGCGACGTTGTTCCCTTACAAGGGAAGTTCGCTTTCCTGTGGACATGCTGAGGAATGTCCACAACATCTGAAGAAGGTGATCTCCGCGGCATAGCGAGCAGCGTTCATCGTCCATTTCTCTGGTTGTCTTTATTCCTGATGTCACCAGACTCACAAGTCTCTTCCTCGACGAGGATTGACGTGAGTCTGCATAAATTCTGCTTGGTTCTTCCTGTCCTCATCCCTTTGTGACCTCCTCCGCCTTGTCGACCATATCCATTGTGAATTCCAACATCCACTCGATCCCAGAAAGCTTTCCCCACTTCCTTTTGTATTTATGCGCCTTATCCACGTAGTCGTCCCTCATCTTTCCCTTGAACCTCTCAGCTAACGTGCTTATTGATTCATACGTGTCAATCTGACGTAGTTCTCCCAAGACCTTCAAGTTCCTCACGCAATTCCCCAGTTCGTCTGAGAACTGTTGGAGGCCCTTTGCGTCACTTAGTCTCACAGTTGGACCTCGCAGGGCCTTCTTTATTAGCTGGCAAACGTAAGTGGGCTTATTGCCGTGACGTTTCTCTAATATGTCCAAAGCTTCCTTGTACCCGGCTTTGGGATCTTGAATTTGCAGACATCCCCGCAAAGCGTCCTTAGCGGGCCCAGCGTAGGCAGCGAGAAGTGTCTCTAATTTCAAGGTATCAGGTATCTGCGCCATCCCAACGTGTCGCTGAAAGACTCGCTTGAACTCCCAGTATTCACTACAAGTTCCTCCGCTGAACTTCGGCGTTGGCCTGTGGGAGAACCTCATATTCTCTAGCAGTTCTCTCACCCAAACTCGGACCTCGGTGGGTCGTCCCTTTTGTCTCTCATCAAAGGTAGTGGTTTCGGCGAACTAGCTTGATGTTCGGAAGTACTTCCGCGCTCCCCCTGGTGAGCTGTTCCCGGCTCTGCGGTTAAGGTGAGCGCTGGGAGTCCTCTTGGAGTATATAACGTTTCTTCGTTAGTTTCAGTTACAGAGGAAAGTTTAGTCTCTGGTGGTGATAACACCTTTCCGCGATCTTCTGTGCTGCCCTTGCCTTGTAGTTGATTCATACCTTCGGTGACGTTTTGCATCATCGCTGTCATGTGAGCGAACATTTGCTGCATTTGTTGGTATTGCTCACATAATTGTCCTTCGATTCCTTTGACAGGTAGTTCATTTCTCTTCTCGGGAGACAGGTTTACGGTAGACGGGTTTATCTCACGCTGCCTTGGCGAGGTGGGTGAGACATCGGTCTCTATGTCCACAGTGTCTCCTTGTTCTACGCCGGACACGCTCCCCACTTCTGACTTATTCTCTTTCCCGTCCATGACTGCCCGAACAGCAAGCGTAATCTGTCTTGCTCGATAAGTGTATGCAGTACCGCTTAGTATCAGGTGCCCACGATCGCAGATATCACACAATTGGAGTTGATATCACACAGACGCGTGCCATGCGCACGAGTGATGTCACACAAACACGACCACAGTGATGTCACACGGTCCCTCAAGCATGTGACGTGCAATACGCACGAGTGATGTCACACAAAACACGACCACAGTGATGTCACATGGTCCCTCAAACACGTGACGTGCAATACGCACGAGTGATGTCACACAAACACGACCACAGTGATGTCACGCACGAGCGACGATGTCACACTAACATGGCCACAGTGATGTCACACACGAGCGATGTCCCTCAAACACGTGATGTGCAATACGCACGAGTGATGTCACACAAACACGACCACAGTGATGTCACACGGTCCCTCAAACACGTGACGTGCAATACGCACGAGTGATGTCACACAAACACGACCACAGTGATGTCACACGGTCCCTCAAACACGTGACGTGCAATATGCACGAGTGATGTCACACAAACACGACCACAGTGATGTCACGCACGAGCGACGATGTCACACTAACATGGCCACAGTGATGTCACACACGAGCGATGTCCCTCAAACACGTGATGTGCAATACGCACGAGTGATGTCACACAAACACGACTACAGCGATGTCACACATCAGCTACGATGTCACACTAACACAACCACAGAGATCCACAATCAATGTAGGGACTCGTTGCACAACTGATGTCACAAACACTACTGCGGCGCCCTTACTTGTACAACGTTTCGGCTTGTCACAACCTTCGTTGTTATTTCTTAATTACACACACACACATACTTATATATACATATATACATACATGTACATATAACCTGAATGTTGAACACACTTAACCCACAAATCCCTTTCAATTATGTATTTCTTCATGGTTCCTTATCATCATTGTTTGATATACTATGGTGTCACTGGTATAGGAAGATCAGCTGTTAGTTATAATCACTTGCTTGCGTGTCCGAGGGAACGCTAACTACCAGTCCGCCCAGACCAAACATTACGACACTGTCCGGGTGTTCTGAAACCTTAGCTCACTAGGTGCCGGCCTCCCTGTTCGGAAATGAACTCTCACAGCCCCGTACGCGCAGACCGAAGCTTTACGACACTGTCCAGGTATTTAAGACACTTCACTCAAACACAGAGCACTTGCTATCACTGCCTCGCTGCTGACGACGCACATGATCCACCCACTGTGGGTGGGTGGGCGATCGACGAGCCTATGCTCTCCCACCCACTTTGTCAGAATGGCAACACTAAATTCGGAGACAAATCTGGAAAAACAAGTCAGGCGCTTCTGGGAATGCGACTCAACCTACAGTAACGATGATCCGGTCTCTGTTGAAGACAAGAGAGTTCTGACGCAGTGGTCAACGTCAATTACTGAAGTGGACGGACACTACCAACTTCCCATCCCGTTTCGCCATGAAGAACCGGGACTCCCAGACAATAAGAAACTTGCCGAGCAGCGATTGGCAGGATTGAGAAAACGCCTCGTGAAGAACCCAGGGCTCTCTCAGAAGTATAAAGAAGAGATGAGACGTCTAATCGACGAGGGACATGCTGAGCGAGTCCCACGTCAAGAACTCAGTGTTGCACCCGGGAAGACCTGGTATCTCCCACACCACCCTGTGTTGAATCCCAACAAGCCAAAAAAGGTAAGAATAGTGTTTGATTGTGCAGCCGAATATGTGTCGATGTCGTTGAACAGCCAGGTGACGCAAGGGCCAGACCTTAACAACAAATTGATGGGCGTCCTCATCAGATTCAGACAAGGAAAGGTGGCACTCATGGCTGATATCGAGGCAATGTTCCACCAAGTGCGAGTAGTACCCGAACATCGAAATGTCTTACGATTCTTATGGTGGACGGACGACCAGCTGTCAGGGGCCCCCACCACTTACCGAATGACAGTACATCTCTTTGGAGGAGTGTGGAGTCCTTCATGCGCCGGGTATGCGCTACAACGAACATTCCAAGATTACGGAGAAAGTCTCCATGACGACATCAAGAAAGCGAATCGTAACTTCTACGTCGACGATTTGCTTCTCTCAGTAGATTCACCGGGAAAGGCAACGATAATTACCCATCGGCTGAGACAGCTGATGAAAAGGGGCGGATTCAGACTTATGTAGTGGGTCTGTAATCACGAGGAGGTCCTCAAGGCAATTCTGCAGACAGAGAAAGCTGTGGGAGTAAAGGAAGTAATTTTGAAAGATGACAGGCTCCCCACTGAATGAGCGTGGGGATTCTTGTGGGACCTGGAAAAGGACGAACTAGCGGTCCGGGTCCAGATCCCTAAGAAACCGGAAACGAAAAGAGGCCTTCTGAGTATGGTCAGCTCCATATATGACCCACTGAGACTCATCGCTCCGAGTGTCATAAGAGCCAAAATCATATTCCAAGATGAGTGTAGCCGAGGTGTTGGATGGGATGAACAAATCACTGAACAAAACAGGGTCGCATGGCAAAGATTGCTGGATGAACTACCTCACCTATCACGAGTTCACGTTCCACGGTGCTACCGACCAGAGGATATGAATCCAGTGACTACCGTGCAACTACATCACTTCTGCGACGCCTCCCAACGAGCGTATGCAGCTGTATCGTATCTGAGAACCACGCATGAAGAAGGAAACCACGGTGCTGACGGCGAAAGTTGACCAGGGGGAGGGTATCCTCGATAAGCTATGGGTCAGGTACTTGTATGTATATTATGTATGCTGGATTATATATTATGTATGCATATTATGTATGTGCTCCATTTATGTAGCTAGCAGCGTGTGGCAATGTTATTACCATGTCCCACATGCTTAATTAATGTGCCTGGCGACGTATGGAAGCTGCTAATGTATCACTTGCCATACGTCGTCTATAGCAGTTGACAAGGAGCCTAGCCAAGGGAGAGTGCTGCTTCCCTCTGTGTACATACTCTTATCCAGTAAACCGAACCTACAAAACTATACAGGTGTTTGTGTTCTCTCCTGTATATAGAACTTATTATTCAGAACCTAACATGGCGCAGTGCGTAGTCTTACTGGATAATTACGAGTGATAGTGCAAAGTTTGTGGAAAGCCGGCTAGGGACTCTCGCTTGGGTCAACTCCCGCGCGTCAGCTCTCCTCGAAGAATCTCAGCAACTTTGAGCAGTGTCAGTGACAGTGATTTTCTGTGAAGTGTTTAGCGCATTGTGTGTTTCGTGCCATTCATGTGTGACCTTGTTCTAAAGGATTCCCAAGGTATACGGCACGTTCTGGGCATTCGTAAGGAGTAGAGTTCAGTGCACCCGTCTCTGACCGCGTCCTGAGGGTAACTAGACTGACTGGGAGTCGCCGCGCCTCTCCCTCCACCCCCTCACAGCGCCGCCTCCACCCCCCCTCACAGCTGGGGCGAGACGCTTTGCCCGCCCGGGACACACACTCACTCACACACATACATGTACTAACACTCGCTGACCGCGCGGCTTCCTTATATATATTTTATATATATAACCTACTTATCTGTGTATTTAATTAATTTTTTTGTCTGAAATCTTGTTGATACGACGGGCTGACCGGTCAACACTGATTTAAGACATAGTACACAGATGAAGTAGTTATGTCTCACGCCTTACGTAGCCGTGGACCCAGTGTCTGGATGAGTCAGGCGGGTGATAGCCCCACAGAGATGGATGACCAGGCCGGCCACGACGCTCCAGCCCCCACATCGCGCAGTCCCTCACCTCAATATTCAGCGTTGTCTCCAGAGATAATTGCTTTACTGAAGTTTATGAGAGATGAGAAACGCGAGGATGAAGCCCACAGACGTTTGGCGGATGAGCACAGAAGGCAAGCAGAGGCAGAACGAGACCACCAACGGAGATTGGAAGACAGTGAACGGTTTGAAGCCTTGATATCTCGCCTCACTGTTAACCAAGCCCCTGGCTCTAGCACTGCCTCGGTACTGACTGGTTCAGATACCTCATCCATGCTTCCTTCACGCCCCCCAGCCCCACCTAAAGCAGCAGCTCAAACGCCGCCCATCTTGAAGCCTGATGAGACTTTCCAGACTTTTCGTGAATGGCGGCGACGGTGGACTGATTATTCTACAATGGTGGATCTCCAGAGTTTGTCACAGCCTAAACAACTCATCCAGCTGCGTATGTGCCTGTCCTTGGAAATTCAGCGTGTCTTGGAACATACGTTGCAGGTACCCCCAACCTCTTCGCTGTCTGTAGAGGAGGTACTGGACGTTCTACAACGGCACATCAAAGGACAGCAGAATGAAGCTCTGCGCAGGAGGGAATTGTTTAGCTGCAGACAGATGGAGGGTGAGTCTTTTGACGCCTTTTACGTACGTCTTAAGAGAGCCTCGGAAGAGGTAGATATATGTCCAGGCCACCACCAGCAGTGCGAGGAGACCCAGTTGAAGCAGGTGATCCTGATGGGTGTTAAGGACGAGGAACTTGTCCAACGCCTCACCTCCCTCGACTCTTCCTCTTCTCTTAAGGATGTGTCGACGATATGTCGCTCCTATGAGGCTGCCAGGTGTGCCACCTCTGCCATCCGTGCTCCCCCTACAGCTGTACGCGCTGTGTCCCGGTACAAGAAGGACAAGAAGTCTGTTCCTACGCCTTCGCCCACCACGTCCACGCCCGGTTTATTTTGCAACAACTGTGGTAAGCAGCACGGAACACAGGTGTGTCCAGCTGCTCAGTCTACCTGCAACAGTTGTGACCGTAAGGGCCACTGGTCACTCACAGTACGGTGCCCAGCCAAACGCGTCCAGTGCAATGTGTGTGGTCGTCTGGGCCACTATGACAAGTGTTGCCCTTCCAACATACCCAAGAGACCGCGTCGGCGGAAGCTTCAGCCCCCTTCCACCAGAGAGGGCCGCCCACAGTCTTCCAATCAGAGGTACGACGACTCTTGACAACGCTCGAGCCACATTAGGAATGTGTGCTCCCCCCAGCGTCCCAGGACCAAAGTCCCCCAGTACATCAGTGTCATTGTGACCTACCGCAGTGTGTCATCCCGTCTTCAGATGTTGCCCGACACCGGCGCTGATGCTACAGTCATCGGTCCCCAGCATTTGCAATGCTTGGGGCTCTCTCCAAGTGATCTAGGACCGCCCCCCAAGGATCTCCGCTTTATGGCAGATGGTTCACAGATGACCCCGGCCCTGGGTTCACTCCAAGCACAAGTCACCTTTGGCAACAGGTCGTGTCAAGCCTGGATTGATGTGCATAACGGTGTCCAGACTCCTTTGCTGTCCTACAGACATTGTCAGGAGTTGGCCATCATCTCCCAGGACTTCCCCAAACCTATTCTTGAGGTAAAACACGCCAACAGGGTGCAAAAAGGGAGCAGCAACGACCCTGCTGCCGCCCTACCCCTGCCTCTTGCCAGTGACACCTCTCTTTCGGATGCTCGGAAGTACTTCCTGAAGGAATTCAGCGACGTTCTGGTGACCAAGTCCGCTCTGGAATCCAAGCCTCTCAAGAAGATGGCAGGCCCCCCCATGAGGATCCACCTGAGGGACGACGCGAAGCCATTCGCTATTTACACCCCTCGACTGGTTCCCCTGGCCTTCCGCGAGGCGGTCAAAAACGAGCTGGACTCCATGGTCGCCCAAGAAATTATTGTACCAACCGGCGATGACCCGTCTCCATGGTGTCACCCGATGGTTGTCGTCGCAAAACCTAAAGGTGGTGTTCGGATCACCACTGACCTTTCCAAGCTCAACAACCAGGTGTCTCGTCCTGCGCACCCTTCTCCCACGCCCTTTGCAGCCATACGCAGCGTGAACCCGAAGGCGCGCTTCTTCACGACGATGGACGCCCTGTGTGGATACTGGCAGATAGAGCTTGCCGAAGAAGACCGACCACTCACAACGTTCATCACCCCGCATGGACGTTACAGTTATTGCCGTGGCCCCATGGGATTCGCCGCTACAGGAGACGCTTTCTGTCTTCGAGGTGATATGGCTCTACAAGGTCTGGCAAACTGCGTGAAAGTGGTCGACGACATACTCGTGTACGACGAGGATTATATGGATCACCTCTGCCGTATCTACGAGGTACTCAACAGGTGCCGGAAGCACGGCATTACCCTAAATGCCGACAAGTTTGTTCTGGCCAGCTCTTCAGTTGACTTTTGTGGGTACACCCTCTCAGGGAATGGTATCGCAGCTGACCCGGAAAAGGTCCGCGCCATTACGGATTTTCCCACCCCTGCTAACCTGACTGACTTGAGGTCCTTCATCGGTCTCGTCAACCAGTTAGCAGAGTTTTCGTCGGACATCTCCGCAGCTGCTCAACCACTTCGCCCCCTGATGAGCCCCAAGAGGACATTCCTGTGGACCCCCGACCACGACAAGGCCTTCCAGCAAGTGAAACAGGCCCTGTCTCGTCCACCTGTCCTCGCCACATTTGACCCAGCCTTGCCGACAGTTCTGCAGACAGATGCCTCACGCTTGTATGGCGTGGGATACGCCCTACTGCAGGATCATGGTGGAGGGCAGTTCCGGCTCGTCCAGTGTGGCTCGCGTTTCCTCTCTGACACTGAGACGCGCTACGCCACTATTGAGTTGGAGCTGTTGGCTGTGGTTTGGGCGATGTCCAAGTGCAGGTTTTACCTCATAGGCCTGCAACACTTTCACCTAGTGACCGACCATCGCCCGCTTGTCCCGATCCTCAACCACTACACGCTAGACGCCGTTGAGAACCCTCGCCTCCAGCGTCTGAAAGAGAAGCTCTCGGCGTACATCTTCACTGCAGTGTGGCGTGCTGGTAAGGAGCTCTGCATCCCTGATGCCTTATCCCGCTCTCCTGTCAGCCGCCCTACTCCAGAAGACCATGTACTCGACGCCGACCTCGCTCTTTCCGTCAGGACTGTGGTCACTCTCCATGCCGTCCAATCCCTTCGTTCGGACCCGTCACCAGATGACGACAAGGCAATGGAGGACCTTCGAACAGCGGCCCGAGATGACCCTTCCTATGTCCGACTCGTCGAGTGTGTGAGGAATGGATTTCCTAGCAACCGCTACGATCTTCACAACACCCTGCTCCCGTATTGGAAACTCCGCGATGAACTCTACTGCGACGGAGACCTTGTTCTGTACGGAGCACGTGTAGTTGTCCCTGCTGCATCACGTCCCCACGCCTTGGCCCGCCTTCACGACAGTCACCGTGGAGCTGAGGCCACCAAACGACGTGCACGACAGACTGTGTTCTGGCCCGGCATCAACTCCGACATCTCCAATGTTGTCCGTGCGTGTGAGCCCTGCCAAGTATTACAACCCAGCCAGCAGCAGGAACCCTTCATGAGTGACGACAACCCCACCCGCCCCTTTGAGTCTGTGTCGGCCGACTTTTTCTGTGTGTCAGGAAAGTCCTTCCTCGTTATCGTCGACCGTCTCTCTGGTTGGCCGGTTGTCATCAAGTGCGGTAATGACACGACGTCTGCCGCCACCATCAGCAAGTTCCGCCACTACTTCCGTGACGTGGGCGTTCCTGTACGCCTGCGAACCGACGGAGGGCCTCAGTTCACAAGCCGGGACTTTGCTGTGTTCCTCGACCGATGGGGAGTCCGGCACGTGTTGTCATCGCCCCATTACCCGCAGTCCAACGGTCACGCTGAGGCTGCTGTCAAATCCCTGAAACACCTCATCCTTAAGGTGGCCCCTTCTGGGAACATTGACTGCGAGGCCTTCTACAGGGGTCTTCTTGAACTCCGCAACACACCTAACTACACCGGACGCTCCCCTGCCCAGGTTTTGTATGGACGCCCCCTTCGTTCTTGTGTCCCTGCTCACCCTCAATCCTTCTCCAAGGAGTGGCAGGCCAAGACAGAGGATTGTGATCGCCGAGCCGCCGAACGTGTTCAGGACGTCGTCGCCCGCTACAATGACCACGCCCGTTCTCTCCCCAGGTTGAGTGTCGGCACCCAAGTCCGTGTTCAGGACCCGACCTCCCTACGTTGGGACAAAGTAGGCGTAGTCATGGGTCTCGGCAGGTCACGGGACTACCAGGTGCGGTTACCCAGTGGTCGTGTGTGGTGGAGGAACCGCCGTTTCCTCCGACCCGTAACAATGCCGTCTGCTGGCCCCGCCACCAGTGTTGAGTCCCATACCCTTCCCAGTGATGAAGTCCCTCGACGCTCAGAACGGATCCAAAAGAAAAGGTCCGCTCAAGACTTTGCTATGAGCGTATAGGGGGGAGGGAGGTGTATGTATATTATGTATGCTGGATTATATATTATGTATGCATATTATGTATGTGCTCCATTTATGTAGCTAGCAGCGTGTGGCAATGTTATTACCATGTCCCACATGCTTAATTAATGTGCCTGGCGACGTATGGAAGCTGCTAATGTATCACTTGCCATACGTCGTCTATAGCAGTTGACAAGGAGCCTAGCCAAGGGAGAGTGCTGCTTCCCTCTGTGTACATACTCTTATCCAGTAAACCGAACCTACAAAACTATACAGGTGTTTGTGTTCTCTCCTGTATATAGAACTTATTATTCAGAACCTAACAATTCAGAACCTAACAGTACTCATCGTGGCATCGACTTCTGAAGAGCGTAGCGTGGATTAGAAGGTTTATAGAATGGCGGCTTGGGAAGCGAAAGAACAAACATCACCGAAAAAATCGGCTCCAGGTCAGCGAATTGGAAGAGGCGAAATTTGCTGTCTTAAGATTTATGCAAAGGAAAGGATTCCCTCGAGAACTAGGAATGTTAATACAGGGACAACCCTTGAGAGGTAGCGACATAAGGCGGCTGGAACCTCATCTAGACACAGACGGTCTGATCAGAGTAGGTGGCCGACTGAAGCACGCCGCTCTCCACCCAGACCAGGAGAATCCCATACTATTACCAAGGGACAACAGGATCACGGGGCTCATCGTGAGAGACGTACACTCAACTAGAGCTGGACACTCAGGACGAGAACACACTCTTGCCATAATACGTGAGACATACTGGATACCTAAGTGCCGAACATTACTCGACCGCACAATACGGACGTGTGTGGCTTGTCGAAGAAGTAACTGGAGGCCTACCCATCAACGCCAAGCCGACCTGCCAGAAGATCGAGTGCGCCCAGGAGGCCGGCCGTTCACCTACACTGGAATTGATTCCTTCGGCCCTTTTTTGGTTAAACAAGGACGAGCCCGGGCGAAGAGATGGGGATGCTTATTCACCTGCCTGACCACCAGAGCCATACACCTAGAAGTCCTCACCTCACTAGACACCGACTCGTTCCTCAATGCCCAAACAAGGTTCACCTGCCGCAGGGGACCTCCCAAGCGTGTTCGGTCTGACAGGGGAACCAACATGATTGGAGCTAACCGAGAGTTACGAGAGGCGGTGAACGGCTGGAACAACAGTGACAAGGTCGGGAATGCCCTTCTACAGAAACAGATAGAATGGCAGTTCAACCCCCCGACAGCCTCTCACATGGGAGGAGTGTGTGAGCGACAAATCCGCAGTGTAAGGAAGGTCCTCCAGGGAGTGGTGGGCACCCAGACACTAGACGATGAACGCCTCAGCACTGGGTTCTGTGCTGTAGAAAAGATCATCAACGGAAGTCCCATCACCCCATTGTCTGATGACCCAAAGGACCTAGAAGCACTAACGCCACTCCACATACTACGGATGAACCCGGAGACACTGTCCACCGGAGGCGATCGGTCCATGAGAGAAGGGTACCGACGAAGATGGAAGCATTCCCAATTCATTGCTGACCAATTTTGGAAAAGGTGGGTAAAAGAATATCTCCCAACATTACGTCAGCGACAAAGGTTCTTCAAAACTCGCCGTAATCTCCACGCTGGGGATATCGTGATCATCTCTGGACAACCCCTTCCCAGGAGTCAGTGGATGCTAGGGAGAGTACTGGAAGCTCTACCGAGCAAAGATGGCCTGGTGCGAAGTGTTAAAGTGAAGACAAAGGACTCAGTGTTAATACGCCCAGTGACGAAACCCTGCCTGTTGGAAGGGGTGGGAGAGTGAATCTAATAATATGCCGTGATTTCGTGCGAAGCCCGACAGGGGGAGTGTTACCGCCACAGTAAGATAAGCTAGAAGAGAGAGAGAAAGAGAGGGATAACCATAATGAGATATGAGATAAGAGATATAGTGTTGACAACGAATTTGCTGACCAATCTTCTGAGGTGTTTCAATACGAAAACATATGGCCCTCGCCTCCGGGCTGAGATTGCCCTCGAGGGTAGTCTACTGATTTCTACAGGCCAGACAACACGTTGATTCAGACCACTAGACCCTAAAACGTGAGTGATCGTGAAGTATTAGAATCTGCTCAGAAACTCTAAATAACTTTAATAAGTATATTTGTGTACTGTAATTTGATCATATTATACCAATTGTCTCCTGTATCAATAGTTATAACATGCGAGTTATTTTTAAGATGTTAACAGGCTATGTATTGTATATTGATTGTATTATTCATATGATGTGTCCTGAGATAACAGCATTTGTTATATGAGAAATGTTCTTTAACAGGTTTTGACCGAATTATATGGTACGCGTCAACGTTGAGGGTTTATTTTTCCAGCAACAAACCAATAACGCTCCTATGAGCGTTAACAGTTTTGACTGTTAACGCTCATAGGAGCGTTATTGGTTTGTTGCTGGAGAAATAAATCCTCATCGTTGACGCGTACCATATAATTCGGTCAAAACATGTTAAAGAACATTTCTCATATAACAAATGCTGTTATCTCAGGACACATCATATGAATAATACAATCAATATACAATACATAGCCTGTTAACATCTTAAAAATAACTCGCATGTTATAACTATTGATACAGGAGACAATTGGTATAATATGATCAAATTACAGTACACAAATATACTTATTAAAGTTATTTAGAGTTTCTTAGCAGATTCTAATACTTCACGATCACTCACGTTTTAGGGTCTAGTGGTCTGAATCAACGTGTTGTCTGGCCTGTAGAAATCAGTAGACTACCCTCGAGGGCAATCTCAGCCCGGAGGCGAGGGCCATATGTTTTCGTATTGAAACACCTCAGCAGATTGGTCAGCAAATTCGTTGTCAACGCAATATCCCTTATCTCATCCCTTCTCTCTCTCTCTCTCTCTCGCCTAGCTTATCTTATTATGGTTATCCCTCTCTTTCTCTCTCTTCTAGCTTATCTTACTGTGGCGGTAACAATAATAAAGAGCATAAATACAGAAATGAAAAAAAAAAAAGATCATACGTGAGAAACAATATATGTATGTTGTGTTGTCAATAGTACGAGGAACAATTAAGACCCTGCAATTGTGTGTAAATAAGGCAAAAAGTCAGATCAACAGCCTGGGACTTGGTCACAATTTTCGTGATGCCATATGGCAGCAGGGTCCACGATTAGACAACACATTATGCTTCCAATCTTCCCAGGCGGTAGTACCTCCCTGTTTGGTAGCCGCCTACTACCTACCTATCTGCATTGTCTATGTATATCTGCATTATCTATATACAGTACGTGCCAAATTAACTGTAAACTTGTACTGTAAACGATTTTATTGAATTTCTATCTATCTATCTATCTATCTATCTATCTCTCTCTCTCTCTCTCTCTCTCTCTCTCTCTCTCTCTCTCTCTCTCGATATTGTGTATTTATTCCACAGCCTGTGTACGGCGAAAACAAAATGAATAAAAGTTATGATCCCTCAGGTTGGACCACAGTAGTCGCAGGCAAAAGTCTGTGTTGGTCGAATGAATACAAAGCTCAGCTCATGTTGTTAGGGTTGCTGGTTTTCGGCAAGGGCACTCCCAGTTCAGGTATCTGCGATTGGGTACCTAAGTGTACTGTTGATAAAGTGGCAAGATTTTCCCAAATTATTATATACACTGCGTTAAGAGCAAAGTTAATCATTTTAAAATCGTTTGTTTTGTTGCTGTAGATTTGGGATATATAGGTGATATACGTGTATTATTCTTCCTGAATCTAACAGGTTCCCGCCTGCTACCCTGAAGAGAAGTTCCCATAGATAATTAAGGTCGTGAGCCTGGGTAGTAGGGTGTGTCAATTTAGGGGGTGAACTGGCTAAATTGAAAATCGAGTAATTTGGTAGCAATTTATTGTAGTCTTTAAGCATGCAAAACAATATTCTGGCATAAATTTTTTTTTATAATGAGTCCTACCTACATCAAATGGATTTTTAAATGTACATATTTGTGAATTTATAACATAACCAGCGTTTGCACACATGTTACTGTTTCAAGTTTCAAATTATTATATTTTATTATCCGCAGTCTATTTGAAAGTAACCAATGCCTTCATACTCTCTTTGCTTTGGTTTCTTGTCATCAGTAGTCTGCTTGCTATTTGTGCTTTGATGTAACCTTCTCGCCTCTCGTGGCTGTAAACATGGCCCGCTGCTTCTGTGACCATTTTCACACATCTCTCCACACTTTGAGTGTGGGAAGGCCACTTCGGCACCTGCATTGGAGTCTCTTTAAGGTTTCTCAATTCTTGGCTAGTTAGACTTGTTGTCAATGGTGGCTCTAAGACTTCCAAACTCAAGTCAACCAATTCTGACAATTTGGTGGCATTGACGTTTATTGGGGGAACTTTTCTTGAATGAAACGAACAGTCTCCCAACTGGTCGTCATCTATTAGCGTTCCTCTAATCTTTAGAATGACTTCTACAGCCTCGGTTCGGAGATTGGTACATTGACTGCAAAGCATTGCTTGCAAAACTGCTTCTGATCGAGCATGCCAAGCGGACCTTCTTGCCACAGGTAACACGATGTCCCTCACTACCTTCCTCTGTGTTCTTACTAGCTGCAATTGAAACAAAAGGTGATTGGGCCCATCCACCCACATAGGATTAAGTTTCACACTAAACCACTGGGGAAGATGAACTCCAATAATAAATTCAACAATTAACCTCAAATTCTTCAGCACTTTGCCCTTCAATTCGTGTTTGGAAATCCAAATCCTGCAGAAACGAAGAGCTGTAGTTAACCAACGGCTGTGACTGACAGGTCCAATCTCCAAGAGAGCCAATGACTGAGGCACTTCTCCTGATCTTATTGCTTGGGCAATACGATAAGCATAGGATTGATCTGTGCTGAGATCTTTGATGACTCCTTCAGACAACGCCGGAAGGGGAGGGCCAACTTCGACCTTTGGAAAGGTTGTATTTATTTCTAGTTGTGTTGCTTCATCCAGCATGATGCCAAGGGGACCTGACCACTTGTTGTTGCTCTTTGTAGGACCATCAAGTTCCTGGATGAGATGACGAAGAGGTAGCTCGCCTGTATGTAAATCACATACAATCCAAACAAGTCTTCTTCCTAGTTTTTTCTCTAAATGCGTCATTACACCCCCTTGCCATCCGGTGTTCACTGCAGTTGAATCTCCACCAACAGCCTGCAGTGAACTGCCAAGTCCTCTCTCCTGAACCCAACATAAAATATGATCAGCAATGACCTCTGCATGTTTCTTCCCTTCTACTTCAGTTTCGGGAGCAAAGTGAAACAAAAACCGACCACCAGGCTCAGAACAGACAGAGTAGTGTTCTTCTTTGATGAGACCTGGAAACTTTCTGTTCACTCCCTCTACTTCTAGCAAAACTTTTGTGTCATCTATTCTTCCATCAAACAAAAGACAGGAGAGCCCTCCCTCGCTTAAATCTTTTTCATGCTGATCAGATATTTCCTTCATTATTTTTTCTTGTGCTCTTCTAATTTTATTATGATCTATCACCAAAGATACATCCTCTCGGCTGATGAGGCCTGCATCTATCCAAGCGGCAGTTGCAATTTCTGCAGCCTCACGAAGTCCAGCATGGTGGCGAATACTAGCTAAAGCAATGTTTGAAATATTTCTTGTGTTGTATTTCATTTTCTTTGGTAAAGGTTCAGATGGCTCTTTGGAACTATCATCTGATGTTGCTTCCTGTTCATCAGAAGAACTATCAAAGAAGTGATAAACATCTTGACACAGCTCTTCCTCTCTTTGGATGGCTTCTTCACTCTTCATTTTCTTCTTTTGTTCCCTCTCTCGGATTTGTTCTCTCTTCTTGGCATTAGCAATCTGCTTCTTTGTTTCTGAATAATCTATTGAACCCATTTGCATACTTCCTTGGCCTTCTGCCTTTGTCCTCTGTGCCTTTATAAATTCAAGCTCTAAAACAGGGATCTTCTTTTCACGAGGACAACCACAATCAATGTGGGAATTATTTTCTCTCTTACCTGAGTGAGAACAGTTGGATTCAGAACATAATTGTATGGAGCACTTGCAGGTCAAAATGTCAAACAGAGTATCAAGTGTGTGCAGAAATTCATTTTTCCTGGCCAAGTTTCCTTTACCAAGTGATGTTTCAACTGCTTTGTGCCATAATTTCGTTAGTTTTAGCTCAATAGTTCGACACTGATTAATCACAGGTGGTTTGAATAGTGCATTAGCTTTTGTCCATTGATGCAGAAGAGGGACTATCATGTCATTTATGAGTTCTTTATCTGTATAGTTCCTTCTGTCCTTTGCATTTTTTTCTCGAAGGAGTAACCCTAATCTTAGCATGTCTCTCACTGTTGGAAGTTCTGATACAGGAAGCTCCTTCCCTTTACCAACTAGCAGGCTCAAGTGGGTTGACAACTGACTTCTTGTCTTCAATTTTGACATCTTCACACTATCTGACAAATAGAAAAATATTTCAATGTTTCATAATTCAATTGTTGTTTCAAAAAATATCAATTTGTTTATCAAAAATGCTGTAACAGAAATAACATAATAATTTCTTAGAACATAATGTTTTATACAATGATATAAGTAACTGCGACAATCAATATGCCCTACTTACAATAATTAAAATGTAGAATTCGTCTGGTAGAGTAGGTGCAAGTGCAATGAGAGCAAACCACCGTCTATGATATCTAGAAGGAGAGTGAGCCGGGCGCCTTATCCTCACGCTTGGTACAAGTCAAAACAAGAATTAAACTGTCCCACACGGAGAGCCTGTTCATGTTCATGTTCTGACATGCATATTGTACACAAGCTATAGAACCATAAAATACTCCATAATCCATATGCTTACATGAGATTAGTTAATATCAAGTGAATAATTCTAATCAAGTCTCATTAATTTGTTGAAATACTGATATTTGAAACTTTAAGGTATAATTGATGTAGGTGAGGGTTATTTCAATTCATTTTTGTTTGCTAATCTCAAGTTTAGACATAAAGAGGCACAATATTTTGACTACCAAATTTGATTTTTAACATGTTGACAAAATTGACACACCCTACTGGGTAGGCCGTAGAAAGGTAAAAAAAAAAAAAATCTGTAAAATTATGTTGATTTCTTTCTTCTACACACACAGTTGGATTTTATATAAACAATCAGTCATTGGAGAGTGTGTTGGGAGTGTGGGGGACGAGTGAAGAAACAAAATTTATTGAAAAGGAATGAATGTTACTGATACTAATGATACGTATTACACAAAAGACATGACTCTAATAAGGAAATTTGACTTCCATGCAAGTTAATTGCATTTAATGAAGCTTAGATTATTATTATCAATATTATTATTATTATTATTATTATTATTATTATTATTATTATTATTATTATTATTATTAGCATCACTTTTATTATTATTATTACTATTTATATTACTATTATTATTATCGTCATCATTATCATCATTATCATCATCATCATCAATATCATCATCGCCATTGTTATTATTATTATTATTATTATTATTATTATTATTATTATTATTACCTGTATTATCAAACTTTATAGATGGCTCTGTTTGAACGTCGAACCTGTTACCCGTTTGGAGTTCTTTTTTTCCCTTGCTGTAAGAGTTCAGTGAACTGTGGGCCAACATTCTCGTGCAGGCAACAGAAAGCTTCACTGCTCCTGGTGCACAGTCGTGTTTTCTCTTACAGATTCTGTGAGGTTCACCCTTTGTTATTGTGAATGAGTGAGTGATAGTGTTTGATTGTTTGGTATGTGTGTGTGTGTGTGTGTGTGTGTGTGTGTGTGTGTGTGTGTCCTCTGATAACCTGGCAGCTGTCAACCCTATGACACAATAACTTTATAAATTTATTATAATGGAGAAAGAGAGAGAGAGAGAGAGAGAGAGTACACTAACTCAGTGTAAACAAATACTTCTTACAGTCTTCCACTGTAACATCGCAGCACACTATCTGGCACCAAGGGGTTGAGGCAGTCTTGAGTCACCATCACTTGGTTGAAGAAGGCCTCCGTCACAACCATCACCTTGCTCCTCCCGCTGCCTGTAATCTTTAACTTCTAGACCACTTTGTGGCATAGTTTACTGACATTTATGAGGAGTGTCTATAAGCATTGAAATATTGAAATGATTTTTAGACTCCGTCCAACTCAAGTCCAAGAGGGAAGTCTCTCTCTCATTCTGGTTCGTGATCTTTGAACCACAAACATGTAACATGAGACGATGTTTCGAAAATTCCTCCTTAAAAAGCGTCCTCAGTATGGCGGACGCCGCGACCTCAGCACGTATGCCTTTGTTACCCAAGAGTCTAATCTCGTGGCTGTTCTCCTTTCTTGCACCATTTTAACGTTCACTTTAGTAATTCGGGTACAGCTACAGTATATATACAGGTGATTCAGCAAAGAGTACATTAAATTGGAGGATACAACCCTTGGATAATTCTAAACCACAATGTCGCTATGGTAAATGTCAGATTCTGCATAAACCCACGTGTTCGTGACAGGTGCGAGCAAATTAAACATAGTCCAGGCATTCCAGAACGCGTCAGACAATCAATGGTATGACGTGTACAGGTCTGCATTGAGGCAGAAGGGTCAACTTTGAACATTTCCTTTAGGTTGTAATAAAAAGGGATCACACTGTAGAGATCAGTAAATAAATGATTAAAAAAATCGACGGGGTTTCACTTCAAATTCACTCTCATTAATACAACATCTTAAATGTATTGTAACATTGAAACTATGCAGAATCTGACATTTTACCATAGAGACACTGTGGTTAGAATTAGCCAAGGATTTCATCCTCCAATTTAATGTACTCTTTGCTGAATCACCCTGTATAGGTATTTTAAAATGATGGTAATATGATGATCATGCCATTCATAAGCACTGTGTAAAATTATGAACTGTATACGTTTAAGTACTGCATATTTACATACATGTACAATTACAAGTAAAGATACAGATAAAGTTCAGATTTATATTCAAATATAGATAAAGATAATAAGAATGGGAATATAAATTTCTGAAAAAAATAGTACATCAAGACGGGTGAAGATTAATAGATATTAGTGTATCATATAATCTTGCACACGTAGAAAGTAAACACACAGCATTAATCTCACTGACTTCTGAGTTCTACAGCTCTTATTTCATTCCTAAGAAACATCAGGTATCTGGAGTGAAGGTTGTGGTTAGCACTGGGGAATCGGGTGTCTGGGGTGGAGGAAATGGTCAGCAGTAGAGGATCAGGTATCTGGTGTGGAGGGTCAGGTGTCTAGGGTGGAGGGCTCAGGTGTCAGGGGTGGAGGGTTCAGGTGTCTGGGGTGGAGGGTCAGGTGTCTGGAGTAGAGGATATGGTCAGCAGCTACACACCAGGAGCCTGCGGGATAGCTGATGATTAACTGTAAACACCAGGTGATCCAGGTAGTGGCGGCGGTAGTGGTGGTGAGGGCTCAAGGTAACTGCTTCCGGAGTGACCAAAGTTTCCCACGACTGAGAGTGATTGCTGGTTTAAAAGGTCGTCTGATTTGAGCTTTTTCCGGGAGGGATTGTGTGGTGGGTGGGGTTACAGATTCCAGGGAGTGATTTACTAGGTAGTGATTGTGTTGTGGTTGACGATTGTGCTGTGGTTGGGGTTGTTGTTGTTTAATGTTATTACCGCACTTCAACAACGAAGATCTTTAAGTGCGTAAAAAGGTAGGTAGTTACACTATTCGACCAACATTTAAAAACTAAGAAAGATAGAACTCTCTGATTAAATTGGGGCTACACTTTCCAGGGAGTGACTATGTTTTGACTAAGGTTACAAGTTGCTTTTATACCTGGAAGCAAGTCGACATAAATAACGTACCATTTTTTCAGCATAGTTTCTGTAAATATTGACTCGCAAGACCCATAAACTTCAATAGATAGGAAGATAGAAAAAAATTTAAAACAGTAAAATCGTTATAAAGTTCAAATAGGTTCAGCTTGTACGGAAGAAGTATTATTGGCACTATGTGACTACTGTATACGTGAGAATCTCTCTCTCTCTCTTTCTGGAAGTGGCAGAGGGTGAGGATGGTGGCAGAGAGTGTGGGTGGTGGCAGAGGGTGAGGATGGTGGCAGAGGGTAAATGGTGGTGGCAGAGAGTGAGAGTGGTGGCAGAGGGTAAGGATGGTGGCAGAGGGTGAGGGTGGTGTGGTGGCAGTTAGTGAAGGTGGTGGTAGAGGGTGTGGGTGGTGGCAGAGGGTGAGGGTGGTGGCAGAGGGTGAGGGTGGTGGCAGAGAGTGTGGGTGGTGGCAGAGGGTGAGGATGGTGGCAGAGGGTAAATGGTGGTGGCAGAGAGTGAGAGTGGTGGCAGAGGGTAAGGATGGTGGCAGAGGGTGAGGGTGGTGGTAGAGGGTGAGGGTGGTGGCAGAGGGTGAGGGTGGTGGCAGAGGGTGAGGGTAGTAACAGAGGTTAAGGGTGGTGGCAGAGGGTGAAGGTGGTGGCAGAGGGTGAGGGTGGTGGCAGAGGGTGAGGGTATTGGCAGGGGGTGAGCGTGGTGGCAGAGGAGTTTTTTGTAGAGAAAGGAGGGGTGAAAGAATATTAGAGGTGGGGGAAGGTAGTTATAGTTCGGAAATTGAAGAAATTTAGGAGGAGATAAGAGAGGGCGGGCTGACCGCCTAGCTAAGCTAATGGTGTGTTAGGGTTGTGTCATGGGTTACTTATTGTCTGTCGGCACAGACACTAGACATCCTACCCTGTCCCATATATGGGTGTTTTGAGGACCTTATTTCATATTCCGCCGACCATACTGGCGGATGCTGGTTTAGGGAGGTTGTCTATTGCCTGGCCTTATAGATCGGGGGTGGGAATGGACCTTTTGAGATTTGGTAGCTTTTTGGGAACCATGTATGGTTGTTGTCGTTATCTGGTGGGAGTTTTTGAAGGAGTTCTTGCTCTGATCGTTCTATCTTTTGCCAGAATCTGCTGGCCAGGGTGTGCAGCTGCTGGTTGATGGGTTTTATTCTCAGGTCTCTATGTATCTCGGCTGTGGTTCTGGTGAAGGGGTATCTTTCACCTGTGACGAATCTTAGGGCTTCATTTTGGACCACCTGTAATTTTAATATTTGAGTGGTGCTTATAGTATGAAGAGGTACTGCTGGGTAAATTAATATCGGTATGATAAATGATGTCACCAGGCGGAGTTTTATTTTCTCAGGAAGCGCTTTAAAGCAGGTATAGTTTTCTCAGCTCTCTTCTTGTCTTTTCGTCCTGGTGTGGACATGATGGGAGTAACCTGTCGTGGATATATGCAGGCCCAGGAGGGTTCCTCTGCTTTTGTATTCTATCTGGGCATTATTGGTTACTAATGAATGGGTTTTCCTTCTGCATAAGGGTATCACTGTGAATTTCGGGAGACTGGTTTGGATTTTCCATTTTTTTTGTAATTATTTACCCTTTCTAATTCCGCCTGGTGTTGTCGACCTGTAACGCTCGAGATTATCCTTGATGTGTTGTTATTTGAGTGATGTCATCTGCATACATAATATCTTCGTTACCTATACTAGTGGGAGGCGGGGTGTCACTTGTGTAGATAATATATAGGGTGGGGGAGAGGACACTCCCCTGAGGGACTCCGCTCATGAGTGGAAAGGTCTCTCCTGTGCGTTGTCCTACCCTCAGTCTGGCATTTCTGCCGTCAAGAAAGTTGCAAAGCAACTTTTCAATGTTGGTGGGAAGTCCGAGTTGGAGGATATTATATCTTAGACCGTCATGCCAGACTTTGTCAAATGTTTTCGCTACATCCCGGAAAGTTAGAATACATTGTCTACCACTCGCCGCGGCTCTGGTGGCAGAAGGGGAGGGTGGTGGTGGCAGAGGGGGAGGGTGGTGGCAGAGGGTAAGGATGGTGGCAGAGGGTGGAAACCGAGAAGATCCACCACAGGGGAGAGGGAGGGGAGGTAGATGTGTTCAAGAGCTCACTCACTCACTCACCAACAACTCTCACTTATATGGTTATTTATGTCCTTAACTAGTGACACACACACGCACACATGTCCTTGGGTCACGCTTTCCGCTGCTGGTGACCCCACACATGGACAGAGAACGTGTAGGTGTGTGCGTATGTATGAGTGTGTTTGTTTTGCTGTCTTGGTTGAAACACTCTCACCCCCTCCCTCCCTCCCTCCCTTCCTCTCCTTCCAATTTTCTCCCACCGCCTCCCTCTTCCTCCTTACTATATTTTTATGCATTTTATTCTTTATTTACTGCGTTATAAACAACAAGTAGGCGAGTCACAAACAGCAGCTAGACGTAGACAGCAACATAAGTAAATTTTCTGACGACACTAAAATAGGGCGTGTAATTAAATCTGACGAGGACTCCGTTAAACTACAGGAAAATCTAAACAAATTTTCGAAGGGTCTGAAAAATGGCAGGTGAAATTTAATGTGGACAAATATAAACTACTTAGTCTAGGAGATGTAAACAGAGAAACCAGATATCAGATGAACAACGATGTTATAGAAAAACCCGTCCGTGAGAAAATTTAGGAGTAATGATAAGTAGGAATCTTAAACCAAGTCAACACTGTGCATTTTCTCGAAACAAGGCTAACAAAGTACTTAGGTTCATACAAAGGAGTGTTATTACAAGACTAGTGAGGTTATCCTAAACCTATAACTTGCACTTGTGAAACCTCACTTGCATTACGCAGTTCAGTCCTGGTCAACCGTACTATAGAATGGATATAGAACCCCTAGAAGGAATTCAGAGGAAAATGACAAGAATAAACCCGGGCATTAGGAACCTTGAGGACAGAGGTAGGTTAAAGCATCTTATGCACTCCCTCGAGAGACGTAGAGTGAGGGGCGATATGATCGAGGCGTAAAATGGAAATCAAGGCTAAATAAAGGTGATATAACAAAGGTACTCAAACTATCCAACCAGGAGCGAGCTTGTAACAATGGTTTTCAATTAGAAAAATTTAGATTTAGGCTCGAGAGGTAAACATTGGGTTGGACATAGAACAGTGGATGAGTGGAACAAGTTACCAAGCATCATTTAACCTAGCTGTTCAAGAACAGCTAGGTGAGTCACAAATAACAGCTCGGTGAGTCTCAAAAAACAGCGAGGTGAGTCATAAAGAACAGTTAGGTGAGTCACAAAGAACAGCTAGGTGAGTCACAAATAACAGCTAGGTGAGTCATAAAGAACAACTAGGTGAGTCATAAAGAACCGCTAGGTGAGTCACAAATAAGAGCTAGGTGAGTCACAAAGAACAGCTACAGGTAGGTGAGTCACACACAGCAGTTAGGTGAGTCACATAGAACAGCTAGATGAGACACAAATAACAGCTAGGTGAGTCACAAAGAACAGCTTGGCGAGTCACAGAGAACAGCTGGGTGAGTCACAAAGAACGGCTAGGTGAGTCACAAAGAACAGCTAGGTGAGTCACAAAGAACAGTTAGGTGAGTCACAGAGAACAAGAACAACTAGGTGAGACACAAGCAACAGGTAGTAGAGTCACAAACAACAGCTGGGTTAGTCAAAAAGAACAGCAAGGTGAGGAAAAAAGAACAGCTATATGAGTCACAAAGAACAGCAAGGTGAGTCACAAGCAACAGGTAGGTGAGTTGCAAACAACAGCTAGGTGACTCACAAAGAACAGCTAGGTGAGTCACAAAGAACAGCTAGGTGAGTCATAAAGAACAGCTAGGCGAGTCACAAAGAACAGCTAGGTGAGTCACAAAGAATAGCTAGGTGAGTCATAAAGAACAGCTAGGTGAGTCACAAAGAACAGCTAGGTGAATCATAAAGAACAGCTAGGTGAGTCACAAAGAATAGCTAGGTGAGTCACAAAGAACAGCTAGGTGAGTCATAAAGAACAGCTAGGTGAGTCAAAAAGAACAGCTAGGTGAGTCACAAAGAATAGCTAGGTGAGTCACAAAGAATAGCTAGGTGAGTCATAAAGAACAGCTAAGTGAGTCACAAAGAATAGCTAGGTGAGTCACAAAGAACAGCTTGGCGAGTCACACACAGCAGCTAGGTGAGTCACAAAGAACAGCTAGGTGAGTCACAAGCAACAGTTAGGCGAGTCACAAAGAACAGTTAGGTGAGTCACAGAGAACAGGAACAACTAGGTGAGACACAAGCAACAGCTGGGTGAGTCAAAAAGAACAGCAAGGTCAGTCACAAAGAACAGCAAGATGAGTAAAAAAGAACAGCTATATGTGTCACAAAGAACAGCCAGGTGAGTCACAAGCAACAGGTAGGTGAGTCGCAAACAACAGCTAGGCGAGTCACAAAGAACAGCTAGGTGAGTCACAAAGAACAGCTAGGTGAGTCATAAAGAACAGCTAGGCGAGTCATAAAGAACAGCTAGGTGAGTCACAAAGAATAGCTAGGTGAGTCACAAAGAACAGCTAGGTGTAGTGATGGGTTATCAGACCACAGCTTACATCTCAGAAACAGTCCAGACCTGACCTGACATTAGGGGGGTCAAGTGTAAGGGTAACCCTCGCGGCCACTCAAGGAGTTACAAATCAACTAGCTCCCCTTCCCATGTCACACGGCCCCAACAAACATGTAAGAAACCACCTGCCGACTCTCTCCCAATATACACAACTACAGTGCATCTCAGACAAGGCCCAGACCTAACCTCACATTAGCCAGGTCAAGTGTAACCCTCGAGCCCAAGTCAAGGAGACACAAATCAACCAGAGCCTCTCATGTCACACGGCCCCACCAACGATGTTAACAGACAAGCATTCATCTGAAGATTTCTCCAGAATATACAACAACTTATAGTCTCAGAAAAAGTCCAGACCTGACCCTGCATTAGCGAAGGCAAACGTAAGGAGACCCTTCGCCGCCCCCCCCCCCCCCCCAGATCAGCTCAACCTGACGTCTCCCAATATATAGGACGTCGTAACCCTCACACGAGGGAGAGAGAGAGAGAGAGAGTGTGTCTTGTGACCAGGAAGGGCCAGCTTCTACGTCCCCAGGCCCGATCGAGAGGAGTCAGAGAGGACAGGAGGCAGTCGCCTGCGGTCAGGAGCGAGACTTCCCTCCAGAGCCCAGCTAAGCAGTCTCCCATAGAGACAACCCAGGACCACCTGCTAGGCCTCCCCTAGGTCACGCGAGTTTTTGTCAGAGCTTTCCATGGGATGAGTTACGTGGGAAGTGTATTCATTTCATGTTCGTGTCCGAGAATTAGTGTCTAGTAACGTAATATGATGTCCTAGTAACGTAAATATAGTGTCCTAGTAACTTCAGTAGGAGGTGTTATTAATGTGTCCATGTCATGTTCGTAATTAATAAAGAGTTGTAACGAAGCGGTGTTTGAGAAGTCGTCCTTAAGACGTAATAGATGTGTATTGACATATAAGATAAGTGTAAGTCCAGACTAAATAACTATCACGGCCACGCTACCAAAATCTTTCTCTCTTTTACTCTCTTACTAAATATTCTTCATATATATATATATATATATATATATATATATATATATATATATATATATATATATATATATGTATATATATATATATATATATATATATATATATATATATATATATATACAATCAACGACCTCACCAGCAAGGAATCGAACCCTCGACCTACTGGGTGTGACTAGGGAACGCTTACCGGCTTTGTGTGAAATATAACAGAGTCTAGAACTGCTTTTAGTGTCCTTGTGGCCTAGCCGGTAAGCGTTCCCTAGTCACACCCAGTAGGTCGAGGGTTCGATTCCTTGCTGGTGAGGTCGTTGATTGTATGTTCAAAGTCCGCGTGTTTAATGGACTAAAAATGAAGTATATATATGTACCTCGCGTTTCATACCAGCTGGATTCGGTAAAATGCTACTGACACCACATACGAGGCACGGGCAGTTTCCCAATGAGGTTCACGGCGCCATCAGCTCGATGAACAGGCTTTGTGTGAAATATAACAGAGTCTAGAACTGCTTTTAGTGTCCTTGTGGCCTAGCCGGTAAGCGTTCCCTAGTCACACCCAGTAGGTCGAGGGTTCGATTCCTTGCTGGTGAGGTCGTTGATTGTATATTCAAAGTCCGCGTGTTTAATGGACTAAAAATGAAGTATATATATATATATATATATATATATATATATATATTCTTCATGCAAGATATAGTCTCAATATAGTGGTGGCAGCAAACTATACATTAACCCACGCCCTCCTCGCCTCATTACAATGGTGACAGAGAACTATACGTTAATCCACGCCCTCCTCGCTTAGTTATTATAATGGTAGCAGTGAACCTAACGTAAACTCACGCCTTCCCTCGGTTTGCCATAGCACCTGGCTCGTCTCATCCTTCATTTAATTCAGTTTAAGTATTGTCTACAAGTGTGTAATAAGTAATTCCTGTGTCGTAGCGTCGTAGCGCGAAAAGTGTCCTAGTGTGTCATCTTTACAGCTCAAGTCAATGTCTCTCGTTGTGGTATACGCGAATTGTTACTAGCAAAACACTCCCAGAATATGTTCAGTGCTTTATATAATTTCTTAGAGTCCCCAGCGTTCTGTAAAGTTTTCAGTATCCCAAGTGTATTTTGATTGTCGGTCAGTGTTAAATGTACCCATTGTGGGTATAGTGATAGAAGCTGCATCTATACTAACTGTTATAACCTAACATGTCTTATAACTTACATCCTCCTCCCTGTCCTAATCCTCACCTCACCCCCCCTTACCCTTCCGTTCCTTCCCTGCCTCGTCCCGCCCGGCTTGGCCTGGCCCGGCCCGGTCAGCCACGCCTCGCCTCCTCCCTACTACACTAACTCCGCCTCACCCGCCCCGCCTCACCCGCTCCGCCTCACCCGCCCTGCCTCACCCGCTCCGCCTCACCCGCCCCGCCTCCACCCGCCTTGCACTGTCCAGTGTGACTACCAATCCCCATATGTTTTGTCCCGTGAGTTACGCTTCGAAATTGGTGGTTAGTGTCACTTAATATTGCAATAATTACAGAGCTTCACTCAGTGTGTTTTTATGCTAGTATAATTTGTAATGTACTCTTTGACGTATAGTAATAAATAATATTCAATGTAGTGAGCAGAGCTTCACTCCCCGACCCAGCCTAATGAGAATATTGTCGCGACAGAAACTATAGTTGCCAAACATTGACGTAACGTATAAAGTAAATATTTGTTATTCTTTATGGATACACTTCCAACTAATCCATCATCCCTTTCGGATTGTTTCTGTCAAATGTCACACACAGTACCGCCCCATGGCTAGCCGGAATCCAACCACAGTACATATAAGCAGAGAAGCAGCGTGAGGAATGCAGGGTGATGAATGCAGCACCACACACGCCACACACCACCCCAGCTCTTTCAAGTCCTTCCTGGTCTAGGATTAAGAAGATTTTATATTTTTTCTACTTTAGGAAGTTAATGAGTGTGGAATGCAGCCCACACATCAAAACCCTGGCAAGCCGAACCAGGGAGGGGATTTCCGCTGTGGGGGCGTGGGACAGGACGGTCAAGGATCCAGCCGATACTCGTGTACAGAGGGCGAAACCAGGACTACAGAGACTGCCCCACACGTCGTCCTGAGCGATGGCATCCCCCCCAGTGTGACCGGCTACCCCCGGCTGGACTGGCGGAAAGATATGTTGCAGAGAAGAACAGCAGATGGAGCAGAAAAATTCATCTGGAATTTGACGGAAAACGAAGATGTATAAAGAAACGCAGATGAGCAGAAAAATTCGTCTGGAATAAGGAAATGAAGATGTATAAAGAAACACAGATGAACAGAAAATTCATCTGGAATATGAAAATGCTCTAAACGTAGAAGAAGCGCAGATGAACAGAAAAATCATCTGGAATATTATAGAAACCAGGAGGAAGTGAGAAGAAGTCAGATGTGGTGACACGACCTACAAGGTGCGGTATTAAAGAAAGAAAAACGTGCTATGTGAAGAAAGAAGACAGAAGACGTGCTGTGCTGACATCAGAAGAAAGTCGACGATGAAAAGGTGGATCATCAGAAGGACCAACCGACTACCGCTGTTGTGCTGCCGGCATTCCCTATTTTCAGATACCAGCTGGACGGAGGACTTGAGCCATGCTGGACCCAACAATTGTACTGATGTTGTTGATGTGTAATAAAAAGATATAACACCCTAACATGTGAAGTAGGAGCATTTTTTTGTGTATTTTGAAGTATTTCATTCTCTGATTTTTGTTAACATGTACTACAAAGAATGTTTTTTTTAAAGATTAGTCACCTTTTCTATGAGTTCATTTGATCAATGTTTTGTATTACCAAATGCAATGTTGTAGACATACTACTGAGTGGGACGAATTATTATGTTGACACGGCCTGGTTAGGCAATGTAACACCTGTTATTGTTTGTAGAATGTGATTTGCAAGTTTGCCTCGGACATACTGTGTATGTATTTTTTTTTTCTCCTGTCATAGAAGCTTTAATCTTGGCGGGAGGTACAGTAAGCTTTGTCAGATCAAACTATGCCAGTAGAAAAACATACATCTCTAGGGTTAATATTTGTAAAATGTAAGGATGCATTATCGCCTCAGGGACTATATTAGATACTGCACATGATGTTTCTGTCTACTTTAAATGTGTCATCAGTTCTCTGAGCATGAAAGCTTTGGTCTTGGCGGGAGGTGTAGTGATGGGTTGTCGGACCACAGCTTACATCTCAGAAACAGTCCAGACCTGACCCGACATTAGGGGGGTCAAGTGTAAGGGTAACCCTCGCGGCCACTCAAGTAGTTACAAATCAACTAGCTCCCCTTCCCATGTCACACGGCCCCAACAAACATGTAAGAAACCACCTGCCGACTCTCTCCCAATATACACAACTACAGTGCATCTCAGACAAGGCCCAGACCTAACCTCACATTAGCCATGTCAAATGTAGCCCTCGAGCCCAAGTCAAGGGGCCACAAATCAACCAGAGCCTCTCATGTCACACGGCCCCACAAACGATGTTAACAGAAAAGCATTCATCTGAAGATTTCTCCAGAATATACAACAACTTATAGTCTCAGAAAAAGTCCAGACCTGACCCTACTTTAGCGAGGGCAAACGTAAGGAGACCCTTCGCCGCCCCCCGCCCCCGACCAGCTCAACCTGACGTCTCCCAATATATAGAACGTCGTAATCCTCCCCCGAGAGGGAGAGAGAGAGAGTGTGTCTTGTGACCAGGAAGGGCCAGCTACTACGTCCCCAGGCCCGCTCGAGAGGAGTCAGAGAGGACCGGGGGCAGTCGCCTCCGGTCAGGAGCGAGACTTCCCTCCGGAGCCCAGCTAAGCAGTCTCCCATAGAGACAACCCAGGACCACCGGCTAGGCCTCCCCTAGGTCACGCGAGTTTTTGTCAGAGCTTTCCATGGGATGAGTTACGTGGGAAGTGTATTCATTTCATGTTCGTGTCCGAGAATCAGTGTCTAGTAACGTAATATGATGTCCTAGTAACGTAAATATAGTGTCCTAGTAACTTCAATAGGCGGTGTTATTAATGTGTCCATGTCATGTTAGTAATAATAAGAGTTGTAACGAAGCGGTGTTTGAGAAGTCCCCGTTAAGATGTAATAGATGTGTATTGACATATAAGATAAGATAAGTGTAAGTCCAGACTAAATAACTATCACGGCCACGCTACCAAAGTCTTCCCCTCTTTACATTTCTCTTACTATCAATATTCTACCTATATGTAATCTTTTTCATGTGAGTTTGTCTCATTATATAGGTGAGTCACAAAGAACAGCTTGGCGAGTCACACACAGTAGCTAGGTGAGTCACAAAGAACAGCTAGATGAGACACAAATAACAGCAAGGTGAGTCACAAAGAACAGCTTGGCGAGTCACAGAGAACAGCTAGATGAGTCACAAAGAATAGCTAGGTGAGTCACAAAAAACAGCGAGGTGAGTCACAAAGAACAGTTTGGCGAGTCACACACAGCAGCTAGGTGAGTCACAAAGAACAGCTAGATGAGACACAATTAACAGCTAGGTGAGTCACAAAGAACAGCTTGGCGAGTCACAGAGAACAGCGAGATGAGTCACAAAGAACGGCTAGGTGAGTCACAAAGAACAGCTAGGCGAGTCACAAAGAACAGTTAGGTGAGTCACAAAGAACAGCTAGGTGAGTCACAAGCAACAGGTAGGCGAGTCACAAACAATAGCTGGGTGAGTAAAAAAGAACAGCAAGGTCAGTCACAAAGAACAGCAAGGTGACTCACAAAGAACAGCTATATGAGTCACAAAGAACAGCAAGGTGAGTCACAAGCAACAGGTAGGTGAGTCGCAAACAACACATAGGTGAATCACAAACAACAGCAAGGTGAGTCACAAAGAACAGCTAGGTGAGTAAAAAATAACAACAAGATGAGTCACAAGCAACAGGTAGGTGAGTTACAAACAACAGATAGGTGAATCACAAACAACAGGTAAGTGAGTCACAAACAACAGGTAGGTGAGTCACAAACAACAGCTAGGTGAGTCACAAACAACAGCGAGGTGAGTCACAAACAACAGCTAGGTGGGTAACAAAGAACAGCCAGGAGAGTCACAAGGATGAGGATTACGCATTTAAACACCCCAATGGGTGAAGGACTGTATTTCATTATCACCTGCTTCAAGGCTGCTCTGAGTGAGTGTGCAGTAATTTAAAAGGATCACTAAGAAGTATGTGCATATATTTCTGCAGTCTTACTTGTGCTGTATTTTTTATCACCATTCATTGATTAAATTGGATAAACAAAATATGGACTACTAATACTACTACTACTACTACAACAGTACTTTTTTTTTTTTTAATCATGGCCTCCAGCCTCCCCCAAAAGCCATACCTTCGCCACCATTTTATTGCCTTAATATTAAATATCCTTATACATAAGCAGCTATCCTAGCTGTGTTGAGTTAGTTGAGCCGCAGATCTATGCGGCATTCGGTGACTGTAGCCTCATAGTCAATATCTGCAACTGTTGTCGGCTTTGGGGCCGATGCTCTCGTTCCCCTGAGGCTGCTGCTTCTGTTTCGATATCACCTCCGCGAGTCTGGCGTAAAAGCATCTTGCACTTGGTCCCATCCCACCAGAGGTTGTGAATACTAGAGGAGTAAAGCTGTCTTGATGAACGTTCTGAATTCTCTCCCTGTATGCCCTTATTTTGTCGTTCTCGTTCCTCCTGTGTGCAGCATTGAGAGCTAAGTTACGGTGACATGCGGCCATGGGATAAAAATCCTGATGTCGAGGAAGGCTCGCTGTCCCAGCGTCCAGAATCCTCGAGCACTGACGTCAACACGGGCTTCGTTGGATGTGTTTGAAGTCCTATGTTTGAAAATCTCGCCGTCCAATGGAAGGAGGGTCGGTTCTACCACGACATCACGGCAGATTTCCTTCAACATATTTGCTGTGAGATCCCGTACTTCGTCATGCCTCATGCATATGAAGCTTCCTTTCTTGCACACCATGGCGTGATCGACGTCATAGGAAGAGCCACACACGCATTGGGAGGGCAAACCTTCTACTAACACTACTACTACTACTACTATAAAAAAAAACTACTACTATAACTACTACTGTGCTGCTGCTGTCATTTTCGCAGTGTTGTAAGAGGATTGCATTTAGATGTTCTTAGTGTTAATAGTTACATTAGTGTTATAAATAGGATATTTTTCATAATATCATAAGAGCATATAATGAGAAGAACAAAGAGTGGAGCAAACTGCAGCGGGCCTATTGACCCTTACTAAGGAAAGAACTAGGTATACCCAGTGTCAAAGATAGAATAACAGAAGTCAAACTGATGATAGCCTTGAGGGTTCTGCGTGGTGATCCTGATAACAGTGTTTCCATAAAATTCCTAGAATGTATGAACCATGGGACTGTTGAGTCTAAATGGATCCAAACTACAGCTACACATATGAAGATGTTTGGACTAGACCACCTGTACAAAGTTGAAACACAACAGCGCTTCTTGCCACCCTGGCGGACAGTTCCCATCTATATCACAATACCGACATATCCGCCTAAAAATTAATTATACAAAGTATTTATCTCCAACACACTGCCAAAGCGAGAGCTCTTGAACACATACACACCCTGCAGACTGATGATAATATCACACAGACCATCTACACTGATGGATCTCTTAACACTGCCTGTGGGAGGGCTGGAAGTGCTATAGTTGCGACTCAACGTAACGGTAATACAATTGAAAAAAAGAGTTAGAATGAACAACTGGGCAGACACTCTATAAACTGAATTAGTTGCCATACTCACAGCTATCAAATTCATTGAAACCACTGTGATTGACAGTCTCATCATCACTGATTCTCTCTCCTTACTACTTGCACTTGACACCCTCAACTCAAGTTGTCACGCGCTTGTCTCTGAAGCCAGACAAATATGCGTACCTTGTTGACCGGGGTGTCAAGATCAAACTGTTGTGGATCCCATCTCATATAGGTCTCAAAGAACATGACAGAGTTGATACCTTCGCCAAACTCGCGTCTAACAAAGACACTGTTGAATACAATCTGCGTCTGTCAAAAAGAATCCTTAAAACTGTAATTAGGAAAGAACTTTTTAATGAATTTGGCGCAAGCAGACAAGTGCAAACAGGCACTAGTCGATCCAAGGTTTACCATTATGAGATGTATCAAATGAAACATATATATGGAGCATTGGAGCAAGTAACAAGATCACTAGTTTAAAAGATGTTGTAACAGTTAGACTATGGTTAGGATATAAGTACCTCTGGCAGCATGTTCCTCAAGCAGATGTGAACAAGACTAAATGTAAAGTATGTGGTCAAACATATGGCCACACACTCCAACATTACCTCTTAGACTGTGTGAAGATAGAAACTTTTAGGGACAGGTCCAAGCACACTTTATGTGAAATGGCACAACACTTCATCTCCAATGGCAAGATAGCTGACATATTAAGTGTGTAGCCACTTTTTTGCACTGAGTAGCTATATCAGTTCCCATGTATAGAACCAAACACACAATGTGCTTGAATACCTCTCACGCAAATGTGAATCACAAAGTGTGCAGCCAGACATATTGCCTCACACTTCTGTACTCACGCAGTTGCGAATAAGTTATCCTTTATGTATAGAATTGAAAAAAAAAATATTTCAAATATTTTGTAATATTAAATGCCATAATATCCTGACCACGGGGGTTAGTTATTCTGACCATTTGTGGCCTATACTCTGTAATCCTTTTGCGCTACCGCTCACAGGATGAGTATGAGGTGCACAATAAACTAGCCGGTACCTAGCGTGTTCGAGTTAATGAAGATGTTTGATAACTTGTTCCACTCATCCACTGCTCTATTTCTAAACCAGTGTTTACCTATCTTGCGCCTAAATCTAAATTTGTCTAATTTAAAACGAGTTCGTTCGTTGTTGGATAATTTAAGTACCTTTGTTATATCATCTCTGTTTAACCCTGAATTCCATTTATACACCTCATTCATATCGCCCCTCAGTCTCCGTCTCTCGAGGGAGTGCAAATTCAGATGTTTTAATTTGTCTCTATATTAATGCCTGGGATTAGTCTTGTCATTTCTCTCTGAATTCTTTCTAGGGATTCGATATCCATTCTGTAGTACGGTGACCAAAAACTGAACTGCATAATCCATGTGAGGTCTCACAACCGCAAGATATAGTTTTAAGATAACCTTACTAGTCTTATAACTAACACTCCTCTGTATGAACCCAAGTACTTTGTTCGCCTTGTTTCGAGCAAATGTGCATTGCTGTCTTGGTTTAAGAATCCTACTTATCGTTACTCCTAAATATTTTTCACAGTCGAATTTCTTTATATCAACGTTGTTCATTTGTTTTTTGTATTTACATCTCCTAGGCTAAGTAATTTACATTTGTCTACATTAAATTTCATCTGCCAATTTTCAGACTATGCGGAAAATTTGTTTAGATCTTCCTGTAGTTTTGCGGAGTCCTCATCAGATTTAATTGCACACCCTATTTTAGTGTCGTCAACAAATTTGTTGTCTACGCCCATATCAATGTCGTTTATGTATATAATAAATAGTAATGGTCCAAATACTGAGCCTTGGGGTAGTCCACTAGTGACTTCACCCCAATCGAATTTAGTGTTATTAATGCTGACTCTGTTTTCTGTCCTGTAACCACGCCCTAATTCAGTTTAGAACATCTCCAATTTCATGGTTTTCACAGATATCTGGATGTTTAAGCGCACAATTCATTCCTTTAACACAAAATCTTTCTTTTAGACTCTGTCGTTATATTTTGTATTACAATGTTAAATAATAAAGAAAGAGTGACTTCGGAATTTTTTTAAATACTTGGAATAAACGACCTTGACTGTGAACTTTCCACATTACCTTGACCACTTAATCACATTAAATAAAATATAATTGAACTCCATCTAATAGTTACTGAATGTGTGTAATTTTGAACTGTGGCACTTGAGAAATGCTAATTATATACATTTTAGCCCCCAAATAACAGTAACCATGTTATTTTTCAATGACATTTACCACATAGGGTCATGAAACCTATTCCACTCGCTTTTTCATCATCTAAACTATCAACTGACTTACTAAATATATGCTGCAATAAACACCATTCTAGTGATGCCCTGTGTGGTGGCTACCATTTGTTATAATTAAGGTGTGTTAATGAGGTCTAAGGTTTGTGCCCTATATCAGATGTTAAAGAGGATATCTGTGCCAAATTTGGTGATTTCTTTCCAAAGCGCACACAAACACCCCTCACTGGGCGACTAGCGTGAGTTTATCTCTAGTTTATATTTGCTTATTGCAAATATAGTAGTGTGTGTTTCAGTATTACTAATTAGATCTTTTCATATGAATGTAGAAAGATAAAATGTATAAATTGGCCAAGGTATTTGGTGTGTGTGTGTGTGTGTGTGTGTGTGTGTGTGTGTGCCTGTGGTTTTAATGCTATATCCGCTTGTGTTGTTTCAGACGGGTGGGAAGTTTATTGGTACAAGGTTCATGTGCACTTGTGCAGTATGTTACCACTCGTGAGTGCAGGAACAAATCACCTGCCAGAAATACACTCGTCTTCTCAAGGACACTTCCGGCATAACCTTTAACTTTCCTTGCTGAGAAACGACGTCCTCCCACAGTGAGGTTATCAATACAACTACCTGCCACTTAAGGCAGCGAGGTACAATTTTCGTCCGACAAAAGAACTCCGCAGCAAGCAGAATGTAGTCGAACGCTGGCGTTGCTATATCATTGTAGGATGGAGGGGAACACCAGGCGCTTTTGATAGCTCGTGTTGGTGGTGTCTTTGTTGTACTGACTTAAGTAACACCCTACTACTCTCACCATGCACTGTAGAAAATGTACCGTGCGTCTGTAAATGTCATAGCAGACGAAAACGGTGTGTCACTGTAAAATGCGGAACTAACAGAAAATCACCGTAAAACAAATATGGTGGCCAACCGTAGATTTTTTACAGTGAACCACTGTAATATTCACAGTAATTTTTTACAGTGTTCATGTATTGAGTGTACGGTGGTTACTGGGTGACGAAGTCACCTTCTCTTCAGTAATAATTGGTCTTTTGTCAGAGCAACTCTTGTGGTTGCATGCCGTATCTAAGTACCAAATATGGTCATGAAGTACATCCTCTATGGATTACCCGGACTGCCGGACGTATCTAAGTAGGTCCTCTGGTGTGTCTTGAGGGACTGGCATAATTATCACAATGTTCTGCTCCACACTTTTTGGTACTTCCTATGTTTATGTGAAATGTTCAGCGATTGACGTTATGATTACACCTTAGGGGAAGACTGCTGTAGTTTTGTGTTATAGTGTTAGAGCGTAATGGTCTCGCGCGCGCGCGCGCACGTGTGTAGGTGTGTGCACGTGTGTGTGTGCACGCGACTATGATCAGTTATGTTATTGTGTCTAACCTGGCTCATGTTAATTATGATTTATGTGTGTACGTAGAGGTAGCCTGTGAGTGTACAGAGTCCGCAAAGAGTTCCTTTATCCCCTGTGAGGAAGTTTACGTAATTGTGCAGAGTCTAATAATGAAGATTACTAATACGAGTGATAAAGCTTTAAAAATAAAACATATACGAGGAAATCTGTGTAATTATCACACCAGGAAGCTTCTTCACACAAGGAAACTGGCGCCTTGGTAAATCACACAATGGATCATACAATAGTTCAAAGTAAACCTTTAGAATTTAGAATTTGTGGAGAGTGATTCATGCATGATACGTATTATAATAATACAAATCAATGAACAGTGAAATGAATAATAAATTATAGAAATTCAAATATGAATATAAGGATATACGGGTCAGAGGAGGCTTAGCATAGCAATGAGTTCAGTTGGTTCAGTCACCCCACACCTGTTCCCCCCCCCCCCCCCTCATCCCGTTCACTGCAACCTTTTTAATGACTTACCTGTTGGGTATTTCACATATGATAGGCTTTGTGGGATTTAATCACTACGAAGGTTTATGATTCTGCTATTCGTGTAAATCTGGTATCTAATTTAAGCAACTGACAAGTCTCTATAAACCGTGTCCTCATATTTGTAACCCACACTTTAAATTAGTCCGCCGATATTCTCCTATTACCGTTGATATCCAATTTTCTGTATAATCATCTTATGTGCCCATATATATTTTTATTATACAATCTAAGTTAAATAAAATATAGATAAACCTTAATAAAGGATTTAATCTTTTAGGGGCAGAAGCCTTCCAAGGTTGAATAAAATCGTCTGGTGTTAGTTAGTATAAAGTGTCTGATGTTTAAGTGGGAAAGCACGGGAGAAGGAAGTTAATTCGGGTAATGCATTTTTTATTCTTGTATTTTTTTATTTACCTGAACATGGTGCTGAGTAAAATGTTCGGAAGGACTTGTTGTTGAGGGTGAAGTAACTTGTGTGGAGTGACGAGGATAAACACGATGGGAGTTTATGTTACATGAGTGAGAATAAAATAATAACAATAAGTGAAACAAGAAAGTGTTGGTGTTGATGACATTTAGTGTGAAATCTATGAACTATTAAAGAGTTATAAGACATTTTAAATTACTGGGAAACGCTGAAAGATGTTCTCCCCTCAAAAATATTTTCCATGTTTATTTTCTGTTTTTTTTTTATTTTCATTTTATTCCTGACAACTTAAGGGTTATGATGCGTTAAAATTAAACAATATTCAGTAGTTTACATTATTAAATTTCAATCACTCTTTACTGGTCAAGGTTGATTTTTTCACTAATGGTTCGTCAATAATAGATTAATGAGTCTTGTCTATTTTGGTGCAGGAGAATTACAGTATAAGAGACTTCATATTAACTCTGACTTCATTAATTATGAAAGAGATTTTTCATGATTCTTCTCTTCTAAATGCTGATAAAACACAGTTGAGTCCAATTGTTTATGTTTGGTTATAACAATAATGAGAATATAATTATAAATGCTAATAGCTATTCAAAATCTTAAGTTGTGGTTCAATGGACAGTTGTCTGTTTCGGTTTCGGTTGAACACACACACACACACACACACACATAATGGTTGCCTCTCGTGTAACGAGGATGGCCGGCCCAAGGGCCACCTAGGCGTGAATTTGTTTTAGGTGTAGAAACTGTCGCCAACACAACAACCACACCCTGAGTTAACGAGCTGCATGACCCAGTGTCAAGAAATATTCCGAGAACACCGGACAACTCGCCAACTGCACTGGCTAACCATGACCCTGGAGTATGATCCGCAAATCGATTAACATCCAGGTTCCCAATTATACTGCTGGGGACACACACACACACACACACACACACACACCTATATGGCCAAACACTGAGGACTATAACAGGTAACAGCCCAGGTTTTCACTTATGTACTCACTATACGTCAGTGTAATCCTCCATCCATTCATCCCACCTCTGTCTGTGTCACACCTAAAAACCTGCACTTATTCACTTAATGTAATACAACAAGTAAAAGCATAAATAATAATGCACTGAATCATGAACAAATTATTGTAAAATGAAATAATAACAACAATAATAATAATAATAATAATAATAATTCAGAAACATTGGACAATAAAATATCAACATCAAATGAAACAACAAAATATAAAATAACTTATACACAATAACTATAAAATAATACATCATTTTTATTAGTAAACAATGATTGACCTTTATACTTGGATTACAAAACATAAATACAAGTCCTCGAAATACCGACCCCTCATGGTGGACTGACGGCCATGTCCCTCTGTCATGTTCCCCAAGGCCCTTTAGGGTCAAACCTTGGTGGTGATGGTGTCACTCATTATAATTTCATCCATCACTTCAACCCCTAACCTAACCTAACCTAACTTAACCTAATCTAACCTAACCTGGGAGGTTTGGAATCGTGCCATGTCATCGGTCAGGGATAGCGGACGGTGTCATTAACTATGAAAATAGAACATACAAAGAACACAACTCCCTCAAAAAACACAAAACTTAAACGGGGATAGATGAAACGACAACGAACATCGAAAGACACCAAACGACAACGAACGACAACGAAACAAAACACAAATATAAAAACTTTTGACTGCCCATAAACAATCATATAAATAAATACCTTCATACAAAACCATCCCTAACTTCCCCTGATCTAACCTAACGTAAACTTACCTGAACTACTAAATTTTACTAAATACAATTGCATTTCAGTTAAGTTGTAGCAGCAATAAAAACAAAAGTCATTCATATTTAGCAGAAACGTCTGATGCTTTTTAAGTCTTAATCGTCGCTCTGCATAGTGTGACATTTACACTATATGTCCTAATTACAATAAATAGGGATAATTGGCTACAGTATTATCGATAACTTGTTTGTATATTTTTAACTTCTGACTGGCCATCGGCGACCAAGTAGTTCATCATAATGTATACATGAATAGTAGTATAACCTTCTCCCCACCTAGTTATTATATATCATTTTTGTATCACATATGTTACTTTTATATTATTTGTCAATCAAGTGACCCATTCCCCAATTATTTAACTGTATATTTCCAGCCTTCCGGTGTGCCATGCTCTTTCAATAAACCGTTAATTATTATTATTATTTATATTATTATTAGATAACCTAAACTAACTTTGGATCATATGAAGATCTTCCCCCCCAAAGTATCCAACTGAAGATCCTCCCCCCCCAGGCTAGATCATATGAAGATCCTCCCCCCCAAGTAGGTTTGGGGGGGGGGGGTGTTAGGTTAGGTGGTTAGGTTAGGTTAGGTTAGGTTAGGTTCGGTTAGGTTAGGCTAGGTTTGGTTAGGTTAGGTTAGGTTAGGTTAGGTTTGGTTAGGTTAGGTTAAGCTTGGTTAGGTTAGGTTAGGTTAGGTTAGGCTTGGTTAGGTTAGGTTAGGTTTGGTTAGGTTAGGTTAGGTTTGGTTAGGTTTGGTTAGGTTAGGTTAGGGGGGGGGTGGATCTTCAGATGAGCGCGACTGGGCTTGATCATATGAAGATCCTCCCCACCCAAGTAGGTTTGGGGGGGAGGATCTTCATATGATCCCTAACTTTACTTAACCTTAACGAATAATAACCTCTTATTATTTTTGTCTCGTTTTAAATACAAGGTTAATCATGATAGGTGAAATATTATTATGATGTACTCAAAATAATGTAAATGTCAATATAAGTTTCGGAAAAAAATTAAATCTACAGTTAGTCAAAACAATATTAAAGACTTAAACTATACAGGTGACAAATATTACAGTAATAAGTGCAAGTATTAAATAACTAAATAAATGATAAGCCTCCGCTGACTCATATATCTAAAATATATTACTAATTTCACTGTCCATTAATTTGTATTATTATAACACGTATCATGCATGAATCAATCTCCACATATTGTAAATTCTAAAGGTTTACTTTGAACCATTGTATGATGAATTGTGCGATTTACCAGGGCGCCAGTGTCCCTGTGTGAAGAAGATTCCTGGTGTATGAAAATCATGAATTACACAATTTTTTTTGTATATGTTTTATTTGTAAGGCTGTATCACTCATATTGGTATTCTTCCTTATAAGAATCATCTGTGTGTGTATTGCTTATATTGAGTTTATATTCCAACATTTGTTTATCATTATTATCAAGCAAATTTGTTTCTAAGAATCTACTCCACCAATCATCTCCAATGTTACAAGACTACTACGGATTCATTCGTATGTTTACTCTTGTATTGCGACTCTGCCACATGAACTTAAAGTAAACGTCATCACGCGGGGTAAAGGAACTCTTTGAGGCAACTGAACCTGTGTTTGTGTGTGTGTGTGTGTGTGTGTTGTTACGCCATCTCTTAATTTACTTTAATAACCAGGTTCTAGGCGTAATCAAACAAAAAGAAAGTGAAGTAAATCAAAAGGGAATAAAAATAAATTAAGTAAACCTTTGAGAATTTAATTAAATTAAATATCAACACAATAAAGAGCCTCGTAGGCTGTCACAACAAATTGATTCACTATTGAAACCTTTAAGACACAAGTGATACTAAACATCGAAACATCAAAAGAATAAAAATAAAGCATTGGATTACGTTAACACTACATAAGCATATAAATTAACTAACACTGAAATTAACTAACGGGAAACAACACTGAATTACTTAAATGTGACTAAGCAAGCACTGATGGACACATAAGAGACATAAATAGGTACTCACATAAATATACCACATTGGTGGTGACAGGAACAATCACAGAAATAAAATGAAGTATAACTAACAGGTGACAGGTGTCACTCAAAAGAACGTGAACTGAATGACAAAAAGAACTGGACTGAACTCTGTCTGCTGATGGGTCCTACAGTATATATAATGTCGGCTCCTGCCATGCCAGTGCGACCAGCCGGTGGGTCGTTTAACGATGCAGATGGTCGTTAGTGAAACAAACAATGCTTGTTACAATACTAAATGAAGAAAAAAGATGGGCTTAAACAAATAATAACAGTTAAAACCTTAACAGCACAGGGTAAGGTGACTAGATTATATAATAGTAAATATAACACATCATTACAGAAACAATATGGAACAACATGGAAGCAAAAAAAAAATAGAAAAATAAGACACGGTCGTAGCATTGTGTGTGTGTGTGTGTGTGTAATAATAATAATAATAATAATAATAATTAACGGTTTATTGAAAAAGTTCTGCAGCCAGAAGGCTTACAAAAGCCTTCATTAGAGAAAGGTAAAGGAACATACAGTGAACATGCAGATTAATGTTGGTGTTGAACATCAAACACGTAGTGTAGTAACTCCCTACCAGATGGTGTTATGAGGGACCTCACGTGGTGTAGTAATTTCCTCACAGATGGTGTTATGAGGGGCCTCACGTGGTGTAGTAATTCCCTCACAGATGGTGTTATGAGGGACCTCACGTGGTGTAGTAATTCCCTCACAGATGGTGTTATGAGGTGCCTCACGTGGTGTAGTAATTCTCTCATAGATGGTGTTATGAGGCCCTCACGTGGTGTAGTAATTCCCTCACAGATGGTGTTATGAGGGGCATCACATGGTGTACGAATTCCCTCACAGATGGTGTTATGAGAGGCCTGACGTGGTGTAGTAATTCCCTCACAGATGGTGTTATGAGGGATCTCAAGTGGTATACGAATTCCCTCACAGATGGTGTTATGAGGGACCTCACGTGGTGTAGTAATTTCCTCACAGATGGTGTTATGAGGGACCTCACGTGGTGTAGTAATTCCCTCACAGATGGTGTTATGAGGGACCTCACGTGGCGTAGTAATTCCCTCACAGATGGTGTTATGAGGGGCCTCACGTGGTGTAGTAATTCTCTCACAGATGGTGTTATGAGGCCCTCACGTGGTGTAGTAATTCCCTCACAGATGGTGTTATGAGGGGCATCACGTGGTGTACGAATTCCCTCACAGATGGTGTTATGAGAGGCCTGACGTGGTGTAGTAATTCCCTCACAGATGGTGTTATGAGGGACCTCAAGTGGTATACGAATTCCCTCACAGATGGTGTTATGAGGGACCTCACGTGGTGTAGTAATTTCCTCACAGACGGTGTTATGAGGGACCTCACGTGGTTTAGTAATTCCCTCACAGATGGTGTTATGAGGGACCTCACGTGGTGTAGTAATTCCCTCACAGATGGTGTTATGAGGGACCTCACGTGGCGTAGTAATTCCCTCACAGATGGTGTTATGAGGGGCCTCACGTGGTGTAGTAATTCTCTCACAGATGGTGTTATGAGGCCCTCACGTGGTGTAGTAATTCCCTCACAGATGGTGTTATGAGGGGCATCACGTGGTGTACGAATTCCCTCACAGATGGTGTTATGAGAGGCCTGACGTGGTGTAGTAATTCCCTCACAGATGGTGTTATGAGGGACCTCAAGTGGTATACGAATTCCCTCACAGATGGTGTTATGAGGGACCTCACGTGGTGTAGTAATTTCCTCACAGACGGTGTTATGAGGGACCTCACGTGGTTTAGTAATTCCCTCACAGATGGTGTTATGAGGGACCTCACGTGGTGTAGTAATTCCGTCACAGATGGTGTTATGAGGGGCCTCACGTGGTGTAGTAATTCTCTCACAGATGGTGTTATGAGGGGCCTCACGTGCTGTAGTAACTCCCTCACAGATGGTGTTATGGGGGGTATCACGTGGTGTAGTAATTCCCTCACAGGTGGTGTTATGAGGGACCTCACGTGGTGTAGTAACTCCCTCACAGATGGTGTGATGTGGGACCTCAAGTGGTGTGGTAATTCCCTCACAGATGGTGTTATGATTGATTTTTTATTTTGTCGCTTCCAGCGGCTACTTTATTGTGCACCCCACACTGACACCCCACTGTGAGCGGTAGCGCAAAATGATTACAGCGTAAAGTTTACAACGGGTCATAATAATTAACCCCCGTTGTCAGGATATTATGGCACTGAATGTTACACAGTATTTCAATTACTTTATTTGTTTAGTTCTATACATAAAGGGTAACTTATTCACAACTGCGTGAGTACAGGCGTGTGAGGCAGTATGTCTGTCCTCACACTTTGTTATTCACATTTACGTGAGAAGTATTCAAGCACATTGCGTATTTGGTTCTGTACATGAGAACTGATATCGTTACTAAATGCAAAAAAGTGGATACAATCTTAATATGTCGGCTATCTTGCCATTAGAGATGAAGTGTTGTGCCATTTCACACACAGTGTGCTTGGACCTGTCCCTAAAAGGTTCTATCTTCACACAGTCGAGGACGTAGTGTTCAAGTGTGTGGCCATATGTATGGCCACACACTTTACCATTTAGTGTTGTTTACATCTGCTTGAGGAACATACTGCCAAAGGTACTTATATCCTAACCTTAATCTAGCGGTTACAACATCTTGTAATCTAGTGATCTTGTTACTTGCTCCATATACATGTTTCACTTGATACATCTCATCATGGTAACCTATGGATCGACTAGTGCCTGTTTGCACTTGTCTACTTGTGTCAAACTCATCAATAAGTTCTTTCCTAATTACAGTTTTAAGGGTTCTTTTTGACAGACCCAAATTGTATTCAACGGTGTGTTTGTTAGACGCGAGTTTGGCGAGGGCATCAACTCTGTCATGTTTTATGAGGGGATCCACAACAGTTTGACCTTGACACCCCGGTCAACAAGGTACGCATATTTGTGTCTGCCTTCAGAGACAAGAGCGTGACAACCTGATTCGAGGGTGCCAAGGGCAAGTAGTGAGTATAGAGAGTCAGTGATGATGAGACTGTCAGTAACAGTGGTTTCAATGAATTTAATAGCTGTGAATATGGCAACTAATTCAGTTTATAGAGTGGATGCCCAGTTGTTAATTCTAACTCCTTTCTCAATTATATTACCGTCAGGTTGAGTCACAACAATAGCACTTCCAGCCCTCCCACAGGCGGTGTTAAGAGATCCATCAGTGTAGATGGTCTGTGTGATATTATCATCAGTCTGTAGAGTGTGTATGTGTTCAAGAGCTCTCAATTTGGCAGTGTGTTGGAGGTAAATGCTTTGTATAATTAATTTTTTAGGCGGATATGTCGGTATTGTGATATCGAAGGGAACTGTCCGCCAGGGTGGCAAGAAGCGCTGTTGTGTTTCAACTTTGTACAGGTGGTCTAGTCCAAACATCTTCATATGTGTAGCTGTAGTTTGGATCCATTTAGACTCAACAGTCCCATGGTTCATACATTATATCAATTTTAAGGAAACAATGTTATCAGGATCACCACGCTGAAGCCTCAGGGCTATAATGAGGTTGACTTCAATTATTCTATCTTTAACACTGGGTATGCCTAGTTCTTTCCTTATATTAAGTACTTTAGTGCTCATTGGACATCCTAGGATAATTCTGAGGGCCTTATTTTGCATTTTCTCGAGCTTGTCAACGCCTTTCCCTTCACGAAGGACCAGGGCTGGTGCGTGGTAATCTATCAGAGATCTTATATAGCCTAGGTACATTGTTTTAACAATTCTAATATTAGCACCATGGTGCGGGCTGTACCCCGCTACACTTCTAAGAGGTCTCAGTCTGCCAGTACATTGGCGGGTTAGCTGTTGTATCGCAGGTAGGGTACAAGGGACGGAAACACCAAGATATTTAAACGAAGAAACATAGTCAATAGTGTTGTTACCTATCTTGAACTTGGCGGGGCCGCGTTTGCGGTTACCAGCTTGTTTGTTGAACACCTCAGTTTTCTCAGTGGAGCTAATAAGACCGAGGTTCTCACAGGCTGCGTATACATGGTTCAGGGTGGTTTGCATTTCACGATGAGTTTTAGTATGTATAAGAATATCATCAGCATAGCTGATTGAGATATTGCTGGGGTTGTCTGGTATTAAATTTGATAATGCGTTCATAAGAACATTGAACAAAGTGGGGCTAAGTACTCCACCAAGTTGCATACCTTTAACTTCACTTTTGTAACCCTGAATCAGTGCAGCAACCATTCTGTTGGTTAGGTAACCAGTTATCCAGTGTAACAGACTACCTCCTTTATCCATTTTGGCTAGTTCGTACAATATCAGTTGCCTATTGGTAATATCAAATGCAGCTTTTAGGTCAAGAAATGTAGTGTATCTGTGCCTTTCATCACCATGCACAGTAGGGAGTGACAGTTTGGCAAAAGTTTTCAAAATCTAATTGCTTGGGTTGGATTATTTGTCTATCGGCCACGCTAATTCCGAATATGTTTGAGTTTTTTACATCATTGCATTAGAAGGTTTGTGGATACTTTTGGGTTTGGCATGAAAAACGCGAAAAAACTGTAAATAATAAAGGGACTGGCAATGTGGCACAACCTGTTAAAATCAAGTTATTGAATTGGATTATTCGACTACTGTGTACACTGGTTCATAATATGCTATTGTTTTACAACTCAATGCGCTACAAATTATGCCGATATTTTTGCTGCAAGTCACCACATACGTATATTTCGAAAACCAGGGCCCAATATTACCAACGGCGTGGATAGATTCCGTGGAATGAATTCAGGACATTCCCGCTCATGGAACATTACCAAACTCCGTATATGTGCCAATGGCAGGCCAATGGCAATATTTACAGAGTTTGTTGAGGCTCCCTGGACGGGAATGCCCTGAATTTATTCCACGGAATCTATTCACTATCTTGTTCTCATTGATCCTCTCATCTACCATGAGACCTCTGACCTTGAATCCCCTGAACTTTTCTTTTTTCTGTTCTCGTGACCTCTTCCTGACTCTCTCCACTTTCTTCCAGTTAGTCACTTTAGACTTGTCCCCTTCAGTTATGATGTTGTCTGCAGCTCTGATGGTGTTTGCGATGTGAGCCACTGCATCATTGGATACCTTGAACCTGTCAGCAGTTTCTCCGATCCTGTCCTCGGCTTCTTTCTCCCTTTTCCTTTTCTCTGATCTTGCTCTCCTGTCGACCATAGCCTTGAACTCATTGTCATTGACATCCTTATAATCACTATCTTCTTCCTGAGCACTGTCATCCACTGCCGACACTTTACACAACATCCTCTCCATCTCCTCCTTACTCTTTGACCTCATCTTCTCAGTTTTCCTCTCTTCCTCAGCCCTTTTCTTTGCCCTCTTCGCTTCCTTCTCCCTCTCTTCTTTCAGCTTGGCAGTCACAATTTTGTCAACGCCATCAATGCAGCCCTCCCTTCCCGGTTTCCTCTGGGCTGCCAGGAAGCTTTTCTCTCGTTCGTGCACTTTGCTGTCGTCTGCCACATCAAACAACTTCTCAGCTATATCCTCGAACCTCATCTTCAGCTTCCCGTTCTTCGTTTTCTTCCTTTTCTGTTTCTGTCCATTTCCCTTCATCATCATCGTCTCCCTCCGCATCCTCCACAGGTCGTGGACTCTCATTTTCACCCTGATTTCAGAGATAGTGGGGACAGTGGCCTTCCTATACACATCCAGTACCTTCTCAGTCACCTTGTTGGTGGCATCCATATAATCAAAAGCATTTGTTCTTCTCCTTAACCTCTCGTTTTCTGCTTCATAAGCCAGGGCACTTCCAACTTCCTTGTTCAGAGGCAACTTGTTAGATGGCAGAGGCATCCGAACCCCGAACACCTTATCGTTACCCTGGCGCAGCTGAGTGTTGCTAATCTTAGGACGACCCATCTTGGTGGCGGCCCTTTGAACTAACTGCAAAACAACACAGAAAAAACAACTTTCAGCACTTCAATATCACCACCTATTGAACAATATTTTATTCAAAAGTACGGACTGAGATTTTGTCCTTAACTGTCCAAGTCAAGCTACTTGGGCTGAATTCGTTGATCAGTCCTGGGACGAATATTACCAACGGCGTGAATAGATTCCGTGGAATAAATTCAGGGCATTCCCGTCCAGGGAGCCTCAACAAACTCTGTAAATATTGCCATTGGCCTGCCATTGGCACATATACGGAGTTTGGTAATGTTCCATGAGCGGGAATGTCCTGAATTCATTCCACGGAATCTATCCACGCCGTTGGTAATATTGGGCCCTGGTTTTCGAAATATACGTATGTGGTGACTTGCAGCAAAAATATCGGCATAATTTGTAGCGCATTGAGTTGTAAAACAATAGCATATTATGAACCAGTGTACACAGTAGTCGAATAATCCAATTCAATAACTTGATTTTAACAGGTTGTGCCACATTGCCAGTCCCTTTATTATTTACAGTTTTTTCGCGTTTTTCATGCCAAACCCAAAAGTATCCACAAACCTTCTAATGCAATGATGTAAAAAACTCAAACATATTCGGAATTAGCGTGGCCGATAGACAAATAATCCAACCCAAGCAATTAGATTTTGAAAACTTTTGCCAAACTGTCACTCCCTAATGCACAGTTAGGAATGTGGTGATGCAATTGTGTACACCTTTACCATGGGTGAAGCCATTTATGTTAGGAGACATGTGTTCTCTGATTCTATACAAGAGTCTGCCAAGAAACATCCTCTCAAAGGTTTTATACAGGCAGCTGGTTAGTGATATGGGACGAAAAGCATCAGGCTGTCCTGGTTTCGGTATTGGTACAACAATACTGCTGGTCCATGATGTGGGTAGTTGGCCCTCGGCATGACTCATATTGTACAATACCAACAATGGATTGCCTGGCACGCGCCTTAGTAGTCTAACGATGTTGTAGGTGACTCCGTCCTCTCCAGGGGAAGTAGACCTACCCCTGGCGAGGGCGGCGTCAAGCTTCCACTCAGTATATGGAACATCACACTCATCGTGCTGTTTGCCCAGCATAAAGGTAATAAGATTACTTCTCTCTACAGACTTCGCATCAAGGAGTCCCCGAGTCCTAGCTGGTAACATGTCATAGCTAGACACATGAGCCCACTTTGTTATTAGCTCATTCGACTTTTGCAGAGGGTTTGGATGAGAGACGTGTCTACTGTTTTTACCTCTGATTGTGTTTATGTCTTTCCAGGCTTTGCTGAGGGATGTGTGTTGGTTCAGGCTGTTGACATATGTCTCCCATGCATTTTGTCTGAGTTCGTTTACACGTTCCCTGACAGCAGCAAGGGAAGCTTGATACAATTGCAGCATTTGAGGTGTTCTAATTTGTTTGTAACCCTTACCCACCCTCCTGGCCCTAGCCCTGAGTTTTTTCAGCTCAGGGTCATTATAGCACTGCTGTTGCCTGTTCCCATTATGCTGACCACGTTTTCTCCTTTTTTGGGTGGAGGCATTGTTGGTGAAGTATGCATAAGTCCTATCTATCAGATCGTCATGGAAACTTTGGTAGTTGTCAGGCTTGTAGTCCTTGTACCAGTCATGGATGAAGTCTATGAACTGGCTCTCATGTTCTTGCTTGACTGTGATTCTACGTCTGTTGAGTTTACCACCAGTGGGGGTGTCATTGGCTACATGTATACTAGCTTGGATTGGGCTGTGGTCAGACATAAGATCAGTGACAACATCAGAGCTATGAGTTGTGTATGAAAGATTAAAACCAATAAACTTGTCTAGACCCCCGGAATATATATGTGTTGATTCATTATTACCTATAATTTGAACAACTTCATATGCGCTGAGAAGTGAGATAAGTCTCCTACCATTGGTGTTAGTGGTGGAGTCACCTAATTTCTTGTGTCTAGTATTCAGGTCACCCATCAGGACAGTGGGCTCAGTGTGTAAAAAGTCTGGGAGATCTGTGCACTGAAGCTGATCTGAGGGAGCATAGGCGTTTAGCACGTTGAGTGTGGAGTTGCCCAGGTGGATAGTGATCCCATGGTACTGAAGGTTGGTAGTCTTTTTGGATACAAGAGGTACATGCGGGGGTGACTTCTTAACATACATCAAACATGTGTGAGTAGAACTAAGATCATAATACACATAATTGGGCAGACTGGGTGAGGGCTTACCATTAGGTGTGAGACACTCCTGCAGACACACAATATCGATGTCCTCAGTCACAACTTTGTGGTGTAGGTCAGGGTATCGTTTTCTAAGGGGATGAGATGTTCCAACTCATCACCTTCACCGCTCTGTATCTTTGTCTGGTATTAACACTGGACATTATGAAATGTATTTGGAACTTTGTCTGGTATTAACACAGGCCATTATGAAATTGTATTTGGAAAGAAGCAAAAGGCACTGTATGATTCTATTCTTTTTTGCGCTGCTTGTCCCTTCGGCAGGCAGTAGGCCACCTAACGTTTTTGAAACATTTCTAGAGCATGTACGTCTTAACAATTGTTGAAAGTCAATGGCAGCCAACGACACACTTTGGTTACACTCGACATCACCACCATTTTCTGTTTGTGTTTGTTCATCTTCACTGACCATGTCCACAGAGGCATCAGTAGAAATGTTACCAGTATCACTATTTTCATCTGCGTGGACACTAGTTCCTGGTGGGTCTTGAGTTTCCACATCTGGTACTGACATCTGAATGTCTTCAGTTTGACTACTTTTTCCATAGCTGCTGCACTGTGTTGGTGGTGCTCTTTTTCTGTAGTGTATCACAGAGGCTCCTTAACATATCAGTTTGAGCTGTAAATTGAGCTTTGAGTTCTTTAATTTCACTTTTCAAATCATTGATCTCTTCACTTTGTGCGTGTTCACGGTGTGTGTTGGCAGCTACCTCTTGTGTCGGTACGTCTGTGTTGCCCCGTGTTGATCTTTCGATGACTGCTGGTGATGATCCTGGAGCTTTGGTGGGGAGGGTGGGCCAGGGGTTGGCTGTAGGGAGTACCCTAGCAGTATTAGTGTTTCTTGAGACCTGCCTAGGTGGCGGGTCTGGGCGCTGAAGGGGCTTAGGAGCTCTAGTACAGTCGAGGTGCCATACAGGAACTCCAACTGTTTTGCACTTCTGTTGAATGACACCCCCTCGAGCAACTGTATCTCTGCAAGTCTGTGTTGCATGTTGTCTTGAGCAAAGACCACACCACGGCTTAGTCGAAGGGCATAATCGGGCCACATGGCCCCAGTGCTGACAATTGTAACACCTCCGGGTAGGGGGCTGATAGAGAGTTACTTTCAGAGTCCGATAGGCACCACGGACTAGAATGGTTTTGGGTGGGTCCTCCGAGCCAACCCAGTCTGCAATGACTGCATTCTTGCCCCTGAGTCGCTTCGTCCTTCTGATGTCGGGATGAGTTTCTAGTAGTGTAGGGGTCTGGTACTGGTCGAGCCCTATGATTAAGATGGTTTTCTTGCTCGATGATTGGGATGATTGTTCCATGGTGAGGAGATCCTGTATGACTGCTGGGTCGCTTCTAATCAGAACATGATCTTGTGTACCGATTCTGAACTGAAACTCAGCGTCTGGGTGTTTATCTTCCGCATCGTTCAGCCAGAGATAGTTGACTTCAGGTGGTGTACTTTCAGGGAAGTTTAATCTTACTCTCATGGGGGGTTGAGGTTGTAGTTGATGGTCTCTAAGTTTTTCTGCCTTTTCGGCCTTCCGCTTGTTACTGGACTGAACTAGTTGAAAGCCATCCTCTCCGTTGGTGTCAAGGTCAACACCATAGTCGCCTGGCTCACTCAGTGCATCAGGAGAGTTAGAGCGAGAAGCTGGGTCTCCAGTCAACTCAGACATGGTGAAGTTACAGGACCTGACCAATATGCAAACGTCAGAGGGCCGAGGACTGCTTGGCACTCCTAGGAAGTCAGCGGTGGTTGGGAGACGTAACCCTCTTAGAGGACAAAGGAGACTGGTATCTACAGCGTATTAGCGGTGTGAGGGGAGGCCGTGAACGGGCTTCCCGCGGAGAGAGTGTGGTGTCGGGGGGGGGGGGGGGGGGAGGACTAAGGTAACAGGAGTATTCTCAGTTTATAAACACTTTTATTACACTACACTTGTTCTTAATAGTATCTCTGTTCTTTTGGTTAGATACAGTATCAAAGTCAATTTTAGTTTCAAAAGAACTATCCAGCCTAGCACACTATGAGGATGGGGGTTTGTGTAAACAAACCCTCACCACATGGCCGAGCGTGACCACAAGGGTATAGGCCTTGCCTCGCGAGCACCTACACACGACACAGTGCTCAACCCACGTTAGTTCACTTGTTATACAGGCAACATATTTGCAGTTGTTGACCTATCGGTTAAGGTAATCCTCCAAGTGATAGTGTTAGGAAGAACAACTAATATTCAGTGACACCCTGTGAGAATCCTGCACCTTAATTCCCAGTGTTTACCACCGTAATCTTAAAAAGATCACAGGTGGTCCACACACACAGCCCTGCTCACACACACGCTGAGGGGAGACTGTGGTGTTATGAGGCACCTCACGTGGTGTAGTAATTCCCTCACAGATGGTGTTATGAGGAACCTCACGTGGTGTATTCTTTGCTGAACCACCCTGATTATTTATAAGAACAAGGGAGACCGATCAGACTGTGGCAACTACCGCGGCATCTCGCTGCTGTTCGTAACTGGCAAGATTATCGCTAGTCCTCCTAAACAGACTTCTTCCTGAGACGGAAAACTTCCTCCCAGAATTTCAATGTAGCCTTAGGCCATCACTTGGCACCACTGACATGATCTTTGCTGCTCACCAGATACAGAAAAAGTGCAGAGAACAGCCTCGTGACCTGTACATGGCCTTCATCGACCTAACCAAGGCCTTCGACTCGGACAACAGGGAATCCATCTGGTGTTCCCTTAGCCGTTTTGGCTACCCTCTCTAATGTTACCCACTTTCGGTATCTCGGGTCCCACCTGTCCACCACTGCAGACATCGACGAAGAGATTCAACATCTGATCAGATGTGCATCTCATGCCTTTGGCAGACTCCATACTTGTGTCTTCAGGTGTAAGGAATTAAAATTATCTACAAAGTTACACGTATATCGAGCAGTGGTCCTCCCAACCCTACTATATGGCAGTGAGACATGGATCACATACAGGAGTCACCTCAAGGCACTTGAAAACTTTCACCAACGTAGTCTAGTTTCCATCCTCTGAGTTGGCATTTAATTTGTAAAACTCCACTATAAAAATAATCCATGTAAAATTGTAAATGTATATGTACTAATATGGAAAAAATAAAGGATTTTCAGTATTATATGCATATTATTTGGAATGCACTTTTGAGGCAGACAATCTTGGAAAGGAGGGGGGAATGACATTTTGACATAATAATAATAATAATAATTGACGGTTTATTGAAAAAGTTCTGCAGCCCGAAGGCTGAAAATATACATTGGACATAAATGACTTATTACATACATTGGTGGTTTAACAAAAGCCTTCATTAGAGAAAGGTAAAGGAACATACAGATTATTGTAGGTGTTGAACAGCAAACACGTAGTGTAGTAACTCCCTCCCAGATGGTGTTAGGAGGGACCTCACATGGTGTAGTAGTTCCCTCACAGGTGGTGTTATGAGGAGCCTCACGTGGTGTAGTAATTCCCTCACAGATGGTGTTATGAGGGGCCTCACGTGGTGTAGTAATTTCCTCACAGTTGGTGTTATGAGGGGCCTCACGTGGTGTAGTAACTCCCTCACAGATGGTGTTATGAGGGACCTGACGTGGTGTAGTAATTCCCTCACAGATGGTGTTATATGAGGGAGCTGTGGTTCCAGGCCTTCCTATCGTAGACGGATTAACACATCGCTGGTTGTTGTTGGGTCTCACCGGCCGTTATCACTGGGTACCTGGGACCTCACTGTGTGAAGGTTAACTTGGGTACGACTGTTACTGTTTAGTTGTTCTCACTGACTTAAGCACTGTTCACCACTGTTCACCTCTGTTTAACACTGGTTCCATTCCTTTCCTAAATGAAATAGTAACTTCTGGAGAGAACTTGTTGATATTCCGGTGGGGAGGAGGGTTCAGGGGAGGGGGTTGGTATGGGCCAACTTAACAGTTGACCTGGCTGCTCCGAGAGGAGCGCCAGGTACGTCTTGACCCTTCCGTGGTCAAGGATGTGAAAGGGGTGCATTGAGTGAGGTCACCTCATGTGAGGTCATGTAGTTCACCCCAAGGTGTGATACCCCCTCTCTCAACTGCCTCTTCAAACTATCAAAGTTTGCCCTTCTGAAATCTGGGACTTTAGTGGAATTTTCCTTACGGCTGTCCTGAAATTCCAACTGGAATCTAATTTCCTTATGATCGGTGTTGGCAAGTTAGTTCCCTACCTCGACATTACTAATAAGGTTTTCTCTGTTTGACAGATCTAAATCGAGTATATTATTACCCGGGTGGGTTCGATTATATGTTGACTTAGGAAACAGTCCTGGATCGTTTCAAGAAATTCCTCTGCTTCTGAGTTGCCCATAAGGTCAGTCCAATCTATTTGACTAAAGTTAAAGTCACCTATTGTACAGACTTTGCTATGTATGGAAGCTCTGCGCATTTCGTTCCAAATAAGTCTCTCATTAACGTTATCAAGATTAGGAGGCCTATATATTACTCCTGTGATTAATTTTTTCCTACCATCGATTAATTCTTTCTAAATTGTTTCTGTTTTCTGCTCAGTTTTGATTTCCTTATTTATTTCACACTTCAGATTATCCCTGACTTAGATTGCTACTCCCCTTCCTTTTCTAATCTGCCCATCGGTATGGAATAATTTGTAACCTGCAATTTGGTATTCGACAGGTAACTCACGTGAGTCTAGGTTTATCCATGTTTCGGTGAATGCTATTTTTTCGATGTTTTCGGTACATACCAAGGCCCTAATATCATCCATTTTGTTTCTCATACTCCTACTGTTTGCATAGTAGACATTCAAGTTAATCGTGTTCTGAGTCCTCTCTTTGTCGCGTTTAAGTTTTAACTCCCTGCCTAACTTAGTTTTGTCATAATTCCTAGCACTATTTCCCTGTAGCCTTTCACTTTGTTTTCCTGCTCCCACTGCAGTCTCCTCCACCCTAGTGCTCATATGTTCCCCTAGCAGTTTAAAGACTTCCACATCTTTTGAACTGCCCTCTCGAGAGACCCAGCCAGGGTTGCCACCCCATCCCTAGAATAAAAGTTCTTTCTGCCGCAGAAGTTGTCCCAGTTGTCAATGAATGGGACTGATATTGACTTGCAATATCTGTCAAGACGGCCGTTGACACCAACTGCCCTTGACAACCATTCATTGCCAACTCTCCTTCTAGGCAGGACACCAGATATGATAGGGATCCCTCCCTTCAACCTAATACGTTCTATAGCTGTCTTGAACTTATCAAGAAGCTCCTCACTCCTACAACGGCCAATATCATTGCCTCCTGCACTAAGGCAGATAATGGGTTTGTTCCCATTACCAGACAAGATATTGTCCATCCTGTCAACTATATACCCCACCCCCAACTCCTGACAAACAGACCCTCATCCTATTTTCATCTTTACCACAAAAAGTTCTGTCCAGGTACCGTACCAGGGTGTCACCAACAATCAAGATTTTAGTACCTTCCTTGTCAGCCCTGTCCCTGACTATACTAACGTCCAATTCATCCATCGAGGGACTGAATGATTTGGTACACTTAGATGTTGTTGTCGTTTCCTTGGTGTGTTTTTTCACCACCAGTTTAGTCGTCCCTCTCCTCAAAACCTTCCATTCGCCTGAGTTTTCGTCAGACACCGGCTTTCCTTGCATCGTTTCTTCCTTTATCCTCGCTATCCCTTCCTATAATTTTAAGATATCTTCCTTGGCCCTCTCTAACTCGGCCCTCAGAAGGGCACAGCCCTGTTCACAAATAGCACTAGCCATTACTGACAATTGATCCCTTGGAGCTAAGCAGCTGTGACGTTTCCTCAAGTGAGGTCAGAAGAAAACTCCAACATATGCGGTTTTCCATTCATTAGGGCATTTGATTTGTCTGAGGAATGCATTAATAATGGAACAGAGGGGGGTGGCAAGTTCGACTGCAAACTCCTTGTAAATTTTGATTGGGAGGTCAATTGGGGTTGTAGAACGTTTGGATTTAAATTTCATGAGTTTGTTGGCAATTTCAAATGGTTGAACACTGGGAGTGGGGAGGGGGAAGGTAAGTAAGCCGGGAGGAGAGTGAGGTTAAGACTAGGTAGGGTATGTCATATGGTAGCAAAGTGGTGATTAATTGTCTCAGCTGCCTCCTCACTAGATAAATGAGAGATATAAGGAAATGTGGAAGACTGACGATTAGGACCACAGAGATAGTTTACCTTAGAGTACCACTGACCGTTGTCGTGTGTGTGTATATACTGTATGTGTGTGTGTGTGTGTGTGTTTGTGTGTGCGTGTGTAGTAGTAGTAGTCGGGGGAACTCGAGACGTATTTGACCACCAGGAGAACATAACATTTTAGTGAAAATGAAGCTGGACTAATACCTGGTAAAAAAGGACGAAACAAAAGGGTGTCTTGCCACGTGGTAACAATCTTCAACAGGCCGCTGGGCTCGTCAAAGATACGTGTTAGTATGGAGGAGGGAAGAGAACGACACATAATATTAGATTGTAAAAAGATAATGATAGAGACCAGAAGTTAAACAGTGGTGTGTGTACACCATCATAGTGGCGCAGACATTGTGAACGAGGCTACCAACGAAGTACATGTTTACGGCTTGCTTGTACATGTAATGACAATGTGCAATTTTATAATCAGATAATTTTATGTAGTGTTTTACCTACAGTATTATCATCAGTTAACACTTTGGTAATTGTGCTATAGTGGTGCGACGGCCGAGAGAATACAGTAACTGTCTCTTAACCTGAGGGTCTCCGGTTCGATCCCGTGGCTGTAAATTCGTACCTAACTTTACAGTTGGAGAAGTGAAGCCAGCCATATGCAATGCCAGTCACGTTGTTTACTTTTGTGCCGAAGGTATAGTGTATCGCAAGCTGTGTTTACACTGCCCCTAATGTATAAAACTTCTCAAGGAAAGCGTGACAATGTTTAGTGCTGGTGAAGGCTGGAGTGTCGTGCATCTCCTGACAGCACCAAGATAAACTGTAAAAATATGAAGTAAAAGTTATTGTCAGTCTATAGTTGTTTTCCATTGAACCTCTACTCACCTGACACCCTAATTTAGGCTACAATTTAACGACAATTTCCACTTATCTTCAATACAGGGAAAAGTTAGCATAAGGACCTTTGAATTTTTTTAAATTTCCAAGTAACCCGGGGATGTGTTCGCAACAATGGGGGCATGGGGGCGGTTAGACAGAGGGGGGGGGGGGGTCGGTGCAGGAGGGGGCACCAAACCTTGAGCCACCCACCCAAGGTGAGAGAGAGAAAAGAGAGAGAGTCTATTCACTTGAAGAATTTTGACTAGAGAGGCGAAGGAGCTACTGTGCCTTGTATTGAAGTATATACAGTAAGTGTACAAGGAGATGACAATATGGCAATCTGTTTTATATATATATATATATATATATATATATATATATATATATATATATATATATATATATATATATATATATATATATATATATATATATTTCATGTAAATCCACAATGAAAACGTGGATAAGATAAATCTTGATAAAATCACACGGGAAAATGGAAACAACGGAGCACCTTAGCTTTCGTCTTTATTCAAGACATCTTCAGAGGCAACTGGATTACATGGACAGAGAGAGGCTTAACTATACAGGGTGACCTTAAAAACATGAGGTCAGGTCATAATGATGTCATCCACTAATCCCCACACCAACACACACCCTAGAGGAGCTTAAGAGAAGGGGGGTGACGTGACGAGTCAGGTCAGGTCAAAAATAAGGGACCCACAAAATAATTATCATACATCTAGATCAAAGGTTTTCAAAGCATTTTTAACCTTGGGCCACTGACAAATAAATTTATGTAACATATTATCAGTTTTGAACTGACCATCACTAAGGTTTATTGATTTTAATTCCTTAATCAAACTAGCTTCAACAAGAATCAAACAAAATAAGTATAATATCAGAACAGCATCTGAAAGCAGTGCCTTGTTCGTTCATTTTAGGAATAATAATCACCCCATTGCTTGGGAAAAAAGCTTAGAAGTATTTAAATCATCTTGTGTCACAGAAAGACTTCTGGTATGACAAACACACAGACATACATCTTTGTAATTTATAACAAGAATCGCCCTTTACAACCAAAATAGGCAAATTCATGCAGCCCGACAGTTGTTTAGTTCAGTGAGTTGAAGTGCGTTAAAGTTTATTCAAGACGTTATAACGTAACCTAAATAAAATTAATTTAATAAAACCGAACCTACAGTAACTCTACATCAGCAAATCAAATCAACTTAATTAAGTTTAACATAATTGAACGTATCCGAACCAAACGTGACCTAACCTAAGCTTAACCCATTTAAACTCACTGAACTGAGCGACTATCGGGCTGTGTGAATTTACTTATTTCGGCTGATGCTGTATAATGTTGCTAGAAAGGGCCTATGTTGGGAGTGCGGAGATCGAGTGGATACAGCGCTCGTCTCCTGTTTCGTCGTAGGGCGTTCGATCCACGGGCACTACCAGCTCACTCAGTACAGCTGTAAATGGGAAGTGAATGCGGTCGAGTGCAGTGCTGGCCATAGCGCCTCCTTCTGTACCGAAGGCTTAGTATACAGTGTGCTGTATCCACACTATCCTTAACGGGCATTCATGCATATGGGACCCACTTTCACTTTTTTATTCAAGCAATTAACTTTGATTTTGTCCTAAATGTCAGTATAGGTTACTTCAGGAATGGATGAAGATTTTTAATGACAATTTTTTTTCGAGGATATTCTAGTACTTTTTTCCTGGCTTTAAACAAAATACAGTGTATATCAGCAAAACATTGATCATATTTCTTTGCTTACTATAGGGATAAAATAATAATTATTAAGATCTTTCTGCGCACGACAATAGCAGAATAAAATTAATTCCAAGTTGCAGACCTGATTTCCTAGGGAATTAAAGGAGACAATTGCGGAATAGGTTGACTCATAAATGTTGAAGACTCAAGTGTTTGATTGTGAGGGGGAGGGGGGCGTACCGAAATATACATGACACTTCTGGGACCTAAGCCTCAGTCTTTTCCTATTCGTCATTGTCGTGTGTCGACCTCCACCGTACAGCAACAACAACCAAAAAGGGGCGAACAGCCACTGTACAGTAGGTGTTAACATGTCCATGGCTTGCGGAAGTAACTAGGTGTGAGTGTCGCTCCCTGCCAGCTGTTGGGCTTTACCCAATAAGGAAGACCGCCTTACCCGCTCCCTCCTGTCCCTAACTTCTCTCTTTACACTGGCTGACATATATTATAGGATGTCTCACCACTACCACCACCATCTCCTCCTCACACACAGTGTGCTTGGACCTGTCCCTAAAACATTCTATCTACGTCCTCGACTGTGTGATGATAGAAACTTTTAGGGATAGGTCCAAACACAATGTGTGCGAAATGGCACAACACTTTATCTCTAATGGCAAGACAGCTGACATATTAAGAATGTATCTACTCTTTTGCACTTAGTACCTATATCAGTTCCCATGTATAGAACCAAACTAGGAATTTATTTGAAATACTCTGTAACATTCACTGCTATAATACCCTGACCACGGAGGTTAGTTATACAAACCCTTTGTAATCCTTTTGTGCTACCGCTCACAGCATGAGTATGGGGTGTACAATAAACTAGCCGCTCTACGTGGCAAAAAAAAAATCCTCCTCCTCCTCTGCGTTCTTCTACTCAGCTCATTGTCTCTTCTACCATATTTATATCTCAGATCATTCTACTGCGCCACCTACAAAGCTACCGTCTACCCCCCCCCCCCCGTCCCTCACTTTATTCAGTTCATCCCTCTTTTCCACCTGACAGTTGCTCATCTCTCCTCCCGTCATCACCAGCATCAGCTACTTCGCCAGATGCTCGCGAAGCAGTGAACCTGAGTCAGGTCAATAGGTTGTTTTTTTCCTGTGTAGTTTGAGCAGGTAGTGCCCAGCTTGATCACGGTCATTACTTCTTGTTGCTGGGCTGCTGCTGCCTGGGAGAGTTAGTTGTGCCATATCTTTTGGTGCTTTGGGGGTCACTTTTCAGAAAACTATGATTATCTGAGATTTGGAGAGAGCGGAGGAGAATTGTGAAGTGGGAAGAGAGGAGTGTGTGATGTAGCCAACGACCCACAAGGGAAATAACACGATTTATGTCATAATGCATATGTATATATGAAGGTCTACGATTTTTGTAAGATGTCTGAAGTTCTCTCTCTGTGATATGGAAATTGCTAGTTTGAGAAGTTGTATTAATTATTTTAGAAATCAATGCATATCATCATGAAAAAATGATCTATGTGAAAGCATCCTGTACCATCTGATGTGATCTATAGCCTATACCTTCCTGTCACACGACCTTGTGTACCCACTTCCCAGTCCGCTCTCTACTGGCCGGTACAGTCACTCCTGAGCCAGCGAGTCCAGACGTCTCAGTTGTGCATGGCTTGAATTCAGCTTGGTCATCATCAGTCTTAATTTTATTTTCTTCCTGCAGTCCCTATATCTCCTTATTTCAGCCAGTCTCTTCCCTTCCAGCAGCCCCGCTCTACCTTTCCTGCCACCCCTCTCTCCCCTTATTGGAGCCCGTCTCTTCCCTCCCCACAGCCACTCTTTTTACTTTCCAGCAGCCCCTCTCTCCCTTTCCTGCAGCCCCTCCCTCTCCTTCCCACATCTCCTGTCTCCCCTTTTTACAGCTCCTTCCCACAGCTCCCGTCCACCCCCCTCCCAAAGTCCAAACACCTTATCCCTCTCAGTAACTTTTTCTATCAATTCTGTCCTTTCTCTGCTGTGTGTTTTCTCCCGCATATCATGAACGTCAGCTGATTCTGTGTTCTGCATCCCTTTCCTGCCTTCGCCCTCGGAATGAGACTCATGAGCTGGATTACCTCAAGCTTAACTTCCTTATCGTAGCTCAACAACTCTCAAGACTTCCGACAAAGGCCACACTATAATCTATATAGGAGCCCTTAAACTGCCACCCTGACCACATGCTGCCACCCCGACCACATACATTGCCATCCTGACCACACGATGCCATCCTGACCACACGTTGCTATCCTGACCACACACACTGCCATCCTGACCACACACACTGCCATCCTGACCACACACTGCCATCCTGACCACACACTGCAACCAGGAATCACTGTTCTTTTGCAGCAACTGACAATGACATCACCTTGGGCAACAGAGAGGAAGGGCTCGTTACCTTAGCAGGTTGCTTCAGTACAGCTCAGGGGACAGCATTATTGGAGACTTGAATGGAAGGAGAGTTTAGAGGGATACAACAAATGAGATAATTACGTTATAATACGTGGCAGAGTCAGGTAAACAGCGAAGGTCGACTCGTCCACCTTGAGTTGACTGGCGGAGTAGGTCAGGGTCGCCTCCACCCACCTGTTAAAAGCGAGAGTCGAGTCGCTCTTGGCCCTCACGCATTCCTCTACGCCTCAACTTAAAATAATAACACCGGTAAGGAAAGTTAATATCTTGGTAACAAATATGCTTACTAGGCAGTTGATGTATTCTGAATTTTATCTTTGGTAATAATAAGACTCAGCATCAAATTTGACGGGGCTTATATAAGAGGTTGAGCAGCATGGGCGTAGGGTGGCTGGCGTCATCTATTAATTATCAGGGGTAGTTTTTGTCTCACTGGCAGCCGGTGCCGCTGGCTGCTGGACCCAGCCGGGGCCACCCAGGAACCTTAGCTCGTGGCTGTTAATGCTTCCTTTATATTGTACTTTAACACTTACGGTTGCATTTTAAAAACTTTGCCGTTGGGAGCACTCAACTGCAGCTGATGCCAAACAAACTTTCTGCCTTCTGCCTGTAGTGGCGTTCGTATATGATAAGCTGTTACCTACACAATACTTAGCTTGTCCCTGCAAAGTGCGCAAAAGTAATTCTGCCTCCTTCGCTATATACTGTATCTCCAACACATACTCAGGTGACAATGTGATGTGTGACTAGTTATACATTTTGATAATTTATTTTAACTAAGGAGATGAATTGTATTGCCACGGCGTGGGTGTTGGGAGGTGAGTGTTTCTCATACTTCCGCTTCTGCCCGCCTCGCCTCCCTCCCTCGTTACGCCAGTTCAAGGTTGTCAACACAGTCTTGCATACAGCCAAAAATAAACTTCTCTGTCGTCGCGGCTCAAAATAAACTCGTGCCTATCTCATGTCCAGTTAGAAACAAATTGTTAAGCAACGAATCTGTTTTTTGTTTTGTTTTTTAACGAGAATATCTGACTCAATTCTAATGTGTATAGATGATGCAGAAAGTAGGGTAGTAAACACCAGGCTTTCTGGGACAACTGTTAAACGTATTAAGTCTCAGTAAACTTCATGATTAAATATTTCCCAAGGTTATTTTCTCTGTTATATTGATCTAGTTTTTCTATTAACACTTTCTCTACCAGACACTTGTCATGAAGGTGGCCCCCATCCTTCCTTGCTCGTCCACTTTGGGGGCAGAAGTTCAGAAGTACAGTACAGGTACCCTGTAAACATGTAGATGATGGATGGGCAGAATTGTGTTGATTATTGTATTTTTATACTCTTAACACAAGGCGCACTGCTTTCATCTTTTTTAAAGAGTTAATTTTTTTATAAGGCAAATTCAGTTTTCTTGCTCTGTCTTTATATGGAAGGTTCCTAATGCCCGGGATTAACTTCATCATCCATCTCTGAATAATTTCAAGATAATCTGAATCCAGTCGGTAGTACGGTAATCAAACCTGAGAGACATAATCCAAGTGAAATCGATCCATGACGACAGGTGTAGCCCGAACGTTAGAGTAAGAAAGTTAGCTCAACCGTGTGTTTCCCTTCCACCCACCAAACCTATAATCCAAGTGAGTCTAACAAACTCTAGATAAGAGTTATAGAATAACATTAGTACTTCTGCTTTATTATTTACTAAATACATCGTTACCTTGGTTTTAGATCCCAGATTTGCTGATATTTGTGTTGTTGTGCTGAGAGTTCCTCTTTTGTATTCTGTAGCCTTAAACTTTTCCTATCTCTTCCTTAAACTACATTTGCCATTTTTCGGTTCATACTAATAGTTTATTAAGGTCACTGTAATCTTTTTAATTCTTCATCTGAATATTGTTAGTTCAGATGAAGAGTTCAGAGGATCTTTGTATCGTCAGCCTATATTGATATTATAATAAGAGTAAGAGTCCGAGGATTGCGCCCTCGGGTACACCATTTGTACAGATGCGGAAATGTGTTTCTACACCTCCCTGTGGTAATCGATGTCAAAAATCAGCCAACCTATATGACCTACAGCAAGCCTATCCACCAATCACGTCTGTCGTTACACGACCAATACCCATTCATTCGTAAATAGTGGAGACGCGGGTTACCACAGGGGTGCAGGAACACATTTCCGCAACTGTACATTTACATTCCTGTTGTTAGCATTGCCTACAGTTTCGAAAATCCTTGAAAGGACTTTTTGTAAAATTGTTTGACACGAATCTCCTCTTAGGAATTTGAAATTATTGTCTGCAGCACTTTTTCTACAATTGATGTTAAACCGATTGGATCGTCCCAACTGGAGTGTTGTTAGTCCTTTATGGTGGCTGGTGTGAGTGAAGGGCTGCGCGGAATACCACTGGGTGACTGCTGACAAGTCTTTTACGTATTTTGGAAGGATTATCCCCTCACTGCCTCAGTAACAGCATCTGTGGTGGTGATAGGAATGTTGCCGTAACCAATAGTTTTGTCTTAGAACGCCTAGACCCGCTCCGCTTAGCAGGAACGTAATGAGTTTAGTTAATTGCTATGTTTGTTTGGTGCCAGCAATGGTCACATAAAGAGTTGGTTTTGGTCTGAAATACAGTGATTTATCTCCAATATTCGTGCCTGAGATTATATTCATATTCATTTGTCATGTAACTTTTCTATCAATAGTTCCCCGTAACTCATGATTCACTAAACACTCGTCAGCTTGCAGCGTTGATCACATTTACCGGTAATGTCAAGGTTAGAAAAGGTTTTGTGTTCTTCCATATTTGGAGGCCGGAGCTGCCAATATGAAGCCAATTTAGGGGCGTCACTGAGTTTGGGGTACATATCAGTTTTTGGCTCGTGTTCTGTGGAGCATGGATCTGGCCAGTCTACCCATGAAAGTCTAGCGGTGAAGGATGCGTTTTTCACGTTTTTATTTGTGTGCATAAACAAAGAAGGTGGAACACACGTTGATCAATTCTTGTTGCACTTGATAAACTAATGTTGGATATAGTTAGTGTCTAAGTATTTGTCCCGTATTTTTATGATATCCCACTCTTTAATATCTTTTGTTAAAATAAGTAAACACCATTCACTTATCGTATTGCTTTCCTTATAAAAATCAATTAAACTTTCTCCACTTTCATTATAATTTGCTATCCTATGCGGTTCTACTTCTGGTACTTTACTCCCCGTCATCGTCACAGGTCAAATGTAAGGAGGAACTAGTAAAACGTCGAAATTGTGGGACGAGAAAGTAATTTTGGCTCTAAAAGTATAGTAATGGATCTCTAACCGGCCGTTAGAGACAGTTTGGATACAGCACACTATACCAAGCCTTCCGACGTAAGGGGGCAGAGTAATTGGTACTGTATTCGACCACTTCCATTTTCCGAACTGTAAAGCTATGTTGTACCTCTTTACAGTGTTGTTGGGACTGCCCTGAGATCAAACCAGAGATCCTTGAGAGAGGAGGAAAGCACTGTATGCACTAGGCCGCTGCGCTTCTTCCAAATGTATACGTTGTATTAAGTCTCCTTATACATGTATATAATTGTCTCAAGGGTTGCCGAATATAACATCACCACCATATTCTGGAGATCACTGTAAGCCGGGGACTGGCGAATCTCACCCTTTTGCTGTGTATTTTTTACCAAACATCAGCATTTTACTGTATGTGATGAACCGGCTGGTTAATTCAAAGTTAACCAGGTTGGTACACATATATATTAGATTGGGCTTTAGTAACGAAACCCAATTGAAGTGTCTTCTGTTATTAAAAAGTATTGTTTGTATAATTCGTGAGTGTAGATCAACCGTAACTTTCACTATTTATGAGAGTGAAGAGAGAGGATGGCGTGAATCAACGTCTGTACGATGTAAGTTTATGAGTCTGACTGACAATGGGCGCCGCCTTATGAGCGCTTACACAAGTACTGACATATAGTCAAATGAGCCGCACCCCTTGGGGAAGCTACCGCTCACGTGATATGGTCATGACATCTCATAGCCAGTGGAAAGTTACAGGGGATGAATTTGAATAAAAATCAAATATAAAGAACCCATTTATATATTACTTCTTTTGATGAGACAGGGGCCATTACATTGCTCGGTCACCTACTAGCCGAGCTCCGTGAGGCCTAAATAAACTCACAGAGTACGGTACTATCGTGCACTAAAGTCGTGTCCACTACCCAACCACAGTGAGGATTCGAATAGCCTTGAGTCTGAAATTTCGAAACAACTGGGGGAAATGCTATGGTCGGCCAACAGATGTCGCCCACTGTAGTGTGTGGAGGAGGGGGGGGGGATAGAGGAGGTGGGGGTTAGTCTAGTAACAGGCTGTGTGTAGGTGGAGCATAACATCGTGAATTCCGCAATCACTGATAACAATAAGAATGTCATGAAGATAGTTAATATTATTAAGCATGTCGAGAGATGTGTAACGGGTAAATAAAAGCACTACAACGACCATATCTCTGCCGTTCATGGCTAAGATGGTGAGACTGATGGGCACACCAGTAATTAATTCTCCGTGACTACCAGTAATGGTAGTCATGGAGAATACACAAGTTGTTACCAAGGTTGGCACCACCCACACCAGGGGAAGAAGATGATGTCGAACACTGAAACATGCCGAGGTCTCATTCCTACCATCGTCGTCACCAACAGGTAAGTCACATTAATTTGTCAGCATAGCCCATGTCGTCCTTATACTATTACAGGGTGTCCCATGAGTGACAGCAGATATTTGTAGAGGTGAAAGAATATGTGATATTGAGCCACCACGTCTCTATCTCCACCCGTTTCCCTCTATCTATAATAAAAAGTGTAACCCTACTCAGAAAAAATAATGAATGGGCCCTCCAAATAAATTAAAGATCAGGTGCACCCCACCCAAATAGGGATGGGCTCTCCATTTCCTTTCGCCTTCTTTTCTCCACATCCTTTCCTCCCTCCCATCGCCCCAGTCACCCCAACCTACCACCCAATACCATGCAGTGGGCAGAAGGCCACACACTTTCTCTCCTCCTAAAAGTCTGTTCAGTTTAACCCACATTCTTTCACTACTAAACCTTCTTCCCCCTTTCCTATATTTCGCTATCGCTATCTGTATCTCCCGCCTCGACTCCGCCATTTGTAATGGTTGCCTTGCTTTATTTGTAAAATCTACGTCACGGCTAAAGGTAAACCGAAAAATCCATATATGTATAGAAGTTTTATACTCAGACTCACATATTCTTTCACCTCTACAAATATCTGCTGTAAATAGTGGGACACCCTATTATAATTATATGATGGTTGTTGTATCAGCTCCTTAGATAACTTCACCATAAAAATATGGTGTTTGATGTTCTATGCGTTTGCCGCACGTTACCTTACTCGGTTATGTTACACCCCCAGTTGCAACCTGGGAGTTTGGGTTGGGTAATGCAGTATTTTGAGCAGAAATGGAATTCAGAACGACTCAATGTACATGAAGAAAAACGTTTTTATATAACGAACCCTAACGTAATGTAACCTATTACAGTAGGGTGTGTCATAGGAGGGAAGATCAGCTAAAACTAATGGCCCATCACTTTTTTGGTAGATTTTAGTGTATATAAACAGAAAATAATTTCAGTTTCAATATTTTGCAACCTTTTGCTAGGTAAATTTTAGAGTGAAATTTATCGAAAATCTAACGTACAGCTGCATTAGTGCATTATAATTAAATAGTGAACATTGCTTTCTGACTTCATTCTTTAACAACCCAACTAACAATATTATTTTCTGTTTCAGATTCTGATGCATTTATAAGTTGATAATATTTGCGATGGCTGCTTGTGTCAGGACGAGGAACCAAAAATCCAGCCATCTCAGTCACTATCTTGGGTCTGGGAGAGAGCTCCTGAAGTCGGAGTTGCCTACATTGAGAGATGCTTTGAGATACGGTGTTTTAATCAGGCAAATCAGTGAAAAGAACCAAAAAACTTACACAAACAAAGACATTGCCAGTGATATGACCAAAGCTGTCTTGGCACAGTACACTCTGGCTAACGCTCAGTTCAAGCCTCCAGTCATAACAAGTCAGAAGAAGATTAGTGAGAGACTGCTAGCCAGTTGGGAAAAGGCAAGAGATATCTCTCTTGGGAGAGGAAAACTTGCAGTTAAGGACAGCTTTGCCAAGCAACTGGACCGTTATTTGACATAATTACTTGCAAGTGCCCAATTGTTCTCTGTCCTGAGTTTGGATGCGATCGTGACTGTAAATCCGAGGCCCACATCTCCTGTATTTGCAAGCGTGAACTGAAGATTCCTGTGATCGAACTGGCATTTGTCAAAGCACAGAGAGAGAAGACTGGCAGTATAGGGGCTCTCATGATTTCTAGCCAAGATATTCCGGAGTCCAAGAGACAGGAGGCTGCCACAGAGAGACAGAAGAGGAGAAGATTTGCCGAGGAAAAGAGACTTGAGAAGGCCCAGGGTGAGGTAAAAAAGGCCGATGATTGGAGTCAAGCTGATTCAGAGTTTAATGACTTCCCCATGGCTGATCCGAGTGCTGACCAGGAGAATGGTGACTTTGTCCCTAACCCAGAAAATAATGATCCCAAACCTTCCAGGCATAAGATTTGAAATAGGAAAGATATCCCGAGCATAGCTCTGGCCAGGATGCGACACCACACTGGTCTCAGAGAAGCTGCAGAGATAGCAACAGCTGCCTGGATTGACGGTGGTTTGATAACACCTGATGATGTTCACCTGGTGATAGATCATAACAAAGTAAGGAGAGCTCAGGAGAAACTTGTCAGTAACCTAGAAGAGGAGTTTGATAATGGGATAAGAGAAAATGGAATCAATTGTTTGTTCTTTGATGGGAGAAGGGATGACACTAAAGTGTTCATGAAAGTTGGAGATTCTGACAAGTTGTTCCCTGCCATGGTGAAGGAGGAACACTACTCCTGCTGCAGTGAACCAGGGGGGAAGTATTTGTGGCATTTCACTCCAGAGAAAGATGACATCAGGAAACCAGCTGAGATAGTGGCAGATAACATTGTGAACTGGCTCAGAGAGAGGAACGTAGACCAGACCCTGCAGGCCATTGGAGGGGACAGCACCAACACGAACACAGGGTGGCAAGGGGGGGTCATACAATGGATAGAGCGGAAGATTGGGAGGAAGCTGGTCTGGATTGTTTGTGACCTCCACACCAACGAGTTGCCACTCAGACATCTGATCCAGGAGCTGGATGGCAAGACTCTTTCAAACAACAGATGGTCTGGTCCTCTTGGCAAGATGCTGGACTCTGCCACTGAGTTAGAAATATATCCGAGCTTTGAAAAAATCACAGTTGGCCCTCCACTCGTTGAGCTTGCACATACTGTCATTGACGACCTGAGTACTGACCAGTACTATGGTTACATGATTTGCAGTGCCATCAAAACTGGGGTCATGCTTGATAGACTTGCTTACCTGCAGATAGGTCCAGTCTCACATTCTAGGTGGCTCACAACGGCTCTCAGGTTCTGCAGAATTTGGGTCGCTCATCATAAACTGAAAGGGAACCAGCTTCACAACCTGAGACTTATTGTCCAATTCATCGTGAGTGTCTACTTGCCAAATTGGTTCAACACCAAGGTCAAGTCATCGTTCTCCGAAGGTCTGAGGCATGTTCTCTTCCAGCTTGAGCTCCTGAGGAGTCAGCCAAGGAAGGTTGTTCAGATTGTGGAGCAGACTGTGAGGAGATCTTCCTGGTATGCTCATCCCGAGGCAGTTCTGCAGACAATGCTCTGCAGTAAGGATGAGGAGGAGAGAAGAGTGGCAGTCAAAAAGATCTTGGATATGAGACTTATGAGAGGATCTGGGCATGACGAATCAGTTGGTGACGATTCCTTCAGGGTCAGGAAGACTCCTGAAGTCAATCTAGGTGCCAAGACCCTCACTGATCTCATAGATCTGGATAACATCCAGGCTGGCAGTGAGCCCCCTCTTACCTGCAGCCTCACCAATGTTCAAGTCAGAGCTTTCCTGGACAACCCCATGCATGTCCCTGCCTGGCCCTCGCACACCCAGAGTATAGAGCGTTGTGTACAGCAAGTGAGCGAGGCCAGCAGTCACGTGTACAGCCAGGAGAGGAGGGAAGGCTACATCCGAGCTCAGGTGGTCAGCAGGGAGGTGATGAGTAGAAACAGAAGCAAGAAAGACATGTTCTCTATGGTGTGCAGCAACACCGGGTCGTAGTAGTAAAACCGGTTTTTGTATTTGATGATTTTGTTTTCTAAAGGAATATTAAATTTAATAAATGTGTCAAGATCATTCGTTTCACTATTCTGGATCATTTTCATCCTAATAAATTAACCTGATACATTTACTTTACTTTAAATAAGCTATTTAGTGGTGTTGGTAAAAGTGTGGGAATACTGAATTTTCATAAGATTTCAAGTTAAAATTTACCTAGCAAAAAATGAAAACTTTTCAAATCTAAAGATATCACATGATTCTGCACATAGAACTACATCATTAATACCATGGGCCGATTTTTCAAACTCAAAAAAAAAAGATTCGCCTCAGTATGACACACCCTACTATTACAGTTATATGTAATCTGGGACGAACATGTCATAGCTGAAAATTGTCAAAGAAATATGTAAAGCAGTGGAAAACCATATATTTTGATTATCGGCGAGGCTAACTGCCTATAAACAAATAATTTTTGACGATTGGCAAAAGTCCTGGGAAAATAACCAACAAGTCATAAGCTAAAAGTGATCAAATTATCAGTTTATCCTTGGTCATCATCAAAACATTCCTCTCGACATCACGAAACTATTCTGAATCGTCTAAGAATTGGGCATACGCGATTGAAGCATGGCCAACTCATGTCTTCCCCTAATGGAGCCCCATCTATATGCTCCACCTGCCGAACACAAATAACAGTCCAACATATTCTCATTGAATGCCCTATTTATAAACGGTATCAAACAATGTGCTTCACTAACCCTACAATGTAAGATATTTTAGCAGAGATCCCAAAATTTTCGCTAAGTTCAGTTTTGACCTTTTTGAAATACTGTAATCTACTCCAAACAATATAACACTAAACTATAGAAACACAAATATATGTTAACTAATCCCTCTGGGCAGCCCTAGGAGAGACTCAAATGGGTGTCAGTGGTTTGGTTAAACTAAATCTTGATGATGATGATGATTATATCGGCGAATGTTCACTCTACAGTCCCAGGGGTGGTGGTGGAGGTTTGGGGAGGGGGGGGGGGGGGAGGATCCACTTGCAGTTCACTATGAATACATGAAATAGGAAGGGTTTCTTGGGCAGTTGATCCAAAATGATTTACCAAAACGTTAAGTCAGAGTAATAATACTTAACCTAGGTGTTACTAATACCATTTATTTACTCTAGTATATAAAAGCCTGCATCAGTTACCACAACATATTATTACTCTGCCATTTCAGATATGGCTGCAGGACAAGCAAATTCGTCAGCAGTGATTGCTGAGCGAGGCCAAATCATCGGGATGTGGAGAGCCGGAGCAACTGTGCCGAACAATGCTGTCGAAATGGGAAGGAGCACCAAGCCGATTAGGGGGTGGATCCGCCGGTGGGAGGAAGAGGGCTTTGCATTGGAACACCTTCCACATAGAGAAGAATACTGGAGAACCATTATATTTACATATGAAACGGTGTTCAGGTCAGTGGGAGCTGAAGCAAGGCAGTGCTGGCGGCCCCCCCAACACAGGCTACCATGAGAAACACATTCAACTTCGCGCAGTGAGTGGTAGGGTGTCAGTGTCATTCTGGGGGTGGATGTGGGCACATGGGCCAGGTGAACTGGTCAAGATCAATGGCCGTTTCACTGGTGAGCAGTATGTAGACATCCTGGAGCAAGTGCTAATTCCTACAGTCCGGACTATGGCAGTTCCAGCCCCCCACACTATCAGGCTGGTTCATGACAACAGTCCCATTCACACCAGCAACATAGTGAAGGACTACCTCCAGGATCACCCTGAAATTGAGGTCATCGACTGGCCAACACTAGGATGTGATATTAATCCGATTGAACATATTTGGGCCATGATGAAACGTGATTGGGATATTGGGGAGCAGCGAACCTGTGCAGCAATAGAGGCCAAAGCTTACGACGTGTGGGAGAGTATACGTCGACGACCAGGGGTGTGTCTGAAGCTGGTCCACTCCATCCCTAATCGCCTTGATGAAATCCTGAATGCATTGGGTGGCTGGACCAAATACTAAGATGTGTGTATTGGTGTATTGTTTGGATTTTAGTATTGTTTGTAAATACAATTAATATATATTAACTCACCTACACTGTTATCTTAAATCCCTGTCCTTAATGATGTCTTAAACTATATCCCATGAAAATTCATAACATAGTAACTAACAGCCACAAATTATGTATTGTGTGGTATACAATGATCTGTATGACACGTCGTGGAATGTGTTGTTTTAAACACAATATAATTATGTAGTTACAATTGCTACCATCATTGAAATGCTCATGTTGTTCAGCACACAATATTAATGGTAACTGAGCACACTCCAAAATATATGACGCTTGCATATTGTGGTGGGGTGTTTAAACACCGGAACTTGGAAGAATTGGAACTAGATTAAGTCTGAATACTATTTTACAATACTGATAACTTTTTCACTCCACTCTTTTTAACATAAGTATATAATTATATAATATTGCATATTATCACAAATATTTATTAAGCAAAGGATGTGTGGAATATAAATAAATATTACCATAATCTCTTTGTCGGAATAACAACAAAATTGTGACGTGGTCGCTGAGTAAAACTAGCTGATCCTTGCATATTTCACTTGTATCCTTAACATATTCCATGCTTTAAAGTATCATTGTGACCTGAGCGGCAATAAGCACCCAGGGCACTGCACCTGTTCCATGAATTCGTAACCATAAAGAAACAACTGTAAGACAAAAAGTAGTTAAAAAGGCAGCTTGAAATTATGGTGGTATAAATAATTAATAAATAAACCTGCCTCTCATCCGGCCCCCACCTCCTCTATACCTCCCCCTCCCCAACACACACACACTACAGTGGGCGACATCTGTTGGCCGACCATAGCATTTCGCCCAGCTGTTTCGTAACTTCAGACTCAAGGCTATTCGAAACCTCACTGTGGCTGGGTAGTGGACACGACTTTTGTGCACGATAGTACAGCCAGTACGCGTAAGAAGGTTAGTCATTACACCCGTGGGAGGGAAGGAGTCAACAATACTGGCGTGCTGCACCACCTAGCAACATAAGAGCCACTGATCCAAGAATTCGGAGATTTTAATGACCTACTGTTGTAGTGAGGTGGAGAAGACCGGGTGTATAGTGGAGTTAGTTAAAACAGTTTTAAGTTGTTGTGGTAGAGAGAGATGTATGGTGAAGGGGTTACTAAGTTATCAATTAATAAAGACCATTGTTTACGTTGAGAAAAACAAGGAGGATCGTCGTATAAAGACGGAGGGAAGAAGAGACTGGTGTGTTGGAGTTAGACATTAATGACTTGATATAGATTTAAGACCTGCAAAGCCTGTTGTAGATGTTTACTTTATAAAGAACAATAAATAACTGTAACGATGCGAAAGGAACAGAGGTTGGTGGAAAGAAGGTAGAGGGAGGGAAGACATATTTAGTTTTCATGTATATTTTTATCATTGATCCACATTAATGTCGGTAATGACAAATTAGTGATGACTATTAAAGATATTCACAATATTCACTATTAACACTGACTCAGATGTGACGATGTGGATAAGTTTATGGGCGTGTGTGGGATTATTTCAACTAGTGTTCGCTTCATTTGTACCTTTTGTTTAATTTCCTTACTGGTGCGTCTCATCTCTATTAGTTCACTGTACAAGTACACTTTTATGAAAATATATGAAGCAGGTATATATTTAACAGAAAAATTATCATGACAATTTTCAGATATCTTTGTGTTACTCTATAATGTCTGCAACACTGATGTTACAGTTATGATATATCAACATACTTAAAAAGGTTAGCAAGGTCTTTAAGCGCACAGCACAACGTCGCTTTCTACTGGACAACTTCTAAAAATTGGGAGATAATCTTAATGAAACTTGAAGAATAATGAGACCTCTTTAAAGTACTACAGGTACAGTTAAACCTACAAAGCACTAAGGAATCGGCAACAGGAAGTCCACGAGTACATTGTAAACAAGTCACTTCTGTAGGCTCGAGATTATCAAATTAGCATAGTATATAGACCAGGAAGACGTCGGTCATAGACATGACGACCTCGGTCTTGACCTACGGCTGTAGTGTCCCGTCGCTCTGTGTTTTTAAGGATGTACTGTAGTTACTGCTCGAGGACATATATATAGACAAATTTTTCTCCTGAGAATATATATATATATATATATATATATATATATATATATATATATATATATATATATATATATATATATATATATATAACAAGTGAACGCGAGGACAGGATATGTTACAGGAGATGACGTGAGCTCATATTTACTTCCCACAAGACCCCCACCCAAAAGTTCGGCACCACCACACGGGATGTTGTCTCAAAGTGAGTCTTTAAGGAATATCAGAAGTAGAATGTGTTTCTTAGGTCACAGACACTAAAGAGATGTTTTGTTCTTTACTCAAAGGACATAATTTTTGTGTTTGTTGTCGAGACAGGCTGTGTGGCTGAAGCAGAGCGACCAGGTAATTTTGTTCCTGGTGGTGCTAAGGTAGATCTGTCAGACATGTTTTTTATAAGTTGGGTGAAGGTTGGCAGCACCTCATAATCCCCCTCTCTTGTAGGAAGCAACACCAGCTGAGTTACGCTCGTGAAGTATTACTCGGTAATTTATGTATTTGGGGGGGGGGGGGGGTATAAATAGATACATAGGGCGAGTTTATACACACACATATACACACACACACACTATTCAGCATCCTATACATGTTGTGGACCTTCTGACCTCCACAATGCTGGTGAACTTAAGGCTCCTCTCTCCCCCTCACTCCCCTATCTCGGACCCCACTATGCTCCCACCACACCCCTCTCCTCACTTTTTACCTGGTGCCGCTGGTGGAGTGTCGTTTACTGAACAATAATTGTAATAAATATGGTTCTTCAGAAATATGAACAGTAACGATTTAGGTAGAGAGAGAGAGACAGCAGGTGCAGGTTCATCGAGACTGGTATAGTCGTGACCTTTCTCGGCTAATTTGATTTATAATGATAATAATAATTTGAGGCGGTTACCTAAATCTGAGGTAATGTATAATATCTTGTTTTTCAGTTTTACTATACACTCGAAGTGGTATAGTGCTGTCTGTGTGTTTGTCCGAATGAGCCGTAACTTGAGAGTCAAAGGATCGATGGACATGACTTAACATCGGTACCTTGGCTGTCGAGAGAGCGAAAGTGAAAGTGGGTTCCTATGAACTTGACATTCTTAAGGGGCAGTGTGGATACAGTACACTGTAAATTTAGCCTTTGATATATAAGTAGGGACCTTGGGCAGCAGTGCACTCGACGCATTAGAGCTGGGTGGACCAACGGCTCTTGGACAAGTGGAGAGTACTGTACGCTCCCCACTCAACTGCTACCCGACTTCTTAATGTTACCAAATCACTAGTAAAGATCATCGTTGTATAATCGCTTAAGAACTTATCTAAAAATTGTGTAGCTGTCTTCTGTGTCTTGGAGCTTATTTAACCCTTAACTATTGTTATCCCTTAGTTAATTTTGGTTTGGGGGTATTAGTTGTCTGTTTTAATATATTGTTTCATTTTCATAACATTTGTATTAAACATCGAACCTTCACCAAACTTCACTAGAGAGTTGTCCTGAGAGAAAACACAGAGGCCTATTGACTTCGAAGTTATAAGGTTAATGTGACACAGAAAGGAAAGTGAGGTTGGGTTCAATTTCCACCTGATTTCTTTTGTTGTGCATCATGAACTTAGATTGCATAAAATACACCTGGTTCTGCTGGCAAGTATTACATAGTGAGATCAGACAATCAGGATCAGTGTCACCCTAGTAGAGAAAACCAGGTTCTTGGTTTACTAAGGGAGTACTTTATGCATAGAAGATATTAATTGTACATTACCAGAAGACAGTGGACACACACAAATAAATCCAATATAATCCAGCGTCACCCCAGAAACATCCTGGATTCACATATTTTATAAAGACTCTTTAGAGTTTGTAATATTTGCTTAGATCGTGAATGTTTGTAACATAGGATACAGTCAATAGCTGAGTGCTTATTACCTGATGGAGACAATAGCTTAATATTTTTAAAGTGAAAAATAAATTAAGTTATTAATTTTATCTTTGTATTTTATATAATGCTGTAATGGTTTATAATGGCCAACAAAATCATTGAACACGATAAGCCATTTTTATTGGATCATTTACAGGCATGATCCTCTCATCCTTGAAACTCTCATAAGGAACCTCTGCGATCCGAACAGGTGACGAAGGTTACTATAATGGGTCATCTTCACGTTGCTTACTCTACGTCACTGCCGCCTGGACCAGGTGATACAGTACTAATTGCCACCTGTGATTTATTATCTTAACACAAAGCTGCATCGCGCCACTGAGCCAGTGGTAAGAAACAGTGTTCATAGTGGACACTTCCGGTTAGTGCAACAAGATATTGATATTGAAACAGTTTATTTAGCCAGAAGAACACAGATACAGAATCGATTAAAGATCATAATATTAACATGGCTGAGCCAGTTGAGAGCCTGAGCTCTCTTGTGGGCTCCTGATGAACTTCTCCTGTCAAAATTACAGTACTCGGCGGCACATTGTGTACTGGATGACTGAATGAAATGATCATTTCTATAGTGACTGTGTGTAAGTCGAGGCCAATGATACTTATTATTATTATATTTGATAACTCCCTCCTCTTCCTCTTTTATTCTTTATCATCGTTAACTTTTCTCCTTCCCCAACTCTTCCTTCTTTTTATTACTGTTTTATATGCTCCTCCTTATTACCCTGGCTTCAAATGTGGTGCAGGGTGTTGTTTTCGGTCCCGTCTGTCTGTCACCAAAATAGCCCGTGAACGCGTTTGCAGACGCCCACTAATCTTGATCAAGTTTCGGTATAAGTTACGTCAAAATATACCAAGTGTTGCCAACGTAACGGTTCGCGCCATGATTACACAGGGGTTTTCGGACGCTAAAGACAGTTTCCAGAGGTTAATGCATTAACAGTAACAACCATGGTGTCGGTTCGCGGGTGGGACTTATATTCACCCTCATAATAGTTAATTTCATTTCCTCGTTGTACACCAGAGCTGACACACCGAACCACCGGCATCATCTTACCGGTGATACACCAGGACTGGGTCGCTTTGGGTGACAGGGTCTATAGGTAGCAGCACCCAGAGGACAAGGAAGGTCCTTCACCAGAATTATGGGCAAGGCAGAAAATAGAGGCTTAGTTAAAATAGGAAATGCTTTGAGTGCATCAAACAGAAGGACTGTTCAAGCTGGAAGAGAGATTGTAAGTTATTTTGTGTACTAGAGAGAGAGAGAGAGAGTACTGTCGTAGTAAATAAGATTAAACGCATTCAACATACTTAACCGCAAGGCCTCACTGCACAACATCAAGATCAAGTGTCCAAACTTTGCAATGTATGTTGAAAATTCCTATAAGAATCCATCAGACCTTTATATAGTAAATAACAAGGCTCTAAGAGGGAATACCATCATACAGTCAACCAAGAGAACAACGCAGGGGGACCCCTGTTGCAATGACAATGCACGCAATAGGCCTATCCTTGCTCCAAGACACATTAAAATTTGAAAAAACTGGGGTCAAGCAAGTGGCGTACGCTGATGACCTTACAGGAGCAGGAAAAGTGGAGGATATTAAAAAGTGGTGGGACTTGGTAACATCACGAGGCCCACAAATAGGGTACTACCCAAACGTCAGCAAGTCCTTCCTCATTGTGAAGCCAGAACATTATGAACGGGCATTGGAGGTGTTCAGTGGAAGTGAGGTCAAAATAACAAAGGATGGCCAAAGACACCTACGTGCAGTAATTGGTATGACGGACTTCAAGACCGAGTACGTAACGGGAAAGGTGAATGAATGGGTTAGGAAAATCCAAGCTCTGTCTGAGATTGCTAACACAGAGCCTCATGCGGCTTTTGCGGCATTCACCCATGGAGTCAAGCATCGCTGGAACTACCTGATGCGCACTATCCCTGATATCGGACCCCTCCTCCACCCTCTGGAAGAAGTTATCAGCGTCAATTCCATTCCCAAATTAGTGAAACACTCCCACTTAACCCCAGCAGAAAGATCACTCCTTGCACTTCCACCGAGACTGGGAGGAATGGGACTGACCAATCCAGAGGAGATTGCTGCCACCGAACATCAAAACTCAGTTAAGCTCACAGCAGCCCTCACGGACCACATAATAGCTCAGAACGCAACAGGGCAAATGGTTTCAGTCTCAATAAACAAGAATTTACAGATGTCAATGCTCTAAGGTACGGTAGGCCAGTAGAAGGTTTGCCCTCCTAATGCGTGTGTGGCTCCTCCTATGACGTCGATCACGCCATGGTGTGCAAGAAAGAGGGCTTCATATGCATGAGGCATGACGAAGTAAGGGATCTCACAGCAAATATGTTGAAGGAAATCTGCCGTGATGTCGTGGTAGAACCGACCCTCCTTCCATTTGACGGTGATATCTTCCAACATAGGACTTCAAACATATCCAACGAAGCCCGTGTTGACGTCAGTGCTCGAGGATTCTGGACGCCGGGACAGCGAGCGTTCTTCGACATCAGAATTTTTGATCCCATGACTTCATGTCACCGTAACTTAGCTCTCGATGCTGTACACAGGAGGAACGAGAACGACAAGATAAGGGAATACGGGGAGAGAATTTAGAACGTTGATCAAGGCAGCTTCACTCCTCTAGTGTTCACAACCTCTGGTGGGATGAGACCAAGTGCAAGATCCTTCTACGCCAGACTCGCCGAGGTGATATCCGAACAGAAGCAGCAGCCCAGAAGTTATGTTACAGCCTGGATAAGATGTCGACTGTCCTTCTCTCTCCCTCGGTCGGCTTTGCTCTGCCTCAGGGGAACGAGAGCATCGGCCCCCATAGCCGACAACAGTTGCAGATATTGACTATGAGGCTACAGTCACTGAATGCCGCATAGATCTGCGGCTCAACTAACTCAACACAGCTAGGATAGCTACTTACTTATGAGGATATTTTATATTAAGGTAATAAAATGGTGGCGAAGGTATGGCTGTTGGGGGAGGCTGGAGGCCATTTATAAAAAAGAAAATAAGATTAAACACATGCTGTAAACACATGCTGTACCTCATAGGAAGCATTTTCTCATAGTTTATATCCTCAGTGCCTCAATTATCACTCATGTCTGTTCTTTCAAGAAAAAACTAAAACATTTAAATTTTATCTCAGCAAATACCTGGTGGTGTAGGAAGTAATAAATAATCATTACAAGGAAGACTAATGATGACATTGCGTTGGCTGACCATAACACTCTTTATGGAAGTCTCATTGCAGCTGTCAATGCCAACACGTAATTACTCAACTCATTCATAGTCGACCCCCAAGAGCATTAGTAGTGATTGTACGGCTGAAGGATCAATACTGCTATTATGTCCCCCGACCTTCAACTGACTTCTTGGACTTCCTATTATGCCCTCATATTATATAGAATTTGTCGTTCTTACTCTTATATGTTGGTATGAAAGTAAAAGTAGACCACATAGGCCTACTCTGTTTACTGTATACTACGACTTTGGTATACAAGGAAGTAGCATAGCTTGTAAATGGGTACGTAACTTTGCAGTTAAGGAAGTGAAGATGATCGAGTGCTCTGCCTCATTTCGTAATGAAAGCTTGGCTTGCAGTGCGCTCTATCCGCAAAGTCCCCAACTAAACGGGTAGTCATGCCTACAGAACCCACTTGCGCTTGTTTCATAATAATGGTAACAATAATAATATCTTTAATAGTTGAATTAATTTCCTATATCGTAACATTTTTCAAGTTAATCCAGATCTGTATAAAAAAGCAAGAAACACGTAAATCCCCAAATACTTTGGAGTCCGTTTATGAGACTATCTTAGAGATAACGAGAATACAAGGTAGTAATGGCTCCACCTGGTACTGTCAAAATGCTCCCTCGTAATCTTAGAGTTACCAACACCACATCTCCGGCCAGTGTCACATACCTAACCCGTAACTTTAAGCCAATCACAGCTCAGTACACAACAAGCGACCGAGCGTCTCTCTGTCACGGCCTACCCCAGAAACGCTCCTGATAAGTCGCCAATTAGACGTCCTATAATTATGTCTCCACCACCTACCAACCGACCAATCTGATTTGGTATATGTTCCCACCTTTCATCCAGCCAGTCAGTAGCGTTTCTGGGCGAGGCCGTGACAGAGGCTACTTGTGCCTTGAATTCTCTGTTGTTGTTAGGGAAAGCAGATCACTGAATTATTTTTATTTATGTTTATTTCTTTGGGACACTCAGCAAGTAGTAACGAAAGGAACCTTTCTGATAACGCTAGCGTGATATTTCATCATTCTTGTGTTGTTATTGTTGTTGACGTAGAGGCCTATGGTGCAATGGTGCATGCTTGAGATTTGTTCTCATTATGTTTCTTTATTTCCAGGTGAGTTACTCGTGCTGGTGGTGAGGGTTACAATTAGTAGGTGAGTAAAACTGAGTGAATATGATTTAGTTATGTAAGTTTTAAGGGGGAGCTGGGGAAAGTGAGGACCGAACACGACCCTTGAGTCTGACTAAAATTTAATTGCCATTTTGATTGAGCCTGAGCTATTAAAAAAAAAATATATATATAATAACCCTCTCGCTGTCCCAGTCCATACACCTCGAATGTGTTGACATCCAATCATCAGATGACCTACGTACGACAGTCAATGCAGTCAGTGTAAAATTTTGAACTAAGGAAATCAACCAGGAGAAGTTTCCACACACACGTAGACTTGAACATAAGAACATAAGAAAATAAGGAGTCTGGCCCAGGCGAAGGTTGTGAGACTGATTCCGGTCGAGCACCCTTCGCGCAAGAAACTAAATCTTCCTGTGATTAAAGATTTTTTTGACCACATTGGACTAAAGGGGGTGACAGGGGTCGTCCGGAGTAGCGGTGGTACCCTTGTCATCACGTTCGAGGAATGGGGGCAGGCCCACAAATTACCCTACCGAACGATTATCAATGGAGTCGACGTCATGTTTGACGCCCTACTTCAGGATAACTTAGTTTTGGGAGTCATTTCCCACTCTGAAATTGAGTATCTCGAAAGAGACGAACTTGCCGAGCTGATTGGAGATCAGCTCGCAGTACTTAGGAAGCTGACCAGCACAACTGCCCTGGTTGGTTCTCCTAAGGAACTTCCTAGCTCCGTTATACTGGGTTGGGAGAAAATCCCAGTGAAACCTCAACAGCCAAAACCCACTCGTTGCTACAATTGCCAGAAATATGGCCATCTGGCGAGGAAGTGTCGCGCTCCCAAGGTGTGGCAATAGGCCGGTTGGCCTGCGCATGGCAGCTCCTGTCGAGAGTTACTACCACTCTCTATCATCCATGAATCTATCTAGCCTCCTTTTGAAACTCTCCAGAGTTCCCGCACTTACTACAAAGTTGGTAAGCTTGTTCCACTCGTCCACCACCCTATTTGTGAACCAGTTTCTTCCTATCTCCCTGCACTGTTTATCCTGAATATGTTTGGCTCATCATATACGTATGTCTTCATTCTCACATAGGAATGCCATGAAAACAAACAATCTTTCCTCCCTCACTATATAGTCAGCATCTCCGTCAGTGTCTACGCATCACTCTGACTTCTTATTAGCCTAACGTTGCTGCTCTTGTAAGATACAAGAAGTGTAATTTTTCCATTAGAAAATAAAGATATAAAAGTTTTACAGATGCGTGGTCTACTAGATAATAAACTGATACTTGTCACACATGCAGAATTAAAGACAAATATAAGAATGGATGTATTTCAATGACTTCCTGTGTGTGGCTTAACCACAATGTGTTCATTTCTACACTTAATGTAGCCAATTGCATCGTTATGTATGTTTAAATCATAGACGCCCAAAGGTGTCTTTGATTTAAATATATGAATTCTATGCAAGAAAGTTAAATACAAATACTTAAAGGAGAATTTAAGCTGTTTATTGTGGCTTTTTTTTTTTGTTTAGGTGGAAGTGCTTAGATTTGAAATTGGAAGTCGAAAATGTATGGTCCCTCTGTCAATATCAGTTTCATAATCTAACCCCACCCTAAAGTAGTTGAATAACCCTGGTCTAGGAGAAGGATAAGTAAAAAGGACGAATGAGACTCAGATGGTCCAAATTCTCAGAGCATCATACCGTACAAGGGTTACTTCTACAACTTAAGGAGCTAAAAATGCACTTATCTGGTTAACTTAAGCTAAAGCACAGCAGGAATGTCCAGATAGACATCAAAATTACACTGAAATCTAAGTTAGCCTCTTCCGGGGACGCCATTTTCAAAATTTCATTTGGATGACGACAAACGACTTTTTTCAGCAGATGAGGTTAGTAAGGCATGAGTATTTATATAAATGTGGGTTAATTATATTGGACGTGTAATACTATCACCCCCTGTAACTTTCCACTTGCTATGTCTCGTCACTTGGTGCTGAGCTAGGGATTAAGTAACCGGCTCTCTGGTCACCTATTGCGGTCAGTAGTTTGACATCACTCACGAGAGGAAGGCGTTATTTAGAGCCATTGTTGAGGTGCTCCATCTTTCCTTCGAGGGAGGACATCGGATATAATCCGTTCTCCTTCGACGGGTCTCTACCCAGTATCTACTCAGTTCTCACTACAATTGAACGTCCTTAAGAGCCTATCTCTTGATAGCTCCACCCTTCCCCTAGCCCTCACAGTTATAGTGACTATTACATAGACTCTTTTGATAATAAACTAAGAAAAGGAACATACTGGGTTTCGCTACTAAATCCAATAAACATTTATCTATGTTCTAGTTCGGCTAGAACATAAGGTAACAGCTTCACCAGTGCCTGTTTCGAGTGTGACCATCCAGCAATGTTGTTACATATATGACAGCTTCACATGTAGTGTCATCCAACAAGTATCAGTCACTTAACAGTTAAACAGTTGGTAACGGTAAAGATAATTTGTTTCTCCCCATCACTGTGTTACACTGTTACTAGAGGTTAGTGTTACATAACTACGTTCACGTAACATCAGTTAGAAGGCAAAAGTGAACGTATCTAGTTTAGGTAGAGTTTCGGCGTAATATTGTTGCAATTTTTGAATTTTTTGGGGGGCTTTAGCTTAAGTTATGTGCACTTACGAAAGATTCTAATAATAAAAAATAATATCCGAGTATCGTACGGATGGTAAACTTGCCTTGGCTGACAGTTTTGTTCGTAACATGAATTATACGTGTAAATTCAATCTCTGATTGTCTTGTTTATAGTTGCGTAGTGATCACTGCTGTATGTTGTTATTTGTGTAGAGTTTACTGTGTATAATGTTTGTCGTGTAGTATTCGCTGTGAGTTATTTCCAGAAACATGGTGTGGCGGGGCGCAGGTTAGATGAGCAACTCGCTTGGTTATGACTTGTTGATAAGGAAAGGCAGCTGATTTATTGTCTCAACTACAAGATTATAGCTCTTGGGTAACCAGGAAGACTCGCAGCCTATATTTGTAAGGTAAATTAGATAGCGTTATTGTTTTATAGTGTTAGGTTTGGTTACGTTAGGTTAGGTAAGTGGTCGAAGAAGAGAATATTTAGTGTGGAAATTGAAAAGATGGAGAGGTAACAAGACCCCTGGGATAGGTACAATCAGCCGGTTGGATATGTAATGTGTCCTCTGCTTGGTAAACCGACTTTCATGAATCTTCTCATCCTACTTGCCAGACAGGTGATGATACCACATGTTCATCCCTTTTCTTGTCAGTACTGAAAGGGCTCTGAGACACTGTCTGTATTTAGTCTTCAAGCTTACAAGTAAAAAAAAACAATATTCTTTCACAAACGGTGTTTAGTATACTGTACAGTATGTGATAGCTGAACAACAAGGTAGCATTTTATGTACGGGTTCAGTGACCATAAATCCGGCAACAGAAGATCACGTGGTCCTCAGGCAGGCTTTTTCTAAAGGCTCTATGGAAAAAGTTTGTTTTGTACATCACCTTGTAGCATAAAACTTCGTGAGACTGAATGGCAGGAAGCGGGACCAGCAATTCAGTTATCAAAGCGTCCTAACTCCCTTGATTATTGTAAATCAGTTAGATAACGCGTGAAAGAGATGAAGTTATTATAATCATTGGATTGCAGTCGTACTCAAAAGATATCTTACGTAGTAGGTTAAATCACAGTACACAAGTCATCTTCCTCAAGAGTTTAAAAGAGTTATAGCATAAATCATCGTCCTTTCTTCTTCTTCTTCTTCTTCTTCTTCTTCTTCTTCTTCTTCTTCTTATGTGTTAGGTATTAGATACAGTGATGGGATCCCACCTGTCCAACTTTAACGGTCCTCTTACTGTAAATTATTTTTGTCATTCTTGTTAAAAAAAGTAACTTCACTACAGTCACTTCCCGATACACACATGCATGCTTTTTCTTCCTTGTCCAGGTGTGTGTGTGTGTGTGTGTGTGTGTGTGTGTGTGTGTGTGTGTGTGAGAGAGAGAGTGAGAGAGAGAGAAAAAAATAAAAACCCGTCAAACTTTCTCCCAGGTGTTGCCGTTTACACTGGTCCCTCTTGTTAATGTATAAACTTCCCTTCCTGTTGTTTGTGTTTACGTCTCGTCTTAGCTTCCTTATTCTTGCGTCCTTGTTTATACTTCCTGTCTTCATCATTCCCTCTGCCTGCCAGCTGATTAGTTATCTTACACAATGGAACCATTGTATTGCATAACAATTAGTAAATGATACGATCCCTCTCGCTGGTATTTTATTTCATTAACACTACCTTAAATGTCATTATTTGGTATGATGCAGGAAGACCTGGTGGGGGAGGAGAGGTGATGGGCGATGCCTTGAGGGATTAATCGGCCTACAAGGGTCGTCCCTGGGCCCCTCCCTGTTTTATTTACGGTGGAGCTCCAGCAGTTACTGACGCTGAGACAAACCAAAATGTATGTCGATGATACTTTCTATCTCTTCCACTCTCAGTGTCTCTGGTTCTTCTTCCTGTTGATAGTCTTCACTTCCTCCTCCTTACTCATACTTGGTCTTAATGTCGCGTCCTCTCTTGTTCAAGCATCTTATTATTCTTCCTTGTGTGCGCCTTCCTATTTTTGTATATTTTCTTATTACAATATATATTTTATATATTTGTCATATCCCTGGATGTTTACTGGATATTTAAGTTATTGAGCAATATGGCGGTCTGCTTCGAGGATATGCTAATTTAGGTCAGATGGGTTTTCTCCCCCTGCAGTTGGTGTCGAGTTGCCGATGGTGCGGATTGACCATTAGTGCCAGCTCATATACACGTGACACTACCCCTTACAGCAGATTTAACACAATCTGAACAATGCGAGTGTGTGTGTGTGTGTGTGTGTGTGTGTGCGCGCACGCTACACAGGGTGGTGAAATGCGTCTAGTGTGGCAGCATTATGCTAGTGTTAAGGTGAAAGCACTGCTTGCTCCCTCTCGCTTTCAGCTGCCGCCGCTGGTAAGCCCTCGAGGCGAACAAGGAAGCAACTTACATAAGTCTTCCCCTGAAGTACACAGCCTCCTTACCATCAAAACTTCTGCTGTGCCTCCTCGTGGCAGCACACGGTAACTGGGTGCCTCGTGGACCCAGACTAGATCAGCAGGGGATCTCGGAGTCTCAGTGGGCCCCAGAGGGATGGCGGATAGGCTCACTGGCATGTGGACACGTCCAGGCGCCTACCAACTATCGCCCAGCTGCCTTGCGGATTAACCTTGGCAGGTATAAGGCTAAGGGAGTAAACCCCAAACGAAAAATCTGCGGTGGAGCCCCGCATCTGGCAAACATGCTTACAGAGCCCCAACAGGACCCCAACAGCGGTGTAGACGGAAGAGGTGACCACCATGGAAACCCAACGACTACACCGGTGGACGAAGGCAATTCCTGATGGACAGGCTACCAAGGTGAAACCCAACAAACTGAGCTATAGGCAGACCATTGCAACTCTCCCTCTCCCCAGAGGTTGCAACACTTGCATCACTGGATCAGAAAAAGGAAGACCAAGATGTCTGGTTGCAGCCTGTGCTTCTGCCTTACCACATAAATCAACTCATGCACAGCCATCACCCAGCTCACCATATCTCTCATCATCATCAAATCCCCTTATATCCCCCAAAAGTTCTATGGCAACGGACGAGTGGCGACGGGAACAGGCAGAGATGACTGCCGGGAGTCTCTAGTCACAACTCTGCACATGGGCGGCACAGATAAGATGATCGTTTATGCACTAGGATCTAGGCAGCAGTGCAATCCGGTCCTGTCTGTGTAACTGAGCAGCCGTTACGAGGAGCCACTCTGCTCATCCCACACGGGGAGGGGGTTAGAAAAGGTACCCTAAGCGTAGCCTGCCAAAAACCCAACCTGACTGGGCAACCGCACCCAGTAAGGTCATCCTTATGTGGTCGAAAACACAATCAAAATCACAGATCCAAACAAAAAAAAACCATACAACCTCTTATGGTAGCTGCATGGAATGTCAGGACCCTTCTCGATACTGGTACAAATGCACATCCTGAAAAAAGAACTGCAATTGTGGCAAAAGAGCTGGCTAGGTATAACATCAACATAGCAGCCATCAGTGAGTCCCTGCTCCCAGATGAGGGCCAACTCACAGAACGGGGGTCTGGCTACACCTTCTGGAAGGGTAAGTCTTCTGCGGAGAGAAACCACATCCTATACAGGCTAAGTGAAATACCTATTGGGAACTACGAGTGGCTGATGACGCTTCGAGTCCCACAGAATCACTCACGTCATGCCTTCTTCATCAGTGTATATGCCCCAACACTGGATGCAGAGGACGACATCAAGGAGGCCTTTTATGCCAACCTTGACAGAGTGCTAACCTCTATCCCCACAGAAGATGATGTTGTGCTCCTTGGCGACTTCAATGCCAGAGTTGGCAAAGATGCGAACACTTGGCAGGGAACCATAGGGAGAAATGGATTAGGCAAGTGTAACCCCAACGGCCTACTCCTTCTCAGCAAGTGTGCTGCTTATAACCTCACTATCACCAATATCTTGTTTAGGAAGGCCGACAAGTTCAAGGGATTGTGGCAACACCCACGATCCAAGGATTGGCATCTCATTGACTACATCATTCTCAGAGAAACAGATCAAAGAGATCTCCTCTTCACCCGTTCTATGCGTGGTTCAGACCACTGTGACACTGATCATCGACTTATTAGATCCAAGCCCTCACTTCACGTTGACCCAAAATGGCGAATGCAGCAAGCCTCCAGAAAAGGTTTTAAAACCAAGCGTCTGAAGGATCGAGAGGTAGCACATGCTTTCAGAGAGCAGCTCGAACATGGGCGTATAAACAACCCAACAGCAAACAACGTTAATTCCAGTGCCGAATGGGATACTCCTAATACTGTTATGACAATGACCTGCAGAGAGACCCTCGGCCAGACCAAAAGAATACATCTGGACTGGTTTGATGAAAATGACTCGGCAATCAAAGTACTCATCGATGATAAACGTTCTGCCTTTACTGACTGGCAGAACAACACTCAGTCTCGGACCAAAGCTGATACCTTCAGCAAGAAGAAAGCGGTAATCCAGTGGGAACTTTGCAATCTCAAGAGCGACTGGCTGAAAAATAAAGCATGTGAAGCACAAAAACTTGCAGATTAGCACAAGAAGCGCGAATTTTTCATTTCCACTAAAACATTTCATGGGCCAGTCACTCATGGTGCAGCCCCTCTTTGCTCATCTGACAGTAACCACATAATTAAAGACGATGAAGGCCTCCTTCAGTGATGGAAAGAGTACTACCATTCATTGCTCAACCGAAACACCGATGTGGATGTCCTGACTACCCAGCAGGTCCCTCAGCATCCAGAGCTGACCCACCTCAGCTATCCTCCATCCCTGAATGAGGTAGCTACCGCCATCAAACAGATGAAAAATAACAAAGTTTCAGGGCCTGATGGAATCCCAGCCGAGGTGTATAAAGCAGGAGGACCTCTGCTTATCAGCCGTCTCCACTCTCTACTGGAGAATATATGGGAAAAGGAGGAAATCCCCCAAGCTCCAAAAGACGCCTCCATTGTCAATATTTATAAGAACAAGGTGACCGGCCAGACTGTGGCAACTACTGTGGGATCTCGCTGCTTTCCGTAGCTGGCAAGATTATCGCCTGAGTCCTCCGAAACAGACTTCTTCCTTAGGCAGAAAACTTCCTCCCAGAATCTAAATGGGGTTTTAGACCATCACGTGGCACCACTCACATGATCTTTGCTACCCGCCAGATACAGGAAAAGTGCAGAGTACAGCGTAATGACCTGTACATGGATTTCATCGACCTAACCAAGGCCTTCGACTCGGTCAACAGGGAAACCCTCTGGTGGACCCTCAGCCGTTTTGGCTGCCCACCAAAATTCATTGCCATTGTGAGGCAACACTACGATATCATGAATGGCAGTGTCCTGCACAACGGCACCCAATCAGAGTTTTCCCCATCCAAACAGGGGTTAAACAAGGGTGTGTACTGGCACCAACTCTCTTTTCCTTATTCTTGGCTGCCTTCCTTACTCGTGCCAGTGCCAATTTAGAAAGCGGGCTGAACATCGAGTACCGGGTGAAGGGGGGTCTTTTCAACAAAGGTGTCGGCAGCTTCCATTACTGAACTTCAGTATGTAGACGACCTCACCCTTGTTGCTCACATGATCACGACCTACAGGAGATCCTGAACACATATGCAGACGCGTATGCACACTTCGGCCTTGCCGTGAATGTAAGTTAGACTCGGATTCTCTTTCAACCTGCCCCTGGTTCATAAACACCTCCACCATCCATCTAGCATTCTAGCTTAACGGTACTACCCGCTCTATTGTTGACCACTTTCGGTATCTTGGATCCAACCTCGGCTTCATCACCGGAAACATCGATGAAAGAGATTCATCATCGGATCAATTGCGCTTCTCAAGCCTTGGGCGGACTCCGAAATCATGTCTTCAGCTGTAGGGAGCTGAAATTATCCACAAAGCTGTACGTATATCGAACAGTGGTCCTGTCCACCCTACTATATGGTAGTGAGACATTGAACACATACAGGAGGCACCTAAAGGCACTTGAAAACTTTCACCAACGTAGTCTATGTTCCAACCTCCGAGTTCGCTGGGAAGACAAGAGAACAAATGCTAGTATTCTTGCTGACACCAATTGTAGGAGCATCGAGGCTACCTTTATCCATGAACAATTACGTTGGACTGGCCATGTTACCAGCATGGACGACAGTCGACTGCCAAAGCAGCTTCTTTACAGTCACCTAACGAATAGTAAGCGTAACGCCGGCGGGCAATTGAAAAGGTATAAAGATATTCTTAAGACAAACCTGAAAAGGTGCCAAATCGACCCCATCACCTGGGAGTCGATTACTCCACATAGTAACTCTTGGAGAGGCACCACACGAGAAGTTGTCAATACTTTTGATTTAGCCCGACTTCAAACCGAGGCAGACAAGCGCCAACGTCGGAAAGATGCTGCCACAGTAGATGGAGCCCTTCACATGTGCAACGAATGTGAACGACGCTGCGGGTCCCGTATCGGCCTGCTTAGTCACCTCAAAACTCACTAATCTAGGTGACATCCCTAATAACTCATATCATTGTATCGTGGCTGGATGATCGTCATACTTGATTCCGAGTGAAAGCAAAGTAGTAGTAGTAGTAGTAGTGTGTGTGTGTGTGTGTTGACAACTCAAAAATGGTTGTACTGATCCAAGCAAGTACATTTCGTGATGGCCGAAAATGAATTAAGTAGGCCAGAAGACACAAAGTTGACAAGTGAAAGTCCAAGATAATGCCTAGAGTTACAGCCATTTAAAAGATGCGATCGATATTGATGTAGCCAGCAGGTACGACAGTTGGTGCCCCCCAAAAAGATATTTATTTATTTTACATAAAGATTATCAGTGGATGAAAGATCACGATCACAGTGCAGGGTCAACACGTTGATCCTTGATCGAATGTCTCGGAGACAAGTGAACTCATGTATCTTAGATAATTAAAGGAAGAACTGACTTAATTGATGAGAGAGTAGGTCATAGTGTAATATTACAAGTCAGGGCACTGATGTTGGCTGTGTTGTGATGAGCCCCAGTTGTTTGTTTTGTCATGTAGTACCTTACTGTACAACTTATAAAGTGGGTCATGCCGATCGGTGATTCAAACCCAACAAGATTTTGTTTTTAGAACCTGTGTGTGTAACTGGTGTAAAGAAAACTTTTCGTAGTGAGCTCTTTCCGCTTAAAACTCAGTTTTTTATTTCATCTGAAATACGGAAACACGTACAAATAAATGTGTTATGCGCATTATATATATATATATATATATATATATATATATATATATATATATATATATATATATATATATATATTGATAAAATCACACGGGAAAATGGAAACAACGGAGCACCTTAGCTTTCGTCTTTATTCAAGACATCTTCAGAGGCAACTGAAGTTGCCTCTGAAGATGTCTTGAATAAAGACGAATGCTAAGGTGCTCCGTTGTTTCCATTTTCCCGTGTGATTTTATCAAGATTTATCTTATCCACGTTTTCATTGTGGATTTACATGAAATATATATATATATATATATATATATATAATATATATATATATATATATATATATATATGTATATATATATATATATATATATATATATATATATATATATATATATATGTGTGTGTGTGTGTGTGTGTGTGTGTTTAGATGATCTAAATTGCCTTTACATGGAATTTTAGACATATAGGTAGAATATATAAAATTCATTCACACACACACACACACACACACACACACATTCCATTAGATATCGTGCCAAGCTTGAACTCCTGAAATAACCTCTTAACCCATATTTACTTCTCCACTTAAAGTGTTCTCTCACCCTTATGGGTGTGGTGAAAGTTTGCTTTGTCTTGAATATTTCACTCGAACTTAAACATTTTAGTTATTCTTGATCTTACTCAGGTCCCTTGTAGTAGGATGGGTCGCCTTGGTTCCTTGCAAATGGGGGTCAGCTTAAACACTGACCAGAATGTTCATAGGTGCTCCCGGTCTTACCTGGTGTTTACAGGTGTACTGTGCCCGCGTGATGGTTCCTTGATTTTCTGTTGTTGTGAATCTAGGGCGCAGGATGTGCTGTGGTGATGTTGTGAGTCAAGGACACTGGTTTGCATTGCTGTTGTTGCGAGTCTATGTCGTTCTATCTACATTATGCGTCACACATTAGTTGTAAGAGAATACAATGGTCACAATTAATAAGGATTCTTGGCATAACACTTAATAACCACTCTGTCGGCTTCCGTTTGGCTGTAGAGACAATGGTTTTAAGCCTCGGATCATACACCATTTTGAATATTTGTGTGTGTGTGTGTGTGTGTGTGTGTGTGTTCGTGCGGGGCCAGCGGGTGTGAGGCTAATGAATCTTACTCAGGAGTGACAGTCTCTGGCAACATATACTGTAAGGTACACTGATAATGAATGTTGTTCTTGAAAGATTGTGTCGCTGTTTTCTTCTGCCTTTTTCTTGGATTCTAGTTGGTGTGGTAGTAACTGTGAGGGATCTCTTAGACACTCATTCTTAGGTGATTCATTTATAGCCAATCCAGGATAAGAGTCAATGACACAGTTCTGCTAGACGCTGGGGGCAATTCCTTCCTAGGGACGTTCCATATTGTAAATTCTCATTACGCCTAGCGTCCTCTTGAATTCACCGGAGACAGTTTATGTGAAAGCTGACACACCATGGCTCATGGCTGCGTATGTGGTCCATGATTTATTTCGTGCTTGGAAGTACTGAAGACACAGGCCCGGCCAAGGTCAATTCTTTTGTTGGTTGTCAGCGAAATGCATTCCCGAATCTTTCTTTTGATTTTCAAAATTTTCTCTTTTTACTTTGTTTTCTTATTTTCCCAGTTACGTCCTTCTTCAAAATCTTCTTGCAGCTCCTCTTCTCCCATTATCTTTATTCTATAATCTTCTCCCCTTCCCCTTCTTCCCATCCTTCTTCACTAACGTAATTTCCTCCCCGCCTGTTTGTAGCAGTAGAAGGTATAAGGAGACTAGTGGGCGAGGTAGAACATAATTATATAGTGAGGATGTTGAAGAATTGGAGAGGGAGGTAGTTGATGCTGGCTTGTTACTAAGGGTTGTGTAAGTGTTTCACTATGAATACGATGATTTATGCATTCAGTGGTATCTTCAGATTTAGTGTGGGAGAAGAGTGACTGACTATAGGTCTTAAAACACCAATCATTAAGGTTGATTGACCCGAGGTAGACAGCATCCACAGGGGTAGTGTTTACAGTCGAGTGCCTCCCTTATACCAGTCAGCTAACCATTCCATCAGTTCACATATATATGAAGTAGCCACACATCCCAGCAGTCAGTCAGCTTACCAGTTAGTCCACAGACCAGCCAGCCAGGCATCTCACTCGTCCCCGTTCTTAACCTTCACCCCATTACTTAACCAGTTTTATAAAGATGTTTTGATTGATCCTCTCCCTTCTCCAGTCTTCCGATTATTCCCAGTCACACCCGTAACTGAGCTGTAAGGGTTTTACGTTGTCAGGCACAATAGAAAAGAACTCTGGGTGTTTCTGGTGACTAGCGTGCTGCACACACACACACACACACAACACTCCCAGCCTTGGTAATAGTGATGTTGATAGTGACATGTAGGGTGGTGAGTTATGTTAACTAAACAACCCTCATTTTTCACATTTTAAAAAGTCATCAACATGTTGTGCAATAGAGAAGTGTTTTGGCCTTAAGTTGAGACGCATTTACGTTCGCTCCAGCACCTGTTTTGTAAACAGAATCAATGAGACCTGCAACTGAATTTGTTTATAGGTAGGAGGTGACCTGTCAGTTGTGGCTTATGCGGGATCACTCACTGCTCGTGTAGTCCCCATTGTTGTTTGAAAGATTAACTTTGCAGATCAGTGGAACTGGGGTGATGATGACTCTACAAGTTCGCTGATATTTCGTAACTTTACTCTCTTGTAGGTCAGACGACTGTATTCATAGTCACTACATCTCCCAACCGATCGGGAGCATCGAGAGGTGTCGTTATTCAAAAATGCCCACAGGTCCAAAGGCAGTTCAGGTGGTTTGATTTCCTATCGTTGGAACAAATTTTGATATATTGAGATAGAACATATTCAAAATTGGTAAGAAATACATTTGTTGGTGTTTGAAAGTCGTGTGTTCGTACATATTCAAAGATTGTCAGTTATTTTCAAGAGTTTATTAATCTCACTGATCGTGAGCGTGTGACCGTACACCAACGAACACCGAGCCACCAATATTCAAGTCAGGAGTACTCCTGACCTGAGTATTGGTGACGCGGTGTTCGCTTTGGAAAGAAACGGAAACATACACTTGTGGAGGACCTCTACAAGTATATGTTGCATGTATATAACCAAGGTGGTGTACCTATCAATCTTGCATGTTTATGTACTACTTGATAATTTATGTTTCTAGAGAGAGAAATGAGGAAGGTTTACATCTGTATTACTGTGCTTCACTTTGCCGGAGACAAACTGGTATATATAACGAAAAGACTGACTGGGTCACCATAAAAAAGGGAAGTGAATACTTAACCAGGAATTCCTGGCTGGGCATACTGGAGGCTACGTGGCCGGGATGTTAAGCCGGATTGGAATAAGAGTCGTTAGGTTTGGTTCCTTAGATTTGCCTCAATATAGTCGGTGCCAGACCATGTTGGTTATTCTCACGTTTCACAATTGCCAAGCTAACCAAACTGACCTATTACAATAAAAAATAATACGTGGAAATGCATTAGGGAGCTTACAATATACCTGGTTACAAATCTTCTTAATTACAAAATTGTAACCAGGTGAGAAGGTTGGGTCACCTTACCCTCTGACCTGACTCCCGACCGTTACCGTGCTATTTAAAGATTAGTAGGGTCATCACCTAATACCTGACCATTGTGGACCTGGTCTCACCCTCCTCTGTATATATACACCTTGTTTTGTACTCCTCTTTAGTCTGTACTCACCCCTGAAGATGTGAATTACACGAAAGCGCTTGGGAACTTCGTGTTTACTTCTTTCCTTGTGGTTATCAGCATATACCTAGATCACGCGCACCTACAGTGATTTACTTGCATATATATATATATATATATATATATATATATATATATATATATATATATATATATATATATATATATGTGTGTGTGTGTGTAACCGGTCGGAATTTACTGGACTTTAATTTCTCACTTGACTTGGGGTTTATTAAAGATTAATAGATGGTAATGGCAGTGGAAGCGCCCCTTTGAGAAAAATCCCGAACCAGCACAAGAACACTTAAATCTACTAAACAAAATGAATTGCCCGTGACCCGTGGAAGGATAGCCTCTGTGACTGGGATGAATGAGACACACTGTAAAATTTAGACACTTATATTCCCTCCAACTCTACAAACACAATCAAATAATGGTACACCAATATGCGCACCTCTTAACTTGAACTTAAAACACTACTCTGGGGAATAAAAGTTATACATGATATAGAAATTATTAGAAACTCAGGCAACAATAAATTTGAAGTATTAAGAAATGTTGCTTGCACACATGAAACAGGCCTTAAGGGCTTTCAACAAAATAATATCCAGCACTGAGAAAATGGTATTCAAAAATAAGAAATTAATAATTCCACCATGAATAGGCCTAAAGGGCACTCAATATAATTATGTTACACCAACAGATGCAGGCCTTAAGGGTTTTCAACAAAATAATATCAGTCACTGAGGAAATGGTATCAAAAAATAAGAAATTAAATACTCTACAATGAATAGGCCTTAAGGGCACTCAATATAATTATATTACCCCAACAGATGCACAATTCCTAACCTAACTTAAACACTACTCTGGGGAACAAAGGTTATACCTGAGGTCGGGATTATGAAGAAAAATTAGATGCATTAAAAGAATCAAATCACAGTATCACTCTGGTTCCACTTAGTGACACAAACATTCAAACAACAATACTATGAAAATTATTTAAGAAATATTAAACCACACACGTCAAGATAACATCAGTAACTGAGAAATGGTATTAACTACACACAAATATCGTCACTATTATTGATTTGTTACTGGGTCCACCAATACTCGTGAACCATGCTCAACCCAACTCAACATACACTCGTAATAAGGGAGATAAAATGTTCTTCTTGGTATCCCCTAGACTCATGGTCTCAGTGTGTGACCCTGTATCACTCAGCTGGCCTCACTTTGCCCCCAGTACATCCATGAAACGGAAGGGAGTGAGCAAATCAGACCTTGTACAGTTGAGAGAAGCTTTAGCTTCCCGTTAGCAAGAGGGTTTCACTAAACTGCTCGAGACATGTGGTGTTGTGAGACGAGGTAAAGGAGGCTGATGACCCCAACAATCGTCCCGTCGTCAGCTGGGCACTCAGACGGCTAGATTCCCTCAAGAGATCCTTTGATACCCCGCTAAACAGTAACAGGCCTACACTGATCAGTCCAATGGCAACAATCGCCACCCTCAATCATCAACGGCAGTCAATCTCTCGCATCAAACTCCGGTCACTCAGGTCAACTCTGGTCAAGTGGGTTCTGACGGAAACCCTGAAATTAACTCACTGTTAGCTTTCGTGTAATTCACATCTTCAGGGGTGAGTACAGACTAGTCTGTACTCACCCCTGAAGATGTGAATTACACGAGAGCACTTGGGAACTTCGTGTTTTCTTCTTTCCTTGTGGTTATCAGCATATATATATATATATACAATCAACACCTCAACCCCCCAGGATTCGAACCCACGGCCCACGAGCCCATGACTGTGACCGGGGAAATGTATATATATATATATAATCAACGACCTCACCAGCAAGGAATCGAACCCTCGACCTACTGGGTGTGACTAGGGAACGCTTACCGGCTAGGCCACAAGGACACAAAAGCAGTTCTAGACTCTGTTATATTTCACACAGAGCCTGTTCATCGAGCTGATGGCGCTGTGAACCTCATTGGGAAGCTGCCCGTGCCTCGTATGTGGTGTCAGTAGCATTTTACCGAATCCAGCTGGTATGAAACGCGAGGTACATATATATACTTCATTTTTAGTCCATTTAACACGCGGACTTTGAACATATAATCAACGACCTCACCAGCAAGGAATCGAACCCTCGACCTACTGGGTGTGACTAGGGAACGCTTACCGGCTAGGCCACAAGGACACAAAAGCAGTTCTAGACTCTGTTATATTTCACACAGAGCCTGTTCATCGAGCTGATGGCGCCGTGAACCTCATTGGGAAACTGCCCGTGCCTCGTATGTGGTGTCAGTAGCATTTTACCGAATCCAGCTGGTATGAAACGCGAGGTACATATATATACTTCATTTTTAGTCCATTTAACACGCGGACTTTGAACATATAATCAACGACCTCACCAGCAAGGAATCGAACCCTCGACCTACTGGGTGTGACTAGGGAACGCTTACCGACTAGGCCACAAGGACACAAAAGCAGTTCTAGACTCTGTTATATTTCAAAGTCCGCGTGTTAAATGGACTAAAAATGAAGTATATATATGTACCTCGCGTTTCATACCAGCTGGATTCGGTAAAATGCTACTGACACCACATACGAGGCACGGGCAGTTTCCCAATGAGGTTCACGGCGCCATCAGCTCGATGAACAGGCTCTGTGTGAAATATAACAGAGTCTAGAACTGCTTTTGTGTCCTTGTGGCCTAGCCGGTAAGCGTTCCCTAGTCACACCCAGTAGGTCGAGGGTTCGATTCCTTGCTGGTGAGGTCGTTGATTATATGTTCAAAGTCCGCGTGTTAAATGGACTAAAAATGAAGTATATATATATATATATTTTTACTATATACTAGCGGAATCGCTCTTTCGCTAGGCCACGGTAGTACGCCACCCTCAGGGAGGTTCCACATTGTCTCACTGTAGTGCATTAAGGTAGACCACATTTTTTGTTTTGCCATTTGCAGCAAGTATGTAGAGATTTTTGCCAGTTCCCACCCCGGAGCATCCAACATAGAACTGTCCATGAGAGAAGCAAGGAAACACCAGGTTTAGGCTAACCATCTTTAGGGACTGTCCCTGGCATTTGTAGATGGTCATGGCAAAGCTCACTTCAACCGGGAACTGAAGTCGCTTTAACGAAAAAAGCAGAGTCAGTGGTGATGAGAGGTATCCTTGTTATAAAAACGTCTTCTCCTTTAGCCTTTCCTGTCATTATTGTAGCTTCCAGTACATGTGGCATCATGTTCTTCACGACCAGTCTTGTGCCATTGCAGAGGATTAGTGGTTCAAGATTTCTTAAGAGCATTGTAGGAGTTCCAATCTTGAGAGTGAGGTGGTGCAGAGGCATTCCAGCGGGTTCCAAAGAATTAAGGAATTCTGCAGGGTATTGGACTGCTTGGTCCTGGTCGATTACAGTATCAACAGATTTGAACGAGGCCTCACTGCCTGGAAGCCTCTCTGGTAGAGTCATGTTGATTTCAGCCACTGTTTCATTCTTTCGTGCCAAAATGGCGCGTTCACGCAGCCACTTGTGGTCCTTGTAGTGGTGGATAATGTTTGGGTAGACCATGTTAGTGAGCTCAGTTGAGGACTTAAGAACATTTCCACATCCTTCAGGAATGATTATTTGTCCTTCTTGAATCAACAGGGAAAGTTCCATTCCCAATCTGTGGTAGAAGGTTTGCAAACCGTCCAGCATCCTGATCTCCTTGTAGATGTACTATCATGTTTATGGATAGGGTCAGTGTCTGAACACTTCTCCAAAGGTATGATGGCTTGAGGCACGGATTCAGTTCATCAGCTGGAGTGCTTCGAGGAATGACCATTGTTATGCCACCCATGAGCTGGTCATTTTCTCGGATGTCTTCCAAAGTCCTGTCCAATGCTTCAAACGCTAACTTGTGAGATAAAGTGCATTCATCCCAGACTATGAGGCATTTTTCTAAGAGTCTTGCCTTTGCTGAACCTTTTTTGATGTTGCACACTGGATTCTCATTGTGAGCGAGGTTGAGAGGCAGTTTAAAAGTTGAGTGTGCAGTACGTCCTCCTTCTAGTAGTGTTGCAGCAATGCCTGAGGATGCCACAGCAAGAGCAATTTTCCACCGATGACGTACTTTGGCCAACAGAAGGTTGATCAGGAATGTTTTTCCTGTCCCGCTAGATGCATCAAGAAAGATCATACCTCCCTGCTCCGCTTTTATCGCTTGCAAGATCTATTCATACGCATTTGCTTGATCAGGCACCAGGTGAGGCTCATTTTCTTCAAGAAAATTCACCAAAACTTCAACTGCGTAGTCTGTCTCTCTGAGCAACTCCCTGTTTGCAGCTACTGGTTCTTCTCGGTTTGGGGAAGGCAATCAAAAATCATCAGGTTTTCTCCGCATAGCTCCATCACTTTGTCTTCCAGCATGATCAGAGCTCTGTTGAACATGTCATCCATGAACTCAATCTCTTGACCAGGATGTTCTCTTCTTGCTTGATGAAGCAGATCCTCTGAAAGACTTTCTTGGTGGTTTTTACAGAGGTGTCTTGGGTTGGAAAGTCCACATGTAGCAATCATGATGGCAAACAGGTTCCTCATTCTCATTGGCGATTGAGTAGCTGCTGCCTCTTCTAATGTGTCATTCCAGTGACCATCATCTTCCAGTAGGCCAAGGAGATTGCACGCTTCCTGATAGGTTCTGCAGACTTGTCCATTCACTGTCTTGAGTGCTGCATATGATGTTGGGCCACGGATGTGGTGCAAAAGTAGTCTCAAACAATAGCATTCAAAGTTGTTGGGGTGAACCGTGCAGACACGTCCCAAAGCATTGCCTGACTTTATCCCTGCATATCCTTCAACATCGGATCCTTGAGCTCTTCTCTGGAACTTTTTCATTGAAGCCTGCCATATGTAGAACTTGGGTACGTCAACATACAGGAGTATTTGAGCAAACTCATCTTCCTGTGAAAGTTTAAAGAATGCAGTGAGAATGGTATCAGCAGGATTTGCCCATTTGATTTTGGAGGGACTCTTCTGCGAAGTAAATTCTTTGTCCATTTTCCAGGTGAACAGCCAGATGAACTACTGTTGGACATCGTTCGTGTATGGGAAAACTAAAAATTCTCCATAGGGCTTCATTGCTGCAAATAAAACGGCCTTATTGAAACTGTGTCACCTCATCATGATTCCCATCCTTTTCCAATGCAAAGATCGCTTGGTCAGAGCCTTTGTTGACGAATTTGCAGACATACTTGATGGACTTGACTAAATTGCAGAACTCCACATTGACGTACGCATTGAATGCTTTACTCAAAAGAGGAATGTAGGTGACCACCCATTTGTTGTCTACTGTTATTTCACTGTCTGTTCCAGGTCGCAATACTGCTGTAAAACCTCCATCGCCTGGCGCTCTTCTCCTATACTGAGGATAGACATATTCTCCACTCTGAGTATACCTTTATCAGGACTTTTGGGAAGTTTTTGGTGCAACGTCCATCTTTTATGCATGGAGGGTGTCTGTTGAATGGTCCACATGGCCCATGAATCAATTGCTTCTTGATAATCTCATAGAGAACTGGATCTTCTTCTGGATCAGGAAACTCTGCTCGTATGCAGTTGTCAATCATGTTCGGTCGAAGTTTCTCATTCAGCCAGATCAAGACATGGGTATGTGGTAGACCTCTTTTCTGCTACTCAATGGAATACTTGTTGCACCGTGTAGGGCCAAAGATGAACAGTTCATGAACGGTGTATATAAGTTCCACCATGTTTTTCACTACAACGGCACAGCAAAGTATATTTTTTTACCATTAAACTGTCATTATTTTATTGTCTAATCATCACTACATATAACATCATCCATCATCACTACATATAACATCATCCATCATAACTACATATAACATCATCCATCATCACTACATATAACACCACCCATAATCACTACATATAACATCATCCATCATCACTACATATAACACCACCCATCATCACTACATATAATATCATCCATCATCACTACATATAACATCATCCATCATCACGACATATAACATCATGCATCATCACTACATATAACACCATCCATCATCACTAAATATAATACCATCCATCATCACTACAAATCGATAAAGTAGTTTCCGAGATTCTCGTGCGGACACACACACTCACAAACACACAGACATACTTCTTTGTTTTATATATATATATATATATATATATATATATATATATATATATATATATATATATATATATATATATATATATATATATATATATATATATATGCAAGTAAATCACTGTAGGTGCGCGTGATCTAGGTATATGCTGATAACCACAAGGAAAGAAGAAAACACGAAGTTCCCAAGCGCTTTCGTGTAATTCACATCTTCAGGGGTGAGTACAGACTAGAAAGAGAAATACAAATCAAGGTGTATATATACAGAGGAGGGTGAGACCAGGTCCACAATGGTCAGGTATTAGGTAATGACCCTACTAATCTTTAAATAGCACACAACGGTTGGTGGTCAGGTCAGATGGTCAGGTGACCCGGCCTTCTCACCTGGTCACAAATCTTCTTACTTACAAAATTGTCCAGCTTGTACATGCCGTTACTCAAATTCATGTTGAATGCTTCGGTATGTTTAATAAGACTAGATTCTATGATGTTCCTACTGTCAATTGAATTACATGGTAATATTGAGGAGGCATTATCCCAGTCAATGCAATGCTTGTTATCCCTCAAATGAACAAACAGAGCATTGGATTCCTGGCCTGTCCTAACACTGTATTTGTGTTGTTTAATTCTAGTTGCAAGATCTTTACCTGTCTGGCCTAAGTAAAACATATTACATTCCTTGCATGGAACTTTATAAATGCAACCAATTGTGTTGTTGGGGGAGTTCTTGATTAACATTTGTTTAACAGTGCATGAGTTTTTAAATGCCACATTGACGTTCCAGGTTTTTAGTTGTGAAGGAATGTGTGAGAAATTTTTGTGAAATGGTAATATTAAGATATTCTTATGGTCATGGGTGGGCTTGGGATCAGTTCTATAAAAAGTTTTCTTAGTAATGTTTAGGCATTTGCCTATGAAAGATCTAGGGTATTTAAGGTTTGAGCCAATATTATATATATATATTTGTATTCCTCATCGATGAATTCCGGACTGCAAATTCTCAAGGCACGTAAAAACATTGTAGTAAATACTGACTGTTTGGCTTTATTATGGTGGGCAGAATAATAATGAATGTATGAACACACATTGGTTGGTTTTCTATAAATACTGAACTTAAAAGTGTTACCTATTCTGTGTATCAGACAGTCTAGGAATGGCAATTTACAGTCTTGCTCTAATTCCACAGTGAATTTGATCGAGGGGGCTAAGTTGTTAAGTTGTGGCAGGAAAGCTTTTAGGTCCTCATTACATGGCCAGAGACATAATACATCATCAACATATCTAAACCAGACTGCTGAGGGTGGTAAAATATTACTTAATAGTTTCTTTTCAAAGAATTCCATATATAGGTTGCTTAATACAGGTGAGAGTGAATTACCCATTGCCATACCAAATTTTTGAGCATAATATTCCCCATTGAATTCGAATTTGCAATCCTTAATACATAGTTTGATGAGTTCGATGAAGTCGTCTTTCGAGACGGGCAGTGAAATATCATCCAGGGAATCTATGAGGAACTCTAGTAAATCATCAACTGGGACCTTTGTAAAGAGTGATGTTACATCAAAGCTGACCAGTTTAAAATCATAATTAATGTGTAAGTTATTGAGTTTATCAACCAGATCCATATTATTCTTGATATTGGAGTTAGAAATGTTGCCAACTAGGGGATTTAGTAAAGAAACTAACCATTTAGATAGTTTATAAGGGATTGACCCAACTGAGCTAATGATGGGTCTTGCTGGGTTATTGGGCTTGTGGGTCTTGATTACACCGTACATGTATGGCAGTGGAGGGGACGTTGAAGTAAGATGTTTAATGAGAGTAGCTTTGCCTCTCAATAGGGACTTCAGTTTTTTGTTGAACTGGGTGTTGACAGTGTTGAGAGGATTATTTATGAGTTTAGAATATGTTGTAGTATCACATAAAAGGTCATTCATTTTAGAGATATAGTCATCTTTGTTTAAAATCACTACTGTGTTGGCTTTATCTGCTTTAGTGACATGTAGATCCTTATTTTTCTTAAGGGCTTGGATTGCTTTGGTGAATCTTTCTGGACAGTTTGGAACACAAGGCTTGGACATAGATGCATACACAACACCTTTACACATGTTCACTTCTTCACTTGTCAAATTACTGAATTTCTCCAAATTGCAAAATGCTCTGGCTATGTCAACACTGTCGACTCCCTTGTTAGAACCATCAAAACTTAAACCATAGCCGAGGGCACACAAGGTATCATTGTCTAGTTGTTTAGAGGAGAGATTCACTACACAGTTGTTATTGGCATCCTTAGTCCAATCACTATTTCTAATAAGGAGTGCCAATTTGTGGTCTATCTTAACTTGAAGATCAGAACGCTCACGTCTCAGGTTATCAAAACAGTAGTCCAACATGAACTTTTTCCAATAACTCAGTATGGTCATATTAAAAGCACGTTTTTTTTGTCTTACAATACGGAAGGCTTCATCCACTTCAATTTTCTTTATTTCAAAATGTTTCTTAAGGATGATTTCTTGGAACTCATCAAAGGGGTGGTCAGACATCTTCAGGACACGTTGTGGGAGGATTGATCTAGGCATAACTTTTTCACTAAGGCATGTCTGGAGAAATTTCAAACGTATTTTCAATTTGTGGGCCTTGATCATCGAAGAGGAGTATTCAGTAACGAAAGGAGACAGCCAGGACAGCTTGTAGAGAGGATGAAGAAGTGGCGCATGGAATCCATCTGACCTGACCACCAACCGTTGTGTGCTATTTAAAGATTAGTAGGGTCATTACCTAATACCTGACCATTGTGGACCTGGTATCACCCTCCTCTGTATATATACACCTTGATTTGTATTTCTCTCTCTAGTCTGTACTCACCCCTGAAGATGTGAATTACACGAAAGCGCTTGGGAACTTCGTGTTTTCTTCTTTCCTTGTGGTTATCAGCATATATATTTATATATATATATATATATATATATATATATATATATATATATATATATATATATATATATATATATATATATATATATATATATATATTTCATGTAAATCCACAATGAAAACGTGGATAAGATATATCTTGATAAAATCACACGGGAAAATGGAAACAACGGAGTACCTTAGCTTTCGTCTTTATTCAAGACATCTTCAGAGGCAACTGGATTACATGGACAGAGAGAGGCTTAAATATACAGGGTGACCTTAAAAACATGAGGTCAGGTCATAATGATGACATCCACTAATCTATGTTTTTAAGGTCACCCTGTATATTTAAGCCTCTCTCTGTCCATGTAATCCAGTTGCCTCTGAAGATGTCTTGAATAAAGACGAAAGCTAAGGTACTCCTTTGTTTCCATTTTCCCGTGTGATTTTATCAATAATATATATATATATATATATATATATATATATATATATATATATATATATGCTGATAACCACAAGGAAAGAAGAAAACACGAAGTTCCCAAGCGCTTTCGTGTAATTCACATCTCCTAGTCTGTACTCACCCCTGAAGATGTGAATTACACGAAAGCGCTTGGGAACTTCGTGTTTTCTTCTTTCCTTGTGGTTATCAGCATATACCTAGATCACGCGCACATACAGTGATTTACTTGCATATATATATATGTATATATATATACTTCATTTTTAGTCCATTTAACACGCGGACTTTGAACATACAATCAACGACCTCACCAGCAAGGAATCGAACCCTCGACCTACTGGGTGTGACTAGGGAACGCTTACCGGCTAGGCCACAAGGACACTAAAAGCAGTTCTAGACTCTGTTATATTTCACACAAAGCCTGTTCATCGAGCTGATGGCGCCGTGAACCTCATTGGGAAACTGCCCGTGCCTCGTATGTGGTGTCAGTAGCATTTTACCGAATCCAGCTGGTATGAAACGCGAGGTACATATATATACTTCATTTTTAGTCCATTTAACACGCGGACTTTGAACATACAATCAACGACCTCACCAGCAAGGAATCGAACCCTCGACCTACTGGGTGTGACTAGCGAACGCTTACCGGCTAGGCCACAAGGACACTAAAAGCAGTTCTAGACTCTGTTATATTTCACACAAAGCCTGTTCATCGAGCTGATGGCGCCGTGAACCTCATTGGGAAACTGCCCGTGCCCGTGCCCGTGCCGCGTTTCATACCAGCTGGATTCGGTAAAATGCTACTGACACACATACGAGGCACGGGCAGTTTCCCAATGAGGTTCACGGCGCCATCAGCTCGATGAACAGGCTTTGTGTGAAATATTACAGAGTCTAGAACTGCTTTTAGTGTCCTTGTGGCCTAGCCGGTAAGCGTTCCCTAGTCACACCCAGTAGGTCGAGGGTTCGATTCCTTGCTGGTGAGGTCGTTGATTATATATATATATATGTATATATATATATATATTTATACATATATACTATAGCACTAACCGAATTTCTGTCTCTCTGTCTGTTTGTCTGTCTGTGCAGTTAAAACGGCACAATCGTTTTTCATGAAACTTGGTGGAAAAATCGCAAAAAATTCGTAGAGTAAAACAAACCTGGTCCCATATCGATGGTTTGCTTAGGAAGCCATTACATAACCATTTTATTTACATTGGAAAACGATGCAAGTCTACGGACTTGGCGCACCCCCATTCGCTGGACGCTGTCAGCCCACGATTGCAGTTTATCGTACGGCTCCTTCCTCCTGCCCCCACTTTTTTTCTTAGCCTACTTTTTTTTAATGTTGTTTGGATTAGTAAAGGACGGAAGATGAGTAAATAGAAGAATAAAGAAGGGAAAACATAAAATAGTTAGAGATAACAGGTGAGGGGGATCTGAGTTTCATCATGCGTCTGGATGCGCAGTTTCAACGTTACTAGACGACCTTACAGCTACAATGTATACTTATTCCTGTGGCTCATGGAAATGGAGAAGCGATAAATAGATAATAACAGGAATGCTTGGAGAAGATGACTACAATAGACACAGGGTGAATATAGACAGTCAAAACAGACAGGAGGTTGACAAAAATAGACAGACTCATACATGCACAAGTAGAAAATATGACAACTAACATGACAGACAGACAGCTGACTGATTGGTTCACATTAGACAAACAGGCAGACACACGCCAACAACGGATAAGACAGACAGATTTGACGACACAAAGAGTACAGACAGGCACATGAACAGACAGTTGGGATGGCAATAGACAGGACGGATAGACTTGAGACAGATTAGAAGGCATTTATAAACAAGAATAACACCAAGTTGACCATAGCTGCGTCAGTGAGGGTAGGAGGTCTTATATCCACCAGCGTAAATAATAGGACGCATTGACAACTAACACCCTCACGCGGAAAAAACATCGATGATCGGTCAGTCATGTGAGATGGGCCTAAAACTGACTAACGTAAATGAAGACTATGATGACTTAACACAGGTGATGACTTATGCAGATGGTGACTAATATAACCAGAATCAAGGTCACTTCTCTTCATAATATAATTTATATCGGAATGATCATCGGTGATTCATAATAATTTTTTTTTATGATTTTAACCTCTCCTTATGGCGAATATTTATTCTATTCATTCTTATAGTATATTAGATACTGTAAGTATCACGACCATGATTATAACAACCACGACCATGATTATAACAACCACGACTATGATTATAACACCCACGACCATGAATATAACAACCACGCCCAAGATTATAACAACCACGACTATGATTATAACAACCACGACTATGATTATAACAACCACGACCATGATTATAACAACCACGCCCAAGATTATAACAACCACGACCATGATTATAACAACCACGACCATGATTATAACAACCACGACAATGATTAAAACAACCACGACCATGACTATAACAACCACGACCATGATTATAACAACCACGACCATGATTATAACAACCACGACTATGATAAAAAACAACCACGACCATGACTATAACAACCACGACCATGATTATAACAACTATGACCATGATTATAACAACCACGACTATGATCTTAACCACGACAATAATTATAGCAACCACGACTATGATTATAACAAGCACGACGATGATTATGACACCCACGACCATGATTATAACAACTACGACCATGATCATAAACATGACCATGATTATAACAACAACGACTATGATTGTAACAACCACGACCATGATTATAACAACCACGGCCATGATTATAACAACCACGACCATGATTATAACATCGACGACTATGATTATAACAACCACGGCCATGATTATAACAACCATGACCATGATTATAACAGCGACGACCATGATTATAACAACCACGACTATGATTATAGCAACCACGACCAAGAATATAACAACCACGCCCAAGATTATAACAACCACGACTATGATTATAACAACCACGACTATGATTATAACAACCACGACCATGATTATAACAACCACGCCCAAGATTATAACAACCACGACCAAGATTATAACAACCACGACCATGATTATAACAACCACGACTATGATTAAAACAACCACGACCATGACTATAACAACCACGACCATGATTATAACAACCACGACCATGATTATAACAACCACGACTATGATTAAAACAACCACGACCATGACTATAACAACCACGACCATGATTATAACAACCACGACTTTGATCTTAACCACGGCAATAATTATAACAACCACGACTATGATTATAACAACCACGACGATGATTATAACACCCACGACCATGATTATAACAATTACGACCATGATCATAAACATGACCATGATTATAACAACAACGACTATGATTGTAACAACCACGACCATGATTATAACAACCACGGCCATGATTATAACAACCACGACCATGATTATAACAACGACGACTATGATTATAACAACCACGACCATGATTATAACAACCACAACCTTGATTATAACAACCACGACTATGATTATAACACCCACGACCATGACTATATCAGCTACGACCATGATCATAGCCACGACCATGATTATAACAACCACGACCATGATTATAACAACCACAACCTTGATTATAACAACCACGACTATGATTATAACACCCACGACCATGACTATATCAGCTACGACCATGATCATAGCCACGACCATGATTATAACAACCACACAACCACGACCATGATTATCTCATATACTATAGGAATAGCCTTGTGTCTGTGTGTGTGTCTGTTCTGGGCAGCCGAAATGGCACAATCGTTTTCATCAAACATGGTGGAAAAATCGATAAAATTCATAGAGTGGAACAAACCTGGTCCCATGTCGAAGGTTTGTTTAGGAAGGCATTAATTAACCATTTTATTTACGCTGGTAAACGATGTCACTGTACGCTGCCAGCCTTTCAGCGGTTGAGCACTAGCCAAACACGAGCATTCGAATTTTCACGCTTTGGTAAACTGTACCACCGGAGTCCCCACAGTGCACGAAGTGTCCATGATCACTTATCTGTCTGCCTGTTTTGGGCAGCCGAAAAGGCACAATCGTTTTTCATCAAACTTCGTGGAAAAATCGCAAAAAATTCGTAGAGTGGAACAAGCCTGGTCCCATATCGATGGTTTCTTTAGGAAACCATTACATAACAATTTTATTACCCTGGAAAACGATGCAAGTCTACGGACTTGGAGAACCCTCATTCGCTGGAAGCTGTCAACTGACCATTCTCTGACCTCTCAGGCGACATGTGGTAAATGGTACATTAGCAGCTTCCAGATGTCGCCAGGCACATTTATCTAAACGTGTGGTGACATGAAACAGGGGCATTGCCACACGCTACTGACTAGAGAAGTAATGTATATATATAGAGTACATGCACGGTATACATACAACATACAGAATATACATACACAGAGTGGAGAAAATGGCTATCCTCAGTACAGGAGAAGAGCGATGGAAGTCTTACAGCAGTGTTACGACCTGGAACAAACAGTGAAATAACACTAGACAACAAATGGGTGGTCCCCTACAATCCTCTTTTGAGTAAAGCATTCAATACTCACATCAATGTGGAGTTCTGCAATTCAGTCAAGTCCATCAAGTATGTCTGCAAATACGTCAACAAAGGCTCTGACCAAGCGATCTTTGCATTGGAAAAGGATGGAAATAATGATGAGGTGACACAGTTTCAGCAGGTCCATTATATATGCAGCAATGAAGCCCTATGGAAAATTTTTAATTTTCCCATACACGAACGCTGTCCAACAGTAGTTCATCTGGCTGTTCACCTGGAAAATGGACAAAGAGTATACTTCACAGAAGAGTCCCTCCAAAATCAAATGGGCAAATCCTGCTGATACCATTCTCACTGCATTCTTTAAACTTTCACAGGAAGATGAGTTTGCTCAAATACTCCTGTATGTTGACGTACCCAAGTTCTACATATGGCAGGCTTCAATGAAAAAGTTCCAGAGAAGAGCTCAAGGATCCGATGTTGAAGGATATCCAGGGATAAAGTCAGGCAACGCTTTGGGACGTATCTACACGGTTCACCCCAACAACTTTGAATCTATTGTTTGAGACTACTCTTGCACCACATCCGTGGCCCAACATCATATGCAGCACTCAAGACAGTGAATGGACAAGTCTGCAGAACCTATCAGGAAGCGTGCAATCTCTTTGGCCAACTGGAAGATGATGGTCACTGGAATGACACATTAGAAGAGGCAGCAGCTACTCAATCGCCAATGAGAATGTGGAACCTGTTTGCCATCATGATTGCTACATGTGGACATTCCAACCCAAGACAGCTCTGGAGAAACCACCAAGAAAGTCTTTCAGAGGATCTGCTTCATCAAGCAAGAAGAGAACATCCTGGTCAAGAGATTGAGTTCATGGATGACATGTTCAACATGGCTCTGATCATGCTGGAAGACAAAGTGATGGAGCTATGCGGAGAAAACCTGATGATTTTTGATTGCCTTCCCCAAACCGAGAAGAACCAGTAGCTGCAAACAGGGAGTTGCTCAGAGAGACAGACTACGCAGTTGAAGTTTTGGTGAATTTTCTTGAAGAAAATGAGCCTCACCTGGTGCCTGATCAAGCAAATGCGTATGAATAGATCTTGCAAGCGATAAAAGCGGAGCAGGGAGGTATGATCTTTCTTGATGCATCTAGCGGGACAGGAAAAACATTCCTGATCAACCTTCTGTTGGCCAAAGTACGTCATCGGTGGAAAATTGCTCTTGCTGTGGCATCCTCAGGCATTGCTGCAACACTACTAGAAGGAGGACGTACTGCACACTCAACTTTTAAACTGCCTCTCAACCTCGCTCACAATGAGAATCCAGCGTGCAATATCAAAAAAGGATCGGCAAAGGCAAAACTCTTAGAAAAATGCAGCCTCATAGTCTGGGATGAAATCACTATGTCTCACAAGTTAGCGTTTAAATCATTGGACAGGAACTTGCAAGACATACGAGAAAATGACCAGCTCATGGCTGGCATTACAATGGTCATTGCTGGAGACTTTCGCCAGACCCTGCCTGTCATTCCTCGAAGCACTCCAGCTGATGAACTGAATGCGTGCCTCAAGGCATCATACCTTTGGAGAAGTGTTCAGACACTCACCCTATCCACAAACATGAGAGTACATCTACAAGGAGCTCAGAATGCTGGACGGTTTGCAAACCTTCTACCACAGATTGGGAATGGAAGTTTCCCTGTTGATTCAGAAGGACAAATAATCATTCCTGAAAGATGTGGAAATGTTGTAAAGTCCTCAACTGAGCTCACTAACATGGTCTACCCAAACATCATCCACCACTACAAGGATCACAAGTGGATTTACTTTTTTGTGCTCGACTCACGGTAAGCGACTCACCTGGACACCGGCGTATCTGGCGCACCAAAAAAAAAAAATCCTCGTTTTAATCTTGGTAAAAACTGATCTAATTAAACGGAAAATCCTTGTTGTTAGTTAATGTACCATTGTTCTATTTTGTCTTAATATATAAAAAGTAAACACATTTAACCCGGAAATATTAGATATAATCTCTATGTTTGTCATCACTGATATATATTTATCAGTGTGCAAGAAATTCACTGTAGGTGCGTGCGATCCAAGTATATACTGATAGCAACAAGGAAACAAGAAAACAGGAAGTTCCCAAGTGCTTTCGTGTAATTCACATCTTCAGGAGTGAGTACAGACTAAGGAGAAATACTTGACAAGGTAACACCTTTAAGTTCAGTATTTATAGCAAACTAACTAATTTGTGTTCATACATTCATTATCATTCTGCCCACCATAATAGCGTCAAACAGTCAGTATTTTCATCAATGTTTTTACGTGCTCTAAGAATATGCAGTCCGGAAGTCATTCATGAGGAATATATATATATATATATATATATATATATATATATATATATATATATATGCAAGTAAATCACTGTAGGTGCGCGTGATCTAGGTATATGCTGATAACCACCAGGAAAGAAGAAAACACGAAGTTCCCAAGCGCTTTCGTGTAATTCACATCTTCAGGGGTGAGTACTCACCCCTGAAGATGTGAATTACACGAAAGCGCTTGGGAACTTCGTGTTTTCTTCTTTCCTGGTGGTTATCAGCATATATATATATATATATTTTGATAAAATCACACGGGAGAATGGAAACAACGGAGTTCCTTAGCTTTCGTCTTTATTCAAGACATCTTCAGAGGCAACTGGATTACATGGACAGAGAGAGGCTTAAATATACAGGGTGGCCTTAAAAACATGAGGTCAGGTCATAATGATGACATCCACTAATCCACACACCAACAAACACGTAGAGGAGCTTAAGAGAAGGGTGGTGACGTGTGTGTTGGTGTGTGGATTAGTGGATGTCATCATTATGACCTGACCTCATGTTTTTAAGGCCACCCTGTATATTTAAGCTTCTCTCTGTCCATGTAATCCAGTTGCCTCTGAAGATGTCTTGAATAAAGACGAAAGCTAAGGTACTCCGTTGTTTCCATTCTCCCGTGTGATTTTATCAAGATTTATCTTATCCACGTTTTCATTGTGGATTTACATGATATATATATATATATATATATATATATATAGATATATATATATATATATATATATATATATATATATATATATATATTTCATTAGCCCAATAAAGCACGCGGACTTCTACATACAATCAACACCTCAACCCGCCAGGATTCGAACCCACGGCCCACAAGCCTATGTGTATATATATATATACACAAGTGATCGTGGGCCCTTCGTGCTCGGTGGCAAGTCCTGTGGTACAGTTTATCTTGGCGTGAAAGTTTGAACCCTCGTGCTTGGCTAGCGTGCAACCGCCGTCCCGCTGACAGGGTACAGCGACATCGTTTTCCAGATGGTCGTAGTTGTTATAATCATGGTCGTGGTTGTTATACTCATGGTCATGGTTGCTATAATCATGGTCGTGGTTGTTATAATCAAAGTCGTGGTTATGATCATAGTCGTGATTGATAATCATGGTCATGATTGTTATAATCATGGTCGTGGTTGTTATAATCATGGTCGTGGTTGTTATTATTATAGTCGTGGTTATTATAATCATGGTCGTGGTTGTTATAATCATGATCGTGGTTATTAGGTACTGTAAGTATCTAGTATACTATAGGAAGGAATAGAATAAAGGTTAGAATAATTAGTTAAAAAATTTTATACCATAAGGAGAGGTTAAAATCATAAAAAAAAATTATTATGAATCACCGATGATCATTCCGAGATAAATTATATTATGAAGAGAAGTGACCTTGATTCTGGTTAGATTAGTCACCAACTGCGTAAGTCATCACCTGTGTTAATAGGGTGTGTCATACGGAGGCGAATTTTTTTTTTTGACTTTGAAAAATTGGCCCATGGTATTAATGATGTAGTTCTATGTGCAGAATCATGTGATATCTTCAGATTTGAAAAGTTTTCATTTTTTGCGAGGTAAATTTTAACTTGAAATCTTATGAAAATTCAGTATTCCCACCCTTTTACCAACACCACTAAATAGCTTATTTAAAGTAAAGTAAATGTATCAGGTTAATTTATTAGGATGAAAATGATCCAGAATAGTGAAACGAATGATCTTGACACATTTATTAAATTTAATATTCCTTTAGAAAACAAAATCATCAAATAAAAAAACCGGTTTTACTACTACGACCCGGTGTTGCTGCACACCATAGAGAACATGTCTTTCTTGCTTCTGTTTCTACTCATCACCTCCCTGCTGACCACCTGAGCTCGGATGTAGCCTTCCCTCCTCTCCTGGCTGTACACATGACTGCTGGCCTCGCTCACTTGCTGTACACAACGCTCTATACTCTGGGTGTGCGAGGGCCAGGCAGGGACATGCATGGGGTTGTCCAGGAAAGCTCTGACTTGAACATTGGTGAGGCTGCAGGTAAGAGGGGGCTCACTGCCAGCCTGGATGTTATCCAGATCTATGAGATCAGTGAGGGTCTTGGCACCTAGATTGACTTCAGGAGTCTTCCTGACCCTGAAGGAATCGTCACCAACTGATTCGTCATGCCCAGATCCTCTCATAAGTCTCATATCCAAGATCTTTTTGACTGCCACTCTTCTCTCCTCCTCATCCTTACTGCAGAGCATTGTCTGCAGAACTGCCTCGGGATGAGCATACCAGGAAGATCTCCTCACAGTCTGCTCCACAATCTGAACAACCTTGGCTGACTCCTCAGGAGCTCAAGCTGGAAGAGAACATGCCTCGGACCTTCGGAGAACGATGACTTGACCTTGGTGTTGAACCAATTTGGCAAGTAGACACTCACGATGAATTGGACAATAAGTCTCAGGTTGTGAAGCTGGTTCCCTTTCAGTTTATGATGAGCGACCCAAATTCTGCAGAACCTGAGAGCCGTTGTGAGCCACCTAGAATGTGAGACTGGACCTATCTGCAGGTAAGCAAGTCTATCAGGCATGACCCCAGCTTTGATGGCACTGCAAATCATGTAACCATAGTACTGGTCAGTACTCAGGTCGTCAATGACAGTATGTGCAAGCTCAACGAGTGGTGGGCCAACTGTGATTTTTTCAAAGCTCGGATATATTTCTAACTCAGTGGCAGAGTCCAGCATCTTGCCAAGAGGACCAGACCATCTGTTGTTTGAAAGAGTCTTGCCATCCAGCTCCTGGATCAGATGTCTGAGTGGCAACTCGTTGGTGTGGAGGTCACAAACAATCCAGACCAGCTTCCTCCCAATCTTCCGCTCTATCCACTGTATGACCCCCCCTTGCCACCCTGTGTTCGTGTTGGTGCTGTCCCCTCCAATGGCCTGCAGGGTCTGGTCTACGTTCCTCTCTCTGAGCCAGTTCACAATGCTATCTGCCACTATCTCAGCTGGTTTCCTGATGTCATCTTTCTCTGGAGTGAAATGCCACAAATACTTCCCTCCTGGTTCACTGCAGCAGGAGTAGTGTTCCTCCTTCACCATGGCAGGGAACAACTTGTCAGAATCTCCAACTTTCATGAACACTCTAGTGTCATCCCTTCTCCCATCAAAGAACAAACAATTGATTCCATTTTCTTTTATCCCCTTATCAAACTCCTCTTCTAGGTTACTGACAAGTTTCTCCTGAGCTCTCCTTACTTTGTTATGATCTATCACCAGGTGAACATCATCAGGTGTTATCAAACCACCGTCAACCCAGGCAGCTGTTGCTATCTCTGGAGTTTCTCTGAGACCAGTGTGGTGTCGCATGCTGGCCAGAGCTATGCTCGGGATACCTTTCCTATTTCGAATCTTATGCCTGGAAGGTTTGGGATCATTATTTTCTGGGTTAGGGACAAAGTCACCATTCTCCTGGTCAGCATTCGGATCAGCCATGGGGAAGTCATTAAACTCTGAATCAGCTTGACTCCAATCATCGGCCTTTTTTACCTCACCCTGGGCCTTCTCAAGTCTCTTTTCCTCGGCAACTCTTCTCCTCTTCTGTCTCTCTGTGGCAGCCTCCTGTCTCTTGGACTCTGGAATATCTTGGCTAGAAATCATGAGAGTCCTATACTGCCAGTCTTCTCTCTCTGTGCTTTGACAAATGCCAGTTCGATCACAGGAATCTTCAGTTCACGCTTGCAAATACAGGAGATGTGGGCCTCGGATTTACAGTCACGATCGCATCCAAACTCAGGACAGAGAACAATTGGGCACTTGCAAGTAATTATGTCAAATAACTGGTCCAGTTGCTTGGCAAAGCTGTCCTTAACTGCAAGTTTTCCTCTCCCAAGAGAGATATCGCTTGCCTTTTCCCAACTGGCTAGCAGTCTCTCACTAATCTTCTTCTGACTTGTTATGACTGGAGGCTTGAACTGAGCGTTAGCCAGAGTGTACTGTGCCAAGACAGCTTTGGTCATATCACTGGCAATGTCTTTGTTTGTGTAAGTTCTTTGGTTCTTTTCACTGATTTGCCTGATTAAAACACCGTATCTCAAAGCATCTCTCAATGTAGGCAACTCCGACTTCAGGAGCTCTCTCCCAGACCCAAGATAGTGACTGAGATGGCTGGATTTTTGGTTCCTCGTCCTGACACAAGCAGCCATCGCAAATATTATCAACTTATAAATGCATCAGAATCTGAAACAGAAAAAAATATTGTTAATTGGGTTGTTAAAGAATGAAGTCAGAAAGCAATGTTCACTATTTAATTGTAATGCACTAATGCAGCTGTACGTTAGATTTTCGATAAATTTCACGCTAAAATTTACCTAGCAAAAGGTTGCAAAATATTGAAACTGAAATTATTTTCTGTTTATATACACTAAAATCTACCAAAAAAGTGATGGGCCATTAGTTTTAGCTGATCTTCCCTCCTATGACACACCCTACTCCCATAGTGTATGACAGTGTATCAGGTGTTGGTAAACAAGATCATAATAGATTTCTTTCATTGCTGTGAGAGTGAGTGACTGTCGAGTGTGATACATGATACAGCACTGCTTATTGACTTTACTGTGAATGGCTTGTATGTGGTTACTCCAGTTAAGATTCTCATCAGCAATAACTCCGAGGAATTTAGTATTTTGCTCGTGTTTGAGGACTGTATTACCAAGGTGCAGGGGGTCCAAGGCTGGGGGTAAATTTTCCTTCTGTGAAAGATCGTGTAGTGGGTTTTCTCAGGGTTAAGGTCAGTTTATTACGTATTACTCAGGTCCTGACTTTAGTCAATTCAGCGTTCATAGTTCTCATCAAGGAATGGAGGTCTGAGTTGCTTGCATAGAGATTATTATCGTCTGCAAATAAGTTGTATTTTTTTATGAGTGTGCTGGCGTGGACTATGTCGTTTATGTACAGCAAAAACAGTACTGGACCGAGAATGGAACCTTGGGGGACGCCATAAAAGATTGGCGAGGAGTCAAATTGGTGATTATTATAGCAGACATACTGCATCCTGTTGGACAGATATCAGGTAAACCAATTGTGGGACAGCCCCCTAACACCGAAATGTTCAAGCTTTGAAAGGAGGTTGTGATGGTCGACAGTATCGAAAGCTTTAGAGATGTCCAGGAATATACCGACTGTGAACTAACTGTCATCAAAGGAATTTAAGATGTCATTAGTAAAGGATAGCAGAGCACTCTCAGTCTACATTCTAGCTCTAAATCCAAACTGGGAGTCTGTAAAGATGTTATTGGCATGGCAGAAGGAATTTAGTCTATTACATGCTAGCTTTTCCAGTATCTTACTCAAGGCTGGGAGGACTGATATGGGGCAGTAATTCTTGAAGAGACCTTTGTCCCCAGACTTTTTAGATGCTGGGTGAACTTTAGCAATTTTCAGTTCATCCGGAAAGACACCACTAGTGAAGGAGGAGTTACAAATGTGTAGGAGAACAGGTAGTAATAAGTGGGCTACTTTCTTAATGATGCTCATTGGTATATTGTCTTCGCTTGCTGCTGCATTTTTGGACATTTTATGTTGACCAGTAATTCATCTGCTTTGACATGGGATAAGAACAGCTCCTTTTGCTGTCTGTTTTGCAGGTAGGCTCTAAGTTCCTCATGGTGATCAGGGATGCTCTCTGCAAGATTTTTGCCAACATTAATAAAATATTCATTGAATTGGTTGGCAATGGGGGAGGGTTCCGTTACAACTGAATCATTTATCATAAAAGCTGAGTGGGGGGACCGAAGGCTGAGTGTTCCTGTCCTGAATAGAACTTATGACTTTCCAGGTTTTCTTACTGTCGCCTGATGCTGACTGGAGCTTATTTGTATAATAATTACGTCTGGCATTTCTAATTGCTTGAGTTACTCTATTTCTGATACTTCGGTAATCATCACAGAAAGTTATGGGTCTTTTTGCAAATTTCCTTTGGAGTTGGTGTTTTTCTTTTAGCATTATCTTAATTTCGCTTGTGATATAGCGTTTGGAAATGGATACAGTTTTCACTGACTTAGTCTTGAGCGGGAAGCATTTATCAAAGCAAGCGTTGAAGATGCAAGAGAAGTTGCAGTTGTTCACGTTAGGGTTGTCGGAGGCATAGACAAGATCCCAGTTAGCATTCATTGAGTTGTTTTAAAAAAGGAGCATGTTGTCAGTGCAGTAGTCTCTGTATTGTATTGAGACTCTACTAGACCTTTCAGGTCTTGTGGCTGTTTTATACATGGAAAAACTGGGAAGTGATCTGAGATATTGTTATAAATAATTCCACTTGCAAGATTGTTAGGAGTGTTGTTGGTCCAGATATGATCTATCACAGTGGCAGAGGTGGCAGTTACTCTAGTGGGTTTGGTTATAGTGTTGAAGAAGAGTTTAGAATGACAGGTAGCAAGAAGGTCTAATACTGAGGTTGAAATCTCCTGTAATGTAGCAATGTTTCCTCTTTGAACTTATGATAGTGATAAGCTCCGAAAATTTATCAAGAAAATTCCTTACATTGGTGTGGGGTCTTCTGTAGATTACTCCTAATAGGATATTTCGTGTGTCGTTACGTAATTCAATGAAAACACTCTCCATGTACTCCTCCTGAACCTTTAAATCATCTCTGACAGAAGTGTTATAGTTGATATCATCATATAGGGCGACACCACCACTGTGTCATGACCTGTTGACGCAGTGTCTATTATGATTAGGAATGTTATACAAATGGTCAATAGGGTGTGTCAATTTTGTCAACATGTTAAAAATCAAATTTGGTAGTCAAAATATTGTGCCTCTTTATGTCTAAACTTGAGATTAGCAAACAAAAATGAATTGAAATAACCCTCACCTACATCAATTATACCTTAAAGTTTCAAATATCAGTATTTCAACAAATTAATGAGACTTGATTAGAATTATTCACTTGATATTAACTAATCTCATGTAAGCATATGGATTATGGAGTATTTTATGGTTCTATAGCTTGTGTACAATATGCATGTCAGAACATGAACATGAACAGGCTCTCCGTGTGGGACAGTTTAATTCTTGTTTTGACTTGTACCAAGCGTGAGGATAAGGCGCCCGGCTCACTCTCCTTCTAGATATCATAGACGGTGGTTTGCTCTCATTGCACTTGCACCTACTCTACCAGACGAATTCTACATTTTAATTATTGTAAGTAGGGCATATTGATTGTCGCAGTTACTTATATCATTGTATAAAACATTATGTTCTTAGAAATTATTATGTTATTTCTGTTACAGCATTTTTGATAAACAAATTGATATTTTTTGAAACAACAATTGAATTATGAAACATTGAAATATTTTTCTATTTGTCAGATAGTGTGAAGATGTCAAAATTGAAGACAAGAAGTCAGTTGTCAACCCACTTGAGCCTGCTAGTTGGTAAAGGGAAGGAGCTTCCTGTATCAGAACTTCCAACAGTGAGAGACATGCTAAGATTAGGGTTACTCCTTCGAGAAAAAAATGCAAAGGACAGAAGGAACTATACAGATAAAGAACTCATAAATGACATGATAGTCCCTCTTCTGCATCAATGGACAAAAGCTAATGCACTATTCAAACCACCTGTGATTAATCAGTGTCGAACTATTGAGCTAAGACTAACGAAATTATGGCACAAAGCAGTTGAAACATCACTTGGTAAAGGAAACTTGGCCAGGAAAAATGAATTTCTGCACACACTTGATACTCTGTTTGACATTTTGACCTGCAAGTGCTCCATACAATTATGTTCTGAATCCAACTGTTCTCACTCAGGTAAGAGAGAAATAATTTCCACATTGATTGTGGTTGTCCTCGTGAAAAGAAGATCCCTGTTTTAGAGCTTGAATTTATAAAGGCACAGAGGACAAAGGCAGAAGGCCAAGGAATTATGCAAATGGGTTCAATAGATTATTCAGAAACAAAGAAGCAGATTGCTAATGCCAAGAAGAGAGAACAAATCCGAGAGAGGGAACAAAAGAAGAAAATGAAGAGTGAAGAAGCCATCCAAAGAGAGGAAGAGCTGTGTCAAGATGTTTATCACTTCTTTGATAGTTCTTCTGATGAACAGGAAGCAACATCAGATGATAGTTCCAAAGAGCCATCTGAACCTTTACCAAAGAAAATGAAATACAACACAAGAAATATTTCAAACATTGCTTTAGCTAGTATTCGCCACCATGCTGGACTTCGTGAGGCTGCAGAAATTGCAACTGCCGCTTGGATAGATGCAGGCCTCATCAGCCGAGAGGATGTATCTTTGGTGATAGATCATAATAAAATTAGAAGAGCACAAGAAAAAATAATGAAGGAAATATCTGATCAGCATGAAAAAGATTTAAGCGAGGGAGGGCTCTCCTGTCTTTTGTTTGATGGAAGAATAGATGACACAAAAGTTTTGCTAGAAGTAGAGGGAGGGAACAGAAAGTTTCCAGGTCTCATCAAAGAAGAACACTACTCTGTCTGTTCTGAGCCTGGTGGTCGGTTTTTGTTTCACTTTGCTCCCGAAACTGAAGTAGAAGGGAAGAAACATGCAGAGGTCATTGCTGATCATATTTTATGTTGGGTTCAGGAGAGAGGACTTGGCAGTTCACTGCAGGCTGTTGGTGGAGATTCAACTACAGTGAACACCGGATGGCAGGGGGGTGTAATGACGCATTTAGAGAAAAAACTAGGAAGAAGACTTGTTTGGATTGTATGTGATTTACATACAGGCGAGCTACCTCTTCGTCATCTCATCCAGGAACTTGATGGTCCTACAAAGAGCAACAACAAGTGGTCAGGTCCCCTTGGCATCATGCTGGATGAAGCAACACAACTAGAAATAAATACAACCTTTCCAAAGGTCGAAGTTGGCCCTCCCCTTCCGGCGTTGTCTGAAGGAGTCATCAAAGATCTCAGCACAGATCAATCCTATGCTTATCGTATTGCCCAAGCAATAAGATCAGGAGAAGTGCCTCAGTCATTGGCTCTCTTGGAGATTGGACCTGTCAGTCACAGCCGTTGATTAACTACAGCTCTTCGTTTCTGCAGGATTTGGATTTCCAAACACGAATTGAAGGGCAAAGTGCTGAAGAATTTGAGGTTAATTGTTGAATTTATTATTGGAGTTTATCTTCCCCAGTGGTTTAGTGTGAAACTTAATCCTATGTGGGTGGATGGGCCCAATCACCTTTTGTTTCAATTGCAGCTAGTTAGAACACAGAGGAAGGAAGTGAGGGACATCGTGTTACCTGTGGCAAGAAGGTCCGCTTGGTATGCTCGATCAGAAGCAGTTTTGCAAGCAATGCTTTGCAGTCAATGTACCAATCTCCGAACCGAGGCTGTAGAAGTCATTCTAAAGATTAGAGGAACGCTAATAGATGACGACCAGTTGGGAGACTGTTCGTTTCATTCAAGAAAAGTTCCCCCAATAAACGTCAATGCCACCAAATTGTCAGAATTGGTTGACTTGAGTTTGGAAGTCTTAGAGCCACCATTGACAACAAGTCTAACTAGCCAAGAATTGAGAAACCTTAAAGAGACTCCAATGCAGGTGCCGAAGTGGCCTTCCCACACTCAAAGTGTGGAGAGATGTGTGAAAATGGTCACAGAAGCAGCGGGCCATGTTTACAGCCACGAGAGGCGAGAAGGTTACATCAAAGCACAAATAGCAAGCAGACTACTGATGACAAGAAACCAAAGCAAAGAGAGTATGAAGGCATTGGTTACTTTCAAATAGACTAAACGGATAATAAAATATAATAATTTGAAACTTGAAACAGTAACATGTGTGCAAACGCTGGTTATGTTATAAATTCACAAATATGTACATTTAAAAATCCATTTGATGTAGGTAGGACTTATTATAAAAAAAAATTTATGCCAGAATATTGTTTTGCATGCTTAAAGACTACAATAAATTGCTACCAAATTACTCGATTTTCAATTTAGCCACTTCACCCCCTAAATTGACACACCCTAATGGTCAATATCGTTAGTGAGTTTGGTCTCACAGAACCAAAGTACATCAAATTTGTGGGCAATAGAAGATAAACACTGATCTAAAAAGGTATCTAGATGAAGGGAAATACTGCTGATGTTATGGCTCATCAAGGAAAAGGAATGAGGTAGTAGGAGACTAGAACGAAACTAGGGAGAGTCAGGAAAGTAATAGTTACAGTTTGGTTTGGTGTAACCCAGTGAGTTTTGCAGAAAGGCATCAGGATCTATGTGAGGGAGTATTGCGTCGACACCATGGGTAAATGGGTGTAACACATACGATCTAGCAAATCTAAGGGAATGACACAAGCATCATCATTGTGGGAACATTGATACTGATAAAGGAACAGTAAAAACTCAGGGTCACTGAGGTGTGAAAAAGGAAGATCTATGAAAATTATAAAAGTGGGGGGGGGGGGGGGTAACGTACTCAAAAGTGCTACAACCAACAGAATTAGGATGACCGGTACTGTTGAGGGTGATTCCCAGATACAGTGAGAGGTGCGCCTGTCACTCGGTTGTGAGGGTTGCTGGTTTCTGTAGGTTATGTATATAAGCTACTGTGCCGAGTAGCAACCCTGTAAATAAGCTACTGTGCCGAGTAGCAACCCTGTATATAAACTACTGTGCCGAGTAGCAACCCTGTATATAAGCTACTGTGCCGAGTAGCATTTATATATATCATCACGTGGCAACACTGCACGTTATGTGGCAACATTGCCCCGAGGCTGCCATATGGCAAGGCAGCCTTAGTCTGACTGTGTGAGCCGTGCATGGCACACGCGAGTCACCACTTGTATTTCTCTCATCCATAATAAACGGACTTCAGTGTTACACAGTGTTTCCCTACCCATCACTGCATTCTTCAGGGAACGCTAGTAACTTTCAGTTTCCACCACAGAGGGTAGACGTGCAGTACTCGAGTTGGCCGGCAGGGGGGGGGGGACTCCTCAGGTGATAGCGACAGTGGCTGGTTTCCTCTCAGTGGGGAGGGGGTTCTCGAGGGGCTTGGGGGGATTGGTACAGCGGGTGGGTGAGTGGGCAGGTGTCCACTTGCCCGATCCTTCAAGTTCAAGGTCACTGAATCACAGGTGTTTTCTGTGAAATTACAATATTTTCTTCTATGTGCCTTAGGGATGCTACACACCCACAAATACAATACCTTTAAGTTTTCATGTTTTAAAAACATTGCACAATGGTAAAAAAAAAATTAAAATTAATTTTAGAAATAAAAAAGTTCAAATGCAAAAATACTTATTCATTTTTATATGATTTCCCATATCATTCATTTGCCGTAATTGCTTGCTTTAAATCAGGTAGGCTGGTAGGCGGTAGGGGAATTAAAAAGAGATTTAACCGAGTGCATTTTTGACGTATTGTGGATTATACCTGAATAATATGAAGGAGGCATTTGCTACCACTGTTCCATGAAAGGTTGGCGCTGAAATGAGAAAGGCTGGGAACCACTGGTCTATAGCCACATTGAGATTGTTGGAGAAAGTTTTCCTCCTCAGGGAGAAGTCTGTTTAGGAGGACTCGGGCGATAATTTTGCCACAGTCTGACCAGTCTCCCTTGTTCTTATAAATATTGACGAAGAAGGCGTCTTTAAGAGCTTGGGGAATTCCCCTTTTTCCCATATATTCTCCAGGAGAGTGTGGAGACGGTTGGTAAGCAGAGGTCCTCTTACTTTACACACCTCAGCTGGGATTCCATCAGGCCCTGAGGCTTTGTTATTTTTCATCTGTTTGATGGCAGTAGCTACCTCATCCAGGGATGGAGGATAGCTGAGGTGGGTCAAACATCTATGTTTGGGTTGAGCAGCGAATGGTAGTGCTCTTTCCAGCACTGAAGGATGCCGTCTTCGTCTTTAATTAGGGAGTTGCCCTGTTCTGCCAGTAGGTTAAAGCAGGGCGTTTATCATTGACGAGTACATTGATTGTTGGGTCATTTTCATCAAATCAGTCCTGGTGTATTCTTTCGATCTGGCTGAGGGTTTTTTGGCAGGCTTTTGTAAATACAGTTCTGAGAATATCCCATTTGGCCCTGGGATTTGGTTTGTTTGTTGTTGGGTTGTTATCGGCTCATGTTAGAGATGCTGTCTGAAAGCATATGCTACCACTGGATCCTCCAGATGCTTAGTGTTAAAACCTCTTCTGGAGGCTTGCTGCCTTCGCCGTTTTGGTGCAACATGAAGTGATAGTTTGGTTTGAGCCACATATGGCTCGGGTGATGAGGACATCTTGGCGATCTCTTTCTCTGACAATAATGTAGTCAATGATGATGCCAGTGTTTGGATCGTGGGTGATGCCACAGATCCTTGAATTTATCGGCCTGCCTAAACAAGGTATTGGTGATAGTGAGGTTGTGTACAGTACACCTGCTAAGGAGGAGTAGACCATTAGGATTACACTAGTACATTTCTCCCCATGGTTCCCTGCGAAATGTCAGCATCTCTGTCAAATCTGGCATTTAAGTCACTAATAAACACATCCTTATCTTCTCTGAAGATAGAGGTTTGCACTCTCTCGAAGTCGTCATAAAAGTCCTCCTTGATGTCATCCTCTGCATCCAATGTTGGGGCATATGCACTGATGAAAAAGGCATGACGTGAGTGATCCAGTGGGACTCGGAGAGTCATGAGGTGCTCGTTGATCCCAAAAGGCATTTCAGTTACCCTGTGTAGGATGCATTGGCGGATGGCAGAGCTAACTCCATATATACAGTTTCTCTCCGCAGCAGGCTTACCATTCCAGAAGAAGGTATACAGCTAGGCTCTCGTTCTGTGAATTCGCCCTTGTCTGGGAGCCAGCTCTTTTGTCACAAGGGTGGTTTTTCGTTGAGGGTCCTGACATTCCATGCAGCGACAGTAAGAGGTTGTATATATATATATATATATATATATATATATATATATATATATATATATATATATATATATATATATATATATATATATATATATATATATATATATATATATATATATCACTGAACTCACCCCTGAAGATGTGAATTATACGAAAGCGCTTGGGAACTTCGTGTTTTCTTCTTTCCTTGTGGTTTTTAGGCAGGCTATGTTTAGGGCATCTTTTTTATCCCCTTCCCCATGTAGGGTGACAAGAATTGTTCCTCGAAAGGACTGCTCAGTCACACAGACAGGACCGGATTGCACTACTGCCTAGATTCCAGTGCATAAATGACCATTTTATCTGTGCCGCCCATGTGCAGAGTTGTGATTAGAGACTCCCGACAGTCATCTCTACCCTTCCCCATCGCCACTCTTCCGTCGCCATAGGCCTTTTGGGGGTATAAGGGTTTTGATGATGATGAGAGGTATGATGAACTGGATGATGGCTGCGTGTGAATTGATTTATGTGGTGAGGAGCGAAGGCTGCAACCACACATCTTGGCTTTCCTTCTTCCTGATCCAGTGGTGCAAGTGTTGCAATGATTGGGGAGAGGGAGAGTTGCAATCGACTGCCGATAGCCCAGTTTGTTGGGTTTCACTTTAATAGCCTTTCCATCACTCATTGCTTTCGTCCGCCAGTGTAGTCGTTGGGTTCCCATGGTGGTCACCTTTTCCTTTAATAGTGCCGTTGGGGTCTTCTTGGAGCTCTGTAAGCATGTCTGCCTGATACGGGGTTCCACCGCAAATTTTTCGTTTTGGGTTTACTCCCGTAGCCTTATACCTACCAAGGTTAATCTGCAAGGCAGTGGAGCAATGGTTGGGAGGTGTCAGGAAGTCTCCCCATGCCAGTGGGACGATGCGCAGTCCCCCTGGGGCCCACCGCTACTCCAAGATCCGTTGTTGGTCTAGCCTGGGCCCACGTGGCACCTAGTTAACGTGTGTTGCCACGAGGAGGCAGAACAGGAGTCTTGATGGTGACGAGGCTGTGTACTGGCAGAGGAAGACTTATGCAAGTTGCTTCCCTGTTCGCCATGAGAGCTAGCCAGCGGTGGAGGCTGAAAGCGAAAGGAAGCAAGTAGTGCTTGCACCTTACCACTAACATAATGCTGCCACACTAGACATATTTCACCACCATGTGTGTGAACAGCCCCACACACACACACACACACATTGTTCCTCAGACTGGTGTGAGTAGTGTGGAGACGTGACAGATTGAGGATGCCAGAGTTTAGATATGACTCACTCAATTCCTTGAAGGTCAGTGTTAGAGTATTGTGTTGATGGTTTCTAGTGTGGGTTGAAGGTAAAGAGAATATACTTTTAATTATGGCTGAAGAATAACGATAAATACAGTGAAGAGAGAGAGAGAGAGAGAGAGAGAGAGAGAGAGAGATAGCTTTTGTCTCTCTGATTTATGCTCAACGTTCTTCTTCTTCTTCTTCTTCTTCTTCTCGGACATACTGTAGTGGGTGAGGAGAGGCATGGGGTGAGGGTAGGCAAAGGGTGAGAGGAGGTGCTGGGTGAGGGGAGGCACAGGGCGAGGGGGTAAGGGGAGGTAGGGGGTGATGGAAGGTAAGGGATGAGGGGAGGTATGCAGCATGGAGGTATAAAGAGTGGAGGCAGCATGCCGCGCGTTCCCAGTACTGTCAGGTGAAGACAATTCTCCCCTGCGTCGGCCATGTTTGTATAGGCTGGTCGCCCACCAGGAGGCTGGTTTGCACTGGTTACATAGCATCACCGTGTAATTAAGTGAAACTACTATTTTATTTTCAACCATTTATTATGTGAACAATACAAATAATTAGCATCAATTTTCCTTATCACGGCACGAACTTGGTACCCTGAGCACAGGGGAATTTCTGTGCATTTTTCCATGTAGACTGATCATTAGATTCAGCTGAAAAACATTAACTTGTTCATGCTGGTTATACTTTTGACAGGTTTGAGAGATACGTTTCGTGCTGTGAACTGTTTGCCTGCATATTATTTTTTTTTTTACGGGAATTAGCCCACCCGGGCACAGGTCAAACGACCCACAACGGAGCCTGGGGAACGAAAAAAAAAAACGGAAAGAAATTGTAAATGTAGATAAAAAGGTTATACTGTATTAATCTACACCACGAAGATGCCGGAAAACCAGCTTTTTAAAGTGAGACATTATAAGAGCATGGAAACACAGAAGAAGGCAGAGCATTCCACAGTTTGGCTGTGTGAGGAAAGAAGGAGGTACCATAACGGGCTATTCTCGTGTAACCTCGTGTAACCGACATCCACAGAGAAACGGTGGGCACCGCGGGCAAGACTTGTGTTACGAACCCACGGCCTTGCCGGCGGTACACAGGATGCCAAATCCACCGAACATTGCCCGTTAAAGTACCTGTAAAAGAGAGAGAGTGAAGCAACATTGCGGCGAATAGAAAGGGAAGAGAGATTGTCGACTAAAGGAGGAGAGTTAATAAGACGAAATGCCTTTGATTCCACCCTATCTAATAGTTGGACAGAAGAAGAGCCACCCCAGATATGAGAGCAGTACTCCAAGTTAGGACGAATGAATCCCAAATATACTTGGAGCAACTGCTCAGGAGTGAAGTAGCTGCGGCATACCCAACTTTCGGGAGGCAGCTTTAGTTATACTAAGGATGTGTGATTTCCAAGACATATTGGAGGAAATGGTGAGGCCTAACATATTTATTTCAGAATTTTGGAGGATGATAGCGTCCTGAAATGTAATTGGTGGGAGATCGTCTAATTTACAAAGTGTAATTGGTAAATATTGAGTTTTATTATTATTGAACTTAACCAAGTTTGTACCTCCCCATTCAGAGATGCTGCACAGATCCGCGTTGATAGAAGTAATGATATCAGTTTTAGAAACAGATCTAGTTTGAGGGTTAGGAGGAAGGGGAAAACGTGAGGAAGAGAAAAGAGTACAATCATTAGCGTAAGAATGGATAGCATTAGTTGTAGTGTGAAGTAAATCATTGATAAAAAGAAGGAAGAGAGATGGTGAAAGAACAGAACCCTGTGGGACGCCACTACTGGTAGAGAAAGAGCGAGAAATAGATCCCTCGACAACAACTGCCATGGATCTGTTCTCAAGGAACCTAGAGATGAGAAAACAAAGAGGGGGAGAAAAACCAAAAGAGGGAAGTTTAGATAGCAAAGACTTGTGCCATACCCTGTCAAATGCTTTGGGGATGTCAAGAGCCACGACAAAAGTTTCCCCATAATACCTAAGAGAGGATGACCAAAGATGGGTACAATAGGAGAGCAGATCACCAGTAGATCTCGCCTGGAGAAAATGGGAGTTCAAGATAGTTTCGAAAATCTTAGAGAGGGATGAACTTAGGGCAATGGGGCGATAGTTAGAGGGATTAGAATGGTCACCCTTCTTCGGGATGGGCTGAACCAAGGCATGCTTCCAAGAAGAAGGAAAAGTTTGGGTTTTGAGGCAAAGGCGAAAGAGGCGAGCAAGCACAGGGGCCAGGGCTTCAGCACACTCCCTCAGAACACGAGGGGGTATTCCGTCCGGTCCATGCGCCTTACTCACATCCAACCTGGATAACACACCGGCAACCCTGCGAGTGGAGATTATAGGAAAGTGCATAGGTTCAGTAGGAGGTGCAGGGGTAGGAGGGATAGAGTGGTAATCGTCTAAGGTGGAATTAGAGGAGAATATGGTGCCAAAGAGGTTGGGACGGAAGAGGGGAGTAAAATAAGGCGTGCAGAAGTTGTTACAGATGTTTTTAGTTAAGGACCAGAAGGATTTACTGGAGGAAGAATTAGTCAGGACAGCGGTCTTTCTTTTAATAAAATCCCGCTTTGCCCTACGAAGAATAGCCTTACAACGATTCCTAGAAGTAATGAATGAGGTGTGGGTAATAGGAGAAGGAGATAGTTTCATAGCTCGATAAGCCCTATCTCTCACCCTGCAAGCAAGAGGGCAGGAGCGATCAAACCATGATTGTAATGTGAAAGTTTTGGCAGAAGATGGGATAAATGCACTCATACCGCCCTCTATAACCCCAGCAATACTGTCAGCACATACCGAGGCATCCCGAGTGGAAAAGCAACATTCTTCCCAAGGAAAGTCGGTACAGAATTCTCGCAAGGATTGCCAGCTTGCCTTCCGATAGTGCCATAGTTGACGTTTAGAGGGGGGTGGGGGAGGTGGTCGTGCCCAGTTTGATTTAATAGAAATAAGGTTGTGATCAGAAGACCCTAAGGGGGCAAAAATTGAGTATGAATAGTGTGAGGGGTTAGAGGTAAAACAAAGATCAAGAATGTTAGCAAGTTGATCGTGTCGATCAGGAACGCGTGTAGGGTGTTTGATTATTTGTTCCAAATCATTAAGTAAGGAAAAAGAGAGTGCCTCAGCTCCACCTGGGTCATCCCTTGCAGAGCCAAGCCACTCTTTGTGATGTACATTGAAATCCCCTAGGTAGAGGATCTCGGTGTTGGGGTGTGTGGATAGCAACGACTCATGGCAAGACGTGAGATAGTCAAAGAGTTCTAAATAGTTGGTAGAGTTGGGAGAACAGTATAGGAAACAAAGAAAAATAGTCAGAGTAGGTAGAGATATTTTAAGCCAGATGACATCACAAAGGGGAGATTCAAGATCCGTGAGTCGAGCTATAGGTGTACGTGTGTTGCAGTAGGCGCATACACCTCCCTTAAAACGGAAGTAGGTATAAAGGTTGTAGTTAGAGACTTGAAAAGGTTTGGGTGAAGCTGCTTTGGTCAGTTGAAGTTCGGAGAGTAGTAAGAGGTCTGGGGAAGAGGTTGATAGATGGTGCTCCACAGAAGGAAAATTGGATCTCAGTCCGCGAATGTTGGAAAAATGAAGTGTGAAAAAAGCCGATCCTCCAGCAACCGAGGTGGCGTCAGTTGAGGCCCCAGTATATGTGTATCTCACCTGTAGATAGGTCTCAGCTACTGCTTTGATTAGCAATACAAGATGATTGTTGAAAGGATCACTTTCTGACATGTGTATTGCCAAGCCTGGGAATATAGTTTTGTTCAGTAACTCTGACAATACATAAAATACAATTTTGTCGCAATCATATGTTGACAGCTTTGCATAGGGGTGTATTTTACTGGCAAGCAATATTTTTTCTCTGAATATCTTTTTTGCAAAAGCAACATTCTGTATAGCAATGACATCTTTAGTTGGAAATGGTAGATTCCCTTTGGTTTTCGAAGTGATTAATGCATGAGTTTCATCAACATTTTGGGTAAATAGTTCACTACAACATGCTTCACACTTAAAAGATTTCTTATGTTTCACAGAACCGAAGCCAGCTATATGTGCAATTATTTTCTCAGTACTGTACAAGGAGAGACCACACTAGATGAAACTAAGTTAGCATTTCCCTCTTCTGAGAGCAGATCAGATTCCTCATTTTGATAAAAGCTATCTTGCTCAAAGACCCTGCTTTTATCTAGAGAAGAGTTAATTAAATTGCTCGATGGAATATTAGCATTAAGATTCTTTCGATAATTCTGCCATATGGCATCACAAAAATTGTGACCAAGTCCCAGATTGCTAATCTGACTTTCTGCCCCATTTACGCACAATTGCAGGGTCTCAATTGTTACTCTTACTTTGACAACACAACATACATGTATAATTTTTCACTCCTTATATATTTGTGTCTGGCATGCCGCCTCTACCCTTCATACCTCCATTGTATGAGGTGTAGGGAGGCACTGGGTGAGCGGAAGCATGAGGTGAGGGGAGGTACGGGGTGAGGGGAGGTACAGGGTGAGGGGAGGTACGGGGTGAGGGGAGGTACAGGGTGAGGCGAGGTACGGGGTGAGGGGAGGCATGGGGTGAGGGGAGGCACAGGGTGAGGGGAGGCACGGGGTGAGGGGAGGTATGGGGTGACGGGAGGCACGGAGTAAGGGAAGGCATGGGGTGAGGGGAGGTATGGGGTGAGGGGAGGCATGGGGTAAGAGGAGGCACGGGGTGAGGGGAGGCACGGGGTGAGGGGAGGCACGAGGTGAGGGGAGGCACGGAGTAAGGGAAGGCATGGGGTGAGGGGAGGTATGGGGTGAGGGGAGGTACAGGTTGAGGCGAGGTACGGGGTGAAGGGAGGCATGGGGTGAGGGGAGGCACAGGGTGAGGGAGGCACGGGGTGAAGGGAGGTATGGGGTGACGGGAGGCACGGAGTAAGGGAAGGCATGGGGTGAGGGGAGGTATGGGGTGAGGGGAGGTATGGGGTGAGGGGAGGCACGGAGTGAGGGGAGGCACGGAGTGAGGGGAGGCACGAGGTGAGGGAAACATGGGATGAGGGAAGGCAGAGGGTGGGTGAGGGGAGGCACGGAGTAAGGGGAGGTACGGGGTGAGGGGAGGCACGGGGTGAGGGGAGACACGGAGAGATTAATATACATCAAGACATAAGGACATTAAGGATAGTGGCTGATAACTCTTGTTCTTTATTATATCTTATTTCGGATCAGTTTATTTCTACTCATTATTAAAAGTCTCAGACCTAAATCAATCTGAAGGAGGTTAGAGTAGGTTAGGTTAGGTTAGGTTAGGTTAGGTTAGGTTAGGTTAGGTTAGGTTAGGTTAGGTTAGGTTAAGTTAGGTTAGGTTAGGTTAGGTTAGGTTAGGTTAGGGTGGTTAAGGTCAGGTAAAATAAACTAGGGGCTCTTCTTTATGTGATCCCTTATTACTTACTGTTTTATTTACGTAAATTTACACGTTACTGTATTTTCGGCAAACATACATACATACATCCATACATACATACATGCATAATAATAATAATGGTTGCTCCTTATGTAACGACGATGGCCGGCCCTATGGCCACCTAGGCGTAAATATGTTTAGGGTGTAGAACCTGTCGCCAACACGAGCTGCATTACCCATCCAGGTTCCCGGGGATCGAACCCTAGTTCACTCGTTTGCGAAGCGAGGATGCTGACCATTACACCACATACCTACCTACATACATACATAATAAATTATATTTAAATATACTTTACCTTATTCTATTAGTGCATAAAACTTTCAGGTATAGGCAAGAATCACCAAATTTAAAGTCACTGCAGGGTACTGGGTATGTTCTGTAGTAGCCAAGCTCTGAGCGTGTCACCCACCAGTGCCGGATACCACTGTTTAATGTTTGTGGCATCACGAGTGCAGTAACTCCGCCAACATAAACAGTATCATATATCGATTATGACGGGTAAGCTTTGACCCAAATTGTAGACGGCGTTGTTCTTACCTTGACCTCCTTCTTCATTCCTCTGACATCAGTTCACATTACCCTAACCCTCCTCCACGTTCACCTGACCTTCCTCCACATTCACATGACCTTCTTCCGCGTTCTATTGTTGCCACTTCACGCTCAGTTGACGTTCCTTTGTGTTCTCCTGACATCACTTCACGTTACCACGACCTTACCCCATTGTTTTGACTTTGGTTTTTCCAAATAGGTCCAACTTTTGTCTGACCCCATTCTACATGACCTTGATCAGATTATACTGGACGCTATCTTACAGGGATCTGTGAAGAGTAGCATTTACAAGATAAGGATTCCCATACTGAAGATGTTTCAGAACTACACAAGTGAAGCAATTGTAACCATTGCATCACATTTATGCTGGTCACATGCACCCGGCTTCACTTCCACCTGGTACAGTGAGTGGCGTGTTTTGTGAAATGTGGCACCTCGTAGTAAAACTACTCGAACGGCCTGAAGAAAATCCGTAATAGTAGCTGTACATAGGATGCAAAATAAACAGGCTACCATAATCTCTGAATGGAAGCTTTTCTAGCATATTTTAAAGTTTCATGCATCCTACCAAATTAAACGTCATTAACTCCTATCTGCAGAATGGCTAAGTGGCATGTCTTAAAGAGACAGAGGGGTGGGATTCTGTGGGGGAGAGGGCAGGGAATAGGTACACCAATAGGTAAACCAATAAAATAATATATCTTCCAGTCTGCTGTATTGCTGAGCAAGATTCAAGCTCTTCATGTCGAAATGTGCTCTTTCATTGAGAAAAACAAGTATAAGTATTACTTCATACTAATGGTTTAAATGTGCCTGAGGTGATAAGAGATGATGCATTTGCATCTCGTAGCCAATAGGTGATAATTATATGATTTAGGGCAAAATGAGTGAAATAACAGGAATGCGGGTCAAACACAGAGGCTTGCATCTAGTTCGATTTAGTTATTCTCATGACGTGATATTTTCGTTTACGAAGTACAGTATGTTCAGAGAATATCCTAATAACCCGTGATAACCCTTCTATTCTGTTGAGGATCAAATATGACTTATAAGCATATTATTGTAATCATAGTGATGGTTTGATTCAAGAAAGAAGCCTATTATTTTATGACTTTTCCTAGTATCTTTAGAGTATTCTATGAAACAAATCATTAAGACAAAATATCGATCGATAATTTCGGTATAGTAAGGTATCCACCCTCCAATCTTTTCAGGTCGTTTCTGACTCGAATACATTTTATATCTGTTTTATTCCTGCTTGTGGTATAATCGTGCCGTGATGACTATTATTACTTTTATTTTTTAGACAAACAATAGAATGTCTATTTTAGTCATGCAGATTTACGCTCGGGTCCTGCCTGACTGATAAGCAAAGTTATGAATTGAACTCTCAAAGTGACGACTGTGATAGTGACCATATTTCATTAAACAGGGAATCCAGCAGTAACGCTGACAATGAAAATGAACATCAAGTTCTTCAAGCCACAAATTTTACCTCCATAGAGGTAAACATTGTGTGGCATATATAAAAAAAAAGAATTGCTTCAGCTGCATAGAGTGTATCAACTTACAGCCTGGAATTACTTACAGTGTAGTTACCACAATAACAGATGCAGAATCTGCATATGAACTTATCATTACTCCAACTTGCTCCCATCAGAGGTGTTTGGAGTGTTTGGGCTCAAAGACTGCCGTTGATGAAGCGTTGAGTGTATCAACAACCGAAGCAAGATCCACTCAGAAGTAAGCGTTCATCCCGACAACCTAATATACCCGATAATTCTAACATAAATGGAATAAAAATATATGGTACATGTAATACAGATATCATCTGTGGAATGCAGAGTATATATATATATATATATATATATATATATAAACAACGACCTCACCAGCAAGGAATCGAACCCTCGACCTACTGGGTGTGACTAGGGAACGCTTACCGGCTAGGCCACAAGGACACTAAAAGCAGTTCTAGACTCTGTTATATTTCACACAAAGCCTGTTCATCGAACTGATGGCGCCGTGAACCTCAATGGGAAACTGCCCGTGCCTCTTATGTGGTATCAGTAGCATTTTACCGAATCCAGCTGGTATGAAACGCGAGGTACATATATATACTTCATTTTTAGTCCATATAACACGCGGACTTTGAACATATAATCAACGACCTCACCAGCAAGGAATCGAACCCTCGACCTACTGGGTGTGACTAGGGAACGCTTACCGGCTAGGCCACAAGGACACTAAAAGCAGTTCTAGACTCTGTTATATTTCACACAAAGCCTGTTTATCGAGCTGATGGCGCCGTGAACCTCAATGGGAAACTGCCCGTGCCTCTTATGTGGTGTCAGTAGCATTTTACCGAATCCAGCTGGTATGAAACGCGAGGTACATATATATACTTCATTTTTAGTCCATATAACACGCGGACTTTGAACATATAATCAACGACCTCACCAGCAAGGAATCGAACCCTCGACCTACTGGGTGTGACTAGGGAACGCTTACCAGCTAGGCCACAAGGACACTAAAAGCAGTTCTAGACTCTGTTATATTTCACACAAAGCCTGTTCATCGAGCTGATGGCGCCGTGAACCTCATTGAGAACTGCCCATGCCACGTATGTGGTGTCAGTAGCATTTTACCGAATCCAGCTGGTATGAAACACGAGGTACCATATATATACTTCATTTTTAGTCCTTATAACGCGCAGACTTTGCACATATAATCAACCACCTCACCAGCCAGGACTCGAACCCTCGACCTACTGGGTGGGACTAAGGTACCTCGTGTTTCATACCAGCTGCATTTGGTAAAATGCTACTGACACCACATACGTGGCACGGGCAGTTCCCAATGAGGTTCACGGCGCCATCAGCCCGATGAACAAGCTTTGTGTGAAATATAACAGAGTCTAGGACTGCCTTTAGTGTCCTTGTGGGTTGGTCGGTAGCGTTCCCTAGTCCCACCCAGTAGGTCGAGGGTTCGAGTCCTGGCTGGTGAGGTCATTGATTACACTGTCCTGCATAGTTTTTGAGGTTTGTGTATTATTAAGCTTTTCTGGGTGTATTTTGCATGCTGATCTCAAAAATGTTATCCATTTTGCTCAATCAGGTCAGAATTTTGTGCTATAGCATTTTAAGCGGAGATTCAGGTAAAATGTTGGCATTTTTCGCTCAAAATGGGGTCCTCATATTCGTTCATTAAAAAAATCATCCGAGACATTGGCAAGCCTCACAGAAAAGATTTCGGTCAGTTTTAATGCCCTTACGATGCATTTAAATACACCCACGTGCTCGCTGGCCATTTAAATGTCCACCGTGACGCAAAGGAAAAGAGTATATGTCCGTGTTTTTTTACATATATTTTTTCACAATTAAATTTCTTTTTCATCTGGTGGTACATGGCATGTACTAGCAACCACCCGGATGTGCCTCTAAAGTCTAGACCCTCAGTCAGTGACTCTCGAGACTTCAAGAAAGTGGGAGTGTGTGCGTCTCTCTCTCTCTCTCTCTTACACACACACACACGCATATTTCTAATCATATACACATCTGTTTTTTCTTCTTACAGAGTTGTACATTTAATCATGAATCGGAAGTGCAAGAACGACCCGAACAGGTTTTGCTATGTGTGCGGTTGTGTAACAATGACAGACCGACAGTGCACCATTACTCCCCTAGTGAAAAACTTATATCATGCATACTTTGGAATGAAACTTGGAGACCAAGATAAAGCTTTTGCCCCTCACATGTGCTGCAAAACATGTGTTGAAAATCTGCGGCGCTGGAGCAACAAGAAGATTCAACATCTACCATTTGGAATTCCTTTGGTATGGAGGGAAGGCAGAGATCATACCACGGACTGTTACTTCTGCATGACAAACCTTCAGGGTGAGTTGTACTAATACATCAATACTAATATATCAAATGCAGTATGTTCATGCATTCTTAAATATATCTGTAAGTTAATATGTTATGCTATCTTGATACTAAATCTTTCGTTCACATTTCAGGTATAAACAGGAAGAACAAACATCATGTTAAGTATCCAGATGTACCCTCAGCCATCAAACCAGTTCCTCACGGACCAGGAATACCAATTCCAACTCCACCAGAAAACTATAGAGACATGATACTCGATGACGCTCATGATATTGATGAAGACATAGAAGAGACTGACGCTTCTAGTACATACTTGCCCACAGCTTCTGCAAAAGAGCCCATACCCTTCAGTCATGCTGAGTTGAATGATTTAACAAGAGACTTGTGCTTGTCTAAGGAGTCAGCTCAACTACTAGGATCACGGCTTTGCGAACACAATGTCTTAGCACCAGGAACAACATTTGCCTGGTACCGTAACCGTGACAAGGAGTTTCGCAAGTTCTTCTGTTTTGACAAGGAAACTTCATTGGTGTATTGCAACAATATCAGTGGACTCATTGCAGCTATGGGAATATCATACAATATATCAGAGTGGCGGCTCTTCATTGACTCATCAAAAAGAAGCTTGAAAGCTGTGTTGTTGTTCAATGGAAACCAGGTCGCGTCTGTTCCAGTGGGGCATTCAGTGCAGATGGATGAGAACTACAACAACATGGAGTATCTGTTAACTGCTCTGAAGTATAAAGACCACAATTGGAAGATCTGTGGAGACTTGAAGGTAATTTAATACACCAAAAACAGTTGCTTTCAAAAATTGATATTTTGTTGACAGATTTTCTAATAGGTAATTATGTCTGCCGACATACTGTCATATTATGAAGTGTTAATATTTTTTAATAATAAAACTATTCAGCTAAACATATTTTTAATCTGTTTTTTCCACAGGTTGTGTCCATGGTGCAGGGCCTACAAGGTGGTTACACCAAGTTTCCATGTTTCCTCTGTCTGTGGGATAGACGAGCAGACAAGCAGCACTACATGCAACGTGACTGGCCTGCAAGAAGTGGACTTACTCCAGGTTCTCACAATGTTGTTGCCCATGCGCTGGTGAATCCGCAGAATATTCTTCTTCCGCCACTGCACATCAAGCTCGGTCTGTTCACAAACTTTGTAAAGGCACTGGACAAAAAAAGCCAGGCTTTCAATTTTCTGAAAGAAAAATTTCCAAAAGTCAGTGAGGCAAAGCTGAATGCAGGAATTTTTGATGGCCCTCAGATCAGAGAGCTTTTCAAAGATCCCAAGTTTGATTGCAGCATGGATGTAAATGAGAAGAAAGCCTGGCATGCCTTTAAGTCTATTGTCTCCAATTTTCTTGGCAACTACAGAAGTCCAGAGTATGGACGAGTTGTTGAGGACCTACTTCTGAGCTACAAAGTTCTTGGTGCACGTATGTCCATCAAGATGCACTTCCTCAGCTCCCACTTGGACTACTTTCTAGAGAACTGTGGTGATGTGAGTGAGGAACAAGGAGAACGCTTCCATCAAGATATCCGTGTAATGGAGGAGCGGTACCAGGGTCGCTGGGATATCAACATGCTCGCCGACTACTGTTGGTGTCTGAAACGGGACGCCCCAGACACCAAACACCAAAGAAATTCTCTGCGACAGCCATTTATGCATGTCTAACTGTAAAGGCATCTATGTAGTTGACATATTTTGGTCCTATGTGTTGTGGTTACATTTCTTATGATATATTTTGCATAAAAATTTTGACATCATATTTAAGAATTTCGATTTTTTCCTAATTCCCATAGCATAACAATCTGACCTGATTGGGCAAAATGAATGGCATTTTTGGAATCAGCACGCAAAAGACATAAAGAATCAGCTAAGAAACCCCGAACCTCATGAATTTTTTTTCAAATGCAGCCCAGTGTTTTATATATATATATATATATATATATATATATATATATATATATATATATATATATATATATATATATATATATATATATTTCATTAGCCCAATAAAGCACGCGGACTTCTACATACAATCAACACCTCAACCCGCCAGGATTCGAACCCACGGCCCACGAGCCTATATATATATATATATATATATATATATATATATATATATACATATATATATATATTCTAGCTTAACATTAACAATGAACTCTGAGGTGGCAACCAAATAGTTGTCGGAGCAGTATAGTAGAATGGTGTGTAATTACTAGCACAGTTTGTCAAGGAAACATGATATTTCCCAAGGAAAAATAAAACAGTACTATGCATGATTCTTTAACTTGCAGTGAGTGAAACCCCCAATATTATGCCAATGGTATTGTTTGACAATATAATGGACATTTCAGCCTACAATGCATATATTTTTTGTAAACTTCTGGCGTAGACTATTTCCACATGAACTTGGAATGCAACTGATTGAGCCTGCATGGCTTCACGGCCTGTTTTACCACTATTCTAAAGGCTAGAGCTGCCAGAGTCAGGAAAGATGATCATACTCCATCAGAAACAAACCTATAAAAAAAGGACATTGCAGTTTTTGTAACAGTGGCGTGGGGTGGACGGGAATATAAATGGAGAAAACGATTCCAGTTGTATATGTCCCTAACCCGAACGGCCGCACACTAACCAAAATGGATTTATTCTCTGACCAAAATGGTCCCACAACTAAGTCCAAAACGTCCCTCGCCAGAACAACACAATATTAACTAGTGGTTAGGTTAGGTTGGCTTATATAATGTTTGGTTAGGTTTTATAAACTACATAATTATTGCGGTATAGTTTGCAATGTTTGATTTTTATTTAAAATACATACTGTAAAATTCATGTTACAGTTAACAAATTAAAGAAAGAATGGATATACAAATCTTAAGATACTCATAGACTAGGATTAAATAAAGAAGTTAATTGTATGTTCCATCCCCAAGAAAAATTATTAATAATAAATATAATAATATAAATAGGTTCATATATCACTTATGAGGGGTAGTTAAGCAGAAATGGTAACTATTTTCTTATAATTATACTTAACACTAATATGTACAAAAATACACACTAATAAGAAATGTTATATAAAAGTTAAATAAATCACTGTACAAATGAGAGAACGAAGAGAACACCGTGATGGCCTTGAGATAAATGTATAGTATATATCAGGTGCCTCAAAGAGAGCTCAGGTTCTCAACTGGCTCAGCCATGTCAATATTGTTATTATTATCCACTCTGTATCTGTATTTTTCTGGTTAAATAAAATAAAATGTTTCAATAATCTCACTGCATGACCGGGAAGGAGTGTCGTGTCCAAGTATCATGAATCACTGTGAAGAAACAAGTAGGGCACACAATTGTAACACTAATAAGTCTATTACATCCCTAAACCTAAGAGAAAACACGCAGGTGAATTTAGCGTAAGTTAACTGAGCCGTGATGAGACTGAAGATACGCTGGAGATGTACTGTAGACCATCCCAGGTTGAAGGGACCGAGGACAAAGTAAGCTGGAAGTATGGATTGAGCGAAGTGTGGAGTGGAGTATGCCGAGGGGGGTGTGGCACCTCATTAAATATCCTCGGCGATGACATCACTATTTTTCTAAAAAGCAAGGATTGCCTTCGCTAGTGGAGTAGAGAAAGAATGTTCGCGCAATATTTTGCTCGGCATTAGACTAACAGTTGATGAGTGTGCAGGAGCAGAGGTGGTTGTCCTGGTGACCGGTGTATGGCCTGGCGGAGAGCTGTAGCATGTTGTGCCGCCGGTGCACACGCATGGTCCTCCTAAAATATATGAAGGTTTTCTAATTGTGTTTATCTACCAATATGAACAACTTAAGCTACCGAACCAAGGGGTAGTTTAATGATGATTCCTTGTGGTGTAAAGATTACTTATTTGTGTTACTTATCAATCAGTCTAAACTGTATATAACTATTTATGATTAAGGTTTTATAGCAAATTAATGTTTAGATTATTGATTTTGTTTCTTCATACGGTACCACACCTTCATATAATCTCAATTTTATCATATTTGCCCAAGGTCCAAATCCAATGGTCCTACCTAGTGTGTGTGTGTGTGAAATTCACTCACTCGATAACATCCTCACATTAACTGATAAAAACAGTTCCTGGCCATTATGACATAAATAACACGGCGTCGCTTTTTTTCCGGGATACATAGCATCATAGTTGGTTCTGTTTTAATCACAACCGTTTGAGTTTATGCCCGGGGCTTTATGGAGTAACCCCCCCCCCCCCCGGTTTACTGTAGAGGGGTAGTCGACCGTGTTTTTATATCTGGAACCTTATCTATGAAGCTATAGCATTACTCTTACAAATATTATATAAAGCGGTCTACATTTACATTTACATCATGTTTTGACCTTTACGGGGATCTGTCTGTAAGTATCTCGTGGTGGATGTATGGTGAATCTCAGACGGTTCTCGCTTGAGTAGTTAGTGATCTGATTCTCGTCCAATGTGTCTAGCCTTGTGGCCCTCATGTTACCAACCTGTGAGGGTGTTAAATCTCTAAATAAGATCACAGGCTACTGGACTGAGGTTATGGTGAGATCTTCTTTCGTGGGCTTCGTAAAAGCATTTTGTTTTTAATCTTATGAAGGATTTTGTTTCATTGTGATAGTGTTGAAGATTTAGATTTTTTCTTTTTCTTTTTTTACGGGAATTAGCCCACTCGGCCACAGGTCAAACGACCCACAAAGGAGCCCGTCTTCTGTGTGACTGCTCCGTATAATTCACTCCACTGACTTAGGAGTAGTTGATAGTTATTTAATAGGATAATAATTTACCATGTATGAGAGCGAGTTTTTCTCTGGGAAAACTTTATTAATGACATACACACACACACACACGCTACAGCAGGCAATAACGACACTAAATAAATTGTGTATGTTATTGGTGTTCTTAACATAAATGACAGTGGGGGGATATTGTAAATAGGATACGTGAACAACAACAGTATAAACCTTTAAGGTTCACACTGGATATTATGAATGAAATTAACGAACTAGTGCAGTTTTGAACATAAATACGAGACCATTGAGAATGAAACACGTATGACTACAAATAATCTACTACTATATTGACGTGGACATAAAGATTCGAGCATACGAGAAATACTGACGTGTGTGTTATCTGAGGAGTGCTGTGTTAAAGTTGTAACGGAGTAAAATTATTTAAAGCAGGTAAAAAGAATACTGGGTGCTGATAGTGCTGAAGGAAGGATAACCTGGAGGGAGGACGACCTGAAGGAAGAACAACATGAAGGGAGAACAGTCTGAAGGGAAAACAACCTGAAAAGGGAACACTCTGAAGGGAGGACGACCTGAAAGGAGAACAACCTTTTACTGTACCATTAAAACCATGATATCATATATTGTCACGTAGATAGAAATTACCATTGCAATAATTATATATTTGCCGTCAAGACATGTTCCTGACTGTGTCTGTTCCTTTGTTTCACCTATTAATTAGTTTAACAAATTTATTGACAAAGCTTGTAGTACAGTTTGCCTATTCTGAGTAATTCAGTCAGGTCTTGACACTGAGGGTGGTATCACTTCTCACTGCCACGCAGGACAGAGGTTCATACACAAAGAAATACATCATATTCATTAACAGCTATTTATATAGAGGTCAGATTCATATGGGTAATGTCACTGTTCACTGCCATGCAGGACAGAGGCTCGTACACAAAGAAATGCATCATATTCATTGACACTATATGAAGGTCAGATTCATGTGGATAATGTCACTGTTCACTGCCATGTAGGACAGAGGTTAATACACAAAGAAATACATCATATTCAGTAGCAGTATATATAGGTCAGTGGTTCACATACATTGGACGTCATATTCTAATTGAAGACTAATCAGTGTGGGCAAGCAAATTTGGGATAAACAGCAAGCATGTCCTCAAGCACCCCCGATTCAATGAAGTAATTACAAAGTTCAAGATACAATTAGTCAGGTAGCCTGAAGTCCTTGACAGTATCACATTCAATAATATAGTGTTCAAGTGTATGCTTTAAAGGTTTATCACAAAGTTTACATGCTGAGTGTTCCGGTACGGGTACAGAGTTTCTAACCTGCCAGATGTTTCTGTATCATAGCCTAATTCTGGCCACGACTACATCACATTGTCTGGTTCTGTCCTTATGCTGGCCATACCGGTACCTCTTGTCACAAAATTTTTCATATTTACTAACACTACAACTGCCAGGTCTCTCTGCATTTCTCACTTCTTCTAGATCAAAGTTCATGATTTTGACTTGAATGTTTTAAAGTATAGCATTGGACAGGCCAAGGTCACGGTCAACATTTTCTTTCTTACATGCCTCATTGGCTAGTCTATCATGATACCTGATTCCAACATACAACTTTAGACATTGAGCCTGACGGGCTGTTCATTGATTTCAAAGCACCTTGAGAGTCACAGAATATCACCCCACCTCCATTTTCTTTAAGGTAGTCTATGGCTAAGTAGATTCCAGTTGTATTGCTTCCTTCACTTACTGTATCAGGTTACTATATATCATCTATACTGTAAAAAATATGTAAAAAATAAGAAAATAGTAATAATGATTAATCGTGGTAGCATTTTATATGCATTTATTAACAGCGCATTACGTATTTATCAGGTGCCACTAAGAAAGCTCAGGTTCTCTCTTTTTTTTTTTTACGGGATTAGCCCAATACCCACAAAAGGGACTGGGGGGGGGGGGGGGACGAAAATATAATAATAATAATAATAATAATAATAATAATAATAATAATAATAATAATAATAATAATAATAATAATAATAATAATAAATACAAAATATAAAAAAAGATCAATAGTGAGAAACGATGTACTGTATGTATGTTGTGTTGCCAAAGTAAGAGAAACAATCGAGACCTTACAATTGTGTGTAAATGAGGCATAAAGTAAGATCAGCAACCTGGGACTTGGTCACAATTTGTGTTATGCCATATGGCAACAGGGTCTACCATTAGACAACACATTATGCTTCCAATATTTTCCCAGGCGGTAGTACCTCCCTGATTGATAGCTGCCTACTACCTTGTCATCATTGTTCTTATTGTTCACTTTGTATCTGTATTTTTCTTGGTAAATAAACTGTTTCAACATCAGTATCAACCCTAAACGAAGAACAACTTGAAGGTGAGCTTGGCTGTATCATGGGTAGGCGAGGAATAATGAATGGGTGTATAAGGCCTTCAGGGTTGTGTGAAGATGAGGTGCTGGTGATGGATAAATTATATGAGGCTTTGTTAAATGGATTAATGGGAGTGAAGGGAAGGCCAGATAGCACTCTGTCTCTATTTTTCTGTCTGTCTGTCTGTCTGTCTGACTGTCTGTCTGTCTTACGATGGTTCTTCTGATTATATGTTTAGTTCTCATTTATAGAAACTATCGCTGTCACTCATTCGAAGACAACTTATTGTGGCTCGATCAACATCTTTCCACTATGTCCTGCAGCTAGAGAGGCCAGTTATTTTGTAAAGTTCATATATTAATTGAGGAGACCTTCTTTGGGAGAGCTCCGGCGCAGAGAGAGCACTTAGAAAACGAAAAAATGACAGAATATACTTTTTTGTGTGTGAATGTGAATGTGGTCTCCAAGGCGTGTTGTCAGCGTGTGGAGAGATGATGAAATAAACTGGTTTAATATAATAGCTCACGTGGAAGGTTCAGGGCGACAAAACAAAATGTATTATTTTTTTCTTTTGTTAACTAGCTTTAACTATAGTCTGGCGGCCCTGAATTATGTTCCTGAATATTGATGATGTTTTCTGATGCTTAGAAAGCCTTATAGAATAGTTCATGATGGCTTTCTTACTTAGTTAAGTTTATAAGACAAGCTGTGGTTATACATGATAGCTATATTAGTGTAAACTGTAAGTTAAGGAGTTAAGGGCACCAGTTCATGATAGCTCCATTAGTGTAAGTTAATGAATTAAGGGCACCAGTTCATGATAGCTATAGTAGTGTAAGTTAATGAGTTAAGGGCACTAGTTCATGGTAGCTATAGTTGTGTAAGTTAATGAGGTAATGGCACCAGTTCTTGTTAGCTCTATTAGTGTAAGTTAATGAATTAAGGGCACCAGTTCATGATAGCTATAGTAGTGTAAGTTAATGAGTTAAGGGCACTAGTTCATGGTAGCTATAGTTGTGTAAGTTAATGAGGTAATGGCACCAGTTCTTGTTAGCTCTATTAGTGTAAGTTAATGAATTTAGGGCACCAGTTCATGGTAGCTATAGTAGTGTAAGTTAATGAGTTAAGGACACCAGTTCATGATAGCTATAGTAGTGTAAGTTAATGAGTTAGGGGCAGGAGACATATGAGAGATTCATCAGGTGACGTGGCCATCATTACTCTGCGCAGGTTGTTATTACCACAGTGGCGGTCATGGATGGCCGCCATCCATTTCTCACTCTCTCCTCAGACGTTTTGCAGTCGTCGGTAATTTGCCTCCATTATTGTTAACTGGGGTTCTCATGATTAATAGTAACCGGAGGACTCTAGATAACTGGTGGATTCTGACCACGGCGACCTCTAGGACCAGTTGTCTGATCCTTGATGATTCCATTAGCTTCAGATGGTAACTGATACCTATAGGACTCGGGGAGACTCAATTATAACTACACGACTCTGAGGGACTGTACATCATATGTCTACGAAGTGCTCTCTGTAGAGGACTGTAGTTAACGGTGGATTCTGATAAACTTCATTTGGGTATCAGTGTACAGGAGAGACTGGGTGTCTCCACTACTAGTGTCTGGTGTTGTAAATAATAAGTATGTGTGGACAGGTTTAACAGTGTGGTAGAAAAGTGTTTGATGAATAAAACCTCAACAGAGTATAGTGTATTGTTCCGCTGACTGAGACAACACGTACTGTGCAACACCACGTTCGGATAAATATTGTTAAAAAATAAACTGTTAAGTGACTACACACAAATAACGCTAACACATAAATCATATTCTAAATTTACTAAAATGTATGTAACTATGTATGTGTGTGAAGAGCGTGATGGAGTTTTATTAAAGTTAATGCGCCAAGAGTAAGAAAAATCCTTCGTCTTCATATTGTCAGTAAGAGCCTCTCAAAGAATGTGTGGTGTATTATTTTAGGAGTCGTGATTGTGAATGAAAACGTTACTTGTATTTTGGAAGACATTTTACCATATCTTACTGAACTCTTGGTGATCTAGTGCCTCGACCGTCATCTTTCACTCTCCTTGCTTGAGTACCAGAGCGCTCGGTGAGGGCATTATGTATTCTTGAAGACTGTCACCACAAGCTGTGAGAGCCTAATAACATACTTTAGGAGACAAGAAATGATGTGGGTGTTATTGACTCCTATAAAATAAAAAATAAATATTATAATTTATGAGCAATTCAAATATTCGGTGAACTAATTATGTGTGTGCAACAAAAGCCGCTTGCTGGTGTTAAATTGTAAAACTAGCCAGTGACCTTACAACTTGCAGGCTTGTAAAAAGGTCAATTTGGCCTCAGATATAAGAGATATAGTAAAGCCCTTATTGCTCTTATAGATAACACGTTTAGATCACACATAATGCCAGTTTGTGAACATCTCAGACAACAGTTAACTGGACGACACACTCCAGCATCAGCCCACCAGACGGGTCGGGTAACCATCTTAAATCCGACAGCAACTCACCTTTATATTACCTGGGTGGCATCAGCTATTAATAAGAGCCTAACGATGTTCTTCAGAGACCTATATTAGGATAACTTTCTTGTTATTAAATGTTGTTACCAATCAACTTAACAAGTCACACTCATGTCTGTTACTGCCAGTTAACGTAAACAAGCGCCACGCTTGAATGTTTACTACTCAATCTTCAAATTTGGAACACCCAGTACTTACCTTAACTCACAGGTAGACTTGGGCTGTCACAGATAGGTTGTGTCAGACTTTACAAAAAAAAATAATAATTTATGATATTCAAAGGAAAACAGGTTCCGTTGCCTTTCACCTTCGCTACTCACAAACATGAGAGAATTAATGATACTCTAGTAATTTCTAGGCTCATACATAGACGAAGAAAACTAGAAACCACATACTTCAACATCCAATAAAAATGCTAAGATATGCGTATATCCATCAAAATAACAGTAGCCTTGTGGCAGGTATACCAATGCTTACTGTGTGTTTCTCTTCTCTGTACCTTCAACAGATTTACTTCGTCACGCTGTGATAGGGTGCAACAATGACCTCAATACGGTTAGTAATGATGACATAGAGGCACTTGGTCAGGATGACAAAGTACCCAATCCTACTCGCACTGCCTCACAATTAATCTTACATTTATTTCTTTAAGTCAGATATAAGATTATTATTTCATAAATTTAGAAAATCCAAGTACTTTTTGATCATCTTAATGTAACACTTGAAACTGCTCACCGTAGCTGTTCTTTACAAGGACTGGCACCTATCCTTTTTTTTTTTTAGAGAAACACAGGGCGTCCATAAAGTCCCGTTCTGATTTCAAACATTTATTATGTACAAACGGCAGTCATAAGATATTGAAATGCATTTTTTTTTTCATTTGCTCAGTTGAACAACAAATTTTAAATAGTTACTCTTTCAAATGCAAAAACTGCATTTCATTATTATTATTATTATTATTATTATTATTAGTATTATTATTATTAGTATTATTATTATTATTACTCTGCTGTGTAAACGGGATTTTTAGCTTACAAACAGTTTCTGGGTTAAACAATTAATATTTTGAGTCTCATGCACAAAACAGCAATGTGACCTTCTTTAGCCACTACATCATGACCTTACTTTCAACTCAGGGGACAAAAACGTTACGACGAGCAGATTAATAATAATGAGTCATTTCCTGGATCAATTACACGTTTAAGTCACTCAAGGAGCCAGGCACACCGATCAACAGTTGAGTTCTGCTTCTTATACCAAACTAATGTGATAAACTTAATTACCTGGCCTTGATTAATACTAGCGACGTTTGCAGGCTGGAAATATAAGTATCGATTTGTAATGTAATGTCACTTTGAATGTGAGTAGATACACGATTTGTTGCTCACTTGGATGTTAGTTAATTTTCTTCTTGCTATGTACAGTAATATCCTCCCTTGAGTCTTATTAAGTCTACTAGTACCTGTACTTCTTCCGGGTGTCTTATTGATGTTATTTCTTGCATATTTTATTCCCCTGTGGTTCATTATGTTTTCCTTACAACTAAATGAATAATGTAATAAACTGATTTATTAAGCTTTATTTTGAGTTTTATGGATCACTGTGCTGGGTAAAATAAATAAGGTTTCTACAGCTTAATGATCACTGTACTTGGGAGACTACATAGACTACATAAACTGTCTTTGTACTTAGGAGACTTAGTAAGTTTCCTTGAAAGCATATTGATCACTATGCTGGGGAGAGTAAATAAGCTTTTCTCTGATGCTGGTGATCACGACTTAGCGTAGCGTTGAAATCACTATTAATTTGCACAGATTCAACGCGAAAGCATTTTTATTACTCTTTTGCTCTGTTTATACTAACCGTTGTCAGGCTCTTAATGAATAAGAGATAGTAGCTACAGTTGTTTGGTATGGAGGTGGTCTTGGCGTTGGCAGCGTTCATCTTAAGTAGACTATATTAACCTAAGGTAGAACAAATTATCCCAAACATTTACACTGCTACCATCTCCCCTCTGTCTCTCTGTCTCTTCTCCCCTCTGATTAACGTCTTGCTCCTCCATCTCTGTCTCTCTGTCTGTCTCAAATCCTCCCATTCCCAAACACACATTACCTAACACTATGTTGCAGCTGAGTGGGATGGTTTGAGGGACTTGAAACTATATCATGGATACATCCACTTCTGTAGGTATTACTGCACTTTTCAAACTATTAGACGGATTCTTTCACCTCGGCTGACAACATATTACAAATTATTAGTGTTTGGTTGGAAGTCTTCACTCTCTGCAAATCTGTAATTATAAAAAAAAAACAGAATTCCCTCCCTGGTTCTGTTCTTCCTTACCAGACCCTGCAACGGCCACTACTGACACCATTATTTGGTTGTACTAGAAGCAGTAACCTCTCTCACAATTGCCACATTTCTAACAGTGCAAAGAAAAGGCTAAATATCATTTCTGCCATTATTTTATCATGCCACACCTACCACATGAAATTTCTATTTAGTCGGAATTTATCACCATTCATTGGCTTCATTCCTCGTACTTCACGTCTATGGAACACCCTGCCCTCCCTTTCTGTATGTACACATACAATTTACACGTCAATCACCCACATCTTATAGTAAAACTAATCATGCCGCCTTAAACATAGTGTACTAGGCAAACATACCTTATGTGTGAATCTCTTATCGGCTATATTACCCTTCAGAGGATAGATATACCTCACCTAGTCTTACACACATATAAGAAACAGTGTGTGTGTGTGTGTGTGTGTGTGTGTGTACGGGGGGTTGTACGAATAAAAGAGTTTGTCCTAAATCGTTTTCCTTTTCCCTTTTACGTAACAGAATAGTCGACAAGAGGATCATTAAGGTTATTGTTGTACTCTGCTTGCTGTACTTTTATTATTTGGTTTGTTACTTCAACTTATAGTGAAGTGAGATAATTATTTGCAATAGGAAATCACGAAAATTATAAAATAAACGCATTTCATATAATTCATAGGTGGTGAGAAGAGAACTTGGTTGATATGGTGGAAGAATTGTCACAAACAACACAACATGGAAGGTGTAGTGCCAGACATTCACTCACCAACAGTTATTTCACATCACAATCACTTGGAGCAATTTTTTTTTGTGTCCATAATAGTTTATGTTTACAGCCATAACCTGTCAACAGCGACCATTTGTACTGCTATGTGTCGCTAAAATATGTGTTGAGCTGAGGCGATAAGTGACCCATTAACACTGTCTTGCTTTGTGATTTACTGATATAAATAATATTGAGTATCTTGTTTATTACTCGTGCGTGTCTCAACTAGATATTATGACAATATTATCAGGTGTTTCTCCATAGTTTGAGGAGTTAATAAAGTTCATGTTCATAGGAATCTTGTAAGTAAAGGAGTCAAAGACCTGGTATTGGCAGATTTTAGTCATCCCATTCCCTGACCTTCTTGACCTGACTTCTGAATATTTTTCAAGTGTGAGGGATATTTTTGTTTTTCCATTCAGTTGATCACATATTCTTTACTTTTGTTTTATATACTTAAATGCAGAGAAAATAAACAATTCTAATAATATTTAAGGAGGGCGTTGACACTGCTTATACATAAATAATAATAATAATAATAATAATAATAATAATAATTAACGGTTTATTGAAAGAACATAGCAGCCAGAAGGCTGAAAATATACAGCTACATGAATGGGGAATGGGTTTCGATTTACAAATAATATACAAGTAACATAAGTGATGAAAATAAGATATATAATAACTAGATGGGGAAAAGCTCAAACTACAGGGCATTTCAACATAGTGACAGTGCAAGAAGTAGGATTTACTGGGAGTAAATACACTGGTTTATTACAAGTTATTGATAATTTTTACAATGGTTGGGCTGTTCTTATAGCGATCAGTTCGTGCACGTATGGGCTGGATGCGGTTGTGGTGTCGAACAGCAATTCTCGGGCTAGGGATCTCAGGTGGTAGTAGGAGCCGGTGTCGAGGATGGTGCAGAAGCTTCTTACCAAATTTGCAGATGAGGTCGTGGTGATGGTCTGTGAGAGTCGGAATGATCAGTGTGTTGAGGGGAGGGAAGGGGAGAGAATAATCTTTCATGCCCTCTTTTGCACTTTTGCACACACACACACACACACACACACACACACTACTACTACTACTACTACTACTTTGTTGTCACTCGGAATCGAGTTTGACGATTATGCAGCTATGATGCAATGATATGAGTTATTAGGGATGTCACGTAGGTTGGTGAGTTTTGAGGTGACTAGAGAGGCCGATGCGAGACCCGCAGCTTCGTCCACGTGTGCAACGAATGTGAACGACGCTGGGGGTCTCGTATCGGCCGGAAAGATGCTGCCACCGCCCCTCTCTGTCTCGATTTGCAGTCAGGCTAACTCGAAAGCATTGACGCCTTCTCGTGTGGTGCTCCTCCAAGCGTTACGATGTGGAGTAATCGACTCCCAGGTGAGGGGGTCGATTTGCACTTTTTCAAGTTTGTCTTCAGACTATTCTTTTACCTTTTCAATTGCCCACCGGCGTTACGTTTACTATTCGTTAGGTGACTGTAAAGTAGCTGCTTTGGCAGTCTACTGTACTGTCGTCCATACGGGTAATATGGCCAGTCCAACGCTATTGTTCATGGATATTGGTAGCCTTGATGCTCCTACAGTTGGTGTCAGCAAGAATACTGGCATTTGTTCTCTTGTCTTCCCAGCTAACTCGGAGGATGGCGCGTAGATTACGTTGGTAAAAGTTTTCAAGTTCCTTGAGGTGCATCCTGTATGTGACCCAAGTCACACTGCCATATAGCAGGATGGGGAGGACCACTGCTCTGTATACGTGCAGCTTTGTAGATAATTTCAACTCCCTATAGCTGAAGACACGATTTCGGAGTGTACCAAAGGCTTGAGATGCACATCTGATCCGATGCTGAATCTCTTCATCGATGTCTGCGGTGGTGGACAGGTGGGAGTCGAGGTACCGAAACTGGGCAACATAAGAGAGGGTAGTACTATTAAGCTGGATGGATGGTGGAGGTATGTCTTAACCATGGGCAGGTTGAAAGGAATCTGAGTCTTACGAACATTCACCTTAAGGCCGTAGTGTGCATACGCGTCTGTGTAGGTGTTCAGGATCTTCTGTAGGTCGTGTTCAGTGTGAGCAACAAGGGTGAGGTCGTCTGCATACCGAAGTTCAGTAATGGAAGCTGCCTACACTTTTGTTCTTGCCTGGAGTCGTATTATGTTGAAAAGACCCCTCTTCACCCGGTATTCGATGTTCACCCCGCTGGCTAAAATGGCACTGGCACGAGTAAGGAAGGCAGCCAAGAAGATGGAAAAGAGAGTTGGTGCCAGTACACACCCTTGTTTAACCCCTGTTTGGATGGGGAAGAACTCTGGTTGGGTGCCGTTGTGCAGGACGCTGCCGTTCATGCCATCGTGCTGTTGCCTCACAATGGCGATTAAATTTGGTGGGCAGCCAAAACGGCTGAGGGTCCAACCAGAGGGCTTCAACTGTTGACCTTGTTGAATGCCTTGGTCAGGTTGATATACAGGTCACGACGCTGCTCTCTGTACTTTTACTGTATCTGGCGGGCAGCAAAGATCATGTCAGTGGGTCCACGTGATGGCCAAATACCACACTGTGGCAACTACAGACTGATCAGTCTCCCTTGTTCTTATAAATGTTGACAATGGAGGCGTTTTTAAGACCTTAGGGATTTCCTTCTTTTCCCATATATTCTCCAGGAGAGAGTGGAGACGGCTGGTAAGCAGAGGTCCTCCTACTTTATACACCTAGGTGAGGATTCCACTAGGCCATGAGGCTCTGTTATTTTTCATCTGTTTGATGGCAGTAGCTACTTCATCAAGGGATGGAGGATAGCTGAGGTGGGTCAGCTCTGGATGCTGAGGGACCTGCTGGGTAGTCAGAACATCCACATCGGTGTTTCGGTTGAGAAGTGAATGGCAGAGCTCTTTCCAGCGCTGAAGGAGGCCGAATCAGAATCAGAAAAATGCTAGTGACAGGGGGGAAGGAGGTTCAGAGGAAGAATAAAGAGAGGATGGAAGTGAATTTTAGAAGGAGAGAACAGATGCGGTGGCTAGACACCGCTTGCGTGAGGGGTTCAGGGGTGGGGGCAGCTGGGAGGCGACAAGACAAGGCCAGGCCGGCGATTGGTCACGCGTCAGGTGCAGCGCGGTTGGGTTGGGCAATGGATGTTCAGTGCTTGGGCGGCTTGAATGAGTTTTGGTTTCTTGTGTGGAGGAGATGTCTTGGTCTTCTTAGCTTGGGGTCGATTTTCTTCTCTCTCTTCTCCTCTTCTTGCTTTCTTGGAATGTCCATTCGTTTGTGTTTGGGTCTTGTTGTTCATCTTCCACGAGAGATGGGCTCTCAAAGGTGTGGAAGAAGTCAGAGGCGGTGAGGTTGACCACGTGGGCTTCAGCTTCACGGGCCACGTGGTGATCTTGGTTTTGTGCGGTGGGCGTCTTCTCGACAGTTTTCTTTTCTTGGTTTTTCTTTTTTTGGTTTTTCTTTTGTGCTGGTTTTTTCTTTTCTTGAGAGCGTACAGCAAGGAGGGCCTCTTTGTAGCTCATTTTTTTCTCGAGGCGAACTTTGGCTACCCTGCACTCCTCCTTCCATCTGGGGCAGTTCCGGTCGGCGGAGGAGTGTGGGCCACCACAAGCAGCGCATTTCTTTTCTTCGTTGGGGCAGACCGTGTAGCGGTGTCCAGGGCTGCCACACTTGGAGCAGGTGTCCTCCTGCGCCTCACACTTATTTACAGTGTGTCCATAGTGTTGGCACTTGTAACACCGATTCGGTCTGCAGTAGGGCTTCACTGGCACAGTTACCCACGCCAGTTGAGCCTCTTCGGGTAAGGTGGTGTGGTGTCCGACAAGGGCAGTGGTGTCGGACAGCATCTTTACAACTTGGAGCTGCCCCTGGAGGAGCTCGCTTAGTTCGTCTTGGTCCATGTGGGCAATTTCGGCGTGGGAGATAACTCCCAGCTTCAAGTTGTCCCACATGTAGGCAATCATTTTGAATGGGATGCCGTTGATGTCAGGAATCTCCGCGAGCTGGGCGGGCATGCCCTTTTCGGCGAAGGTGATCCTGATGTCTCCATGGAGCTTTAGACGCTCCACCTTGGTGACTCCCAAGATCCCATTAGCTACAAAGAACTTCTGGAGAACTAGGAGATTTAGTTGCTTGGGGCAGGTCGGCGTGTCCGGACGAATCCGCGCCACGTTATCGAACTCGTAACCGTTCATCGTGAGAGGGTTAGAGAGGATGAAGGAGGCCTTCATCGTCTATAATTATAAGGTTACCGTAAGATGAGCGGAGGGGGGCTGCGCCACAAGTGACTGGCCCATAAAATGTTTTAGTGGAAATGAAAAATTCGCGCATCTTTTGCTCATCTGCAAGTTTTTCAGCTTCACATGCTTATTTTTAAGCCAGTCGTTCTTTAGATTCTGAAGTTCCCGTTGGGCTGCCGCTTTCTTCTTGCGGAAGGTATCAGCTTTGGTCCGAGACTAAGGGTCATTCTGCCAGTCATTAAAAGCAGCACGTTTATCATCGATGAGTACTTCGATTGCCGGGTCATTTTCATCAAACCAGTCCTGGTGTATTCCTTTGATCTGGCCGAGGGTCTATCTGCAGGTTTTTGCCATAACAGTATTACGAGTATCCCATTCAGCACTGGGATTCACGTTGTTTGCTGTTGGGTTATTTATAAGCCCATGTTCGAACTGCTGTTTGAAAGCATGTGGTACCGCTGGATACTCCAGACGCTTAGTATTAAAACCCCCTGTGGAGGCTTGCTGCCTTTGCCGTTTTGGGGTGACGTGAAGTGAGAGCTTGGATCTGACAAGTCGATGATCAGTGTCACAGTGGTCTGAGCCACGCACGGCACGGGTGATGAGGACATCTCGGCGATCTCTTTCTCTGACAATGATGTGGTATATGAGATGCCAGTGATTGGATCGTGGGTGTTGCCACGAACCCTTGAACTTGTCGGCCTACCAAGACAAGGTATTGGTGATAGTGAGGTTGTGTGCAGCATACTTGGTGAGGAGGAGTAGGCTGTTGGGATTACACGTGCCTAGTTCATTTCTCCCTATGGTTCCTTGCCAAATGTTAGCATCTCTGCTAACTCTGGCGTTGATCCCAATAGGGATATCAGTCAGCCTATACTTTATTAGCCTTGTTTCAAGCAAATACACATTGTTTACTTGGCTAAAGATTCCTACTTATCATTGCTCCTAAATCTTTCTCACATTCGGATTTCTCTATAACATCGTTCTTCATCTGATACCTTGTTTATCTGTTTACATCTCCCAGACTAACTACTTTACATTTGTCCACGTTGAATTTGTCTGCCATTTTTCAACCCATTCGAAAAATTTGTTTAGATCTTCCTGTAGTTTGTGTAGTCTTCGTTAGATTTAATTACACGCCCTATTTTAGTGTCATGAGCAAATTTACTTATGGTGCTGTCTATGAAGATATATATGTTGTTTATGTATATAATAAATAATAATGGTCCGAGTAATGAGCCTTGGGGTACTCCACTAGTGCCGTTACTCCAATCGGATTTAGTGCCGTTAATGTTCACTCGCTGTTTCCTGTCCTGTAACCACACACTAATCTATTTTAGAATATCTCCTCCAATGCCATGAGCCTCCACTTTTCTGATTAGTGTTTCGTGCTAAAGTCGAGATATACCACATTATAGTCGTGCCCCTCGTCCCCTGATTCAAAAACAGCTGAAAAGAATGTTCTTAGATTAGTTAGACATGAACGCCCGCTTGTGAAGCCATGTTGGGATTCATTGATCAACTTGTGCTTCTCCAGGTAATTTCGAATAGAGTTTGAAATTATTGCTTCCAGTTATTTGCCTACATTTGATGTTAAGTTCATTGGACGGTAGTTAGAGGATAGTGATCTATCTCCCTCCTTGAAAATCGGCATTACATTCGCTATCCTCCTGGATTCTGGTACTGCACCCGTTTTAACGGACATGTTAAACAACTTTGCTATGAGCATAATAAGTTCTTCCTTACATTCTTTTTAATACTCTGCCTAATATCTCAAAGGGACCTGGCGAATTATTAGGATTTAGCTTGTCTATTTTGCTTACTAACATCGTTACTAGTCACTACTATCTCGTTTAATCTATTTTCATCATCTCTCTCTTTATATTCGGTGTCTCGGGTATCATGTTTAAATTTTCGGAGGTGAAAACTGTTAAAAAAAAATTTAATCAGATTATTGCTCATTTCTCCGTCGTTATTAGTCAGCTCGCCGGTACCTGACTGTACCTGACTAATCTTTTCTAGTGTTTTAGTTTGATACATTTGAAAGAATCCCTTGGGTCTGACTTTGCCTCCCTTGCTGCCTTTAGTTCATTATTCCTCTTTGCCTTACGTATCTCGGTCTTAACCCTACTGGCCAATACTTTATAATAGTATCGGAGGTAAAATTCACTACGATATATTCTTCTACCTATAGTCTTCCTTTGTCCAATACTATTCTTCAAGTAATTATTTATCCATTTGGGGTCATTGTTGTCTGATCTGAGTTTTTTGTATGGCATGTTGTGCCTTTGTGCATTATGTAACTCATTGTTTATATTGTTGGGGAGCTCGTCAACCTCAGATCTCGTGATCAGGTCATCCTCAACCGTCATATTTTGTGAGTACATATATCGTTGTCAGGTCTCCAGGTAAAGTGAGGTAGCCTTCTGTGGGTACTTTGTGTGGGGTCATGTAATCCAACCTATCAAAGTTTGCCCTTCTGAAATACGGGAATTTAATGGAATTTTCCTTGCGACTGCCATTAAATACTAATTGAAATCTTATTTCTTTGTGATCGCTGTTGGCAAGTTAGTTCCCAACCTCGACATTACTAATAAGGTTTTCTCTGTTTGACAGAACTAAATCGAGTATATTATTACCCCAGCTGGGTTCGGTTATACGTTGACTTAGGAAACAGTCCTGAACTGTTTCAAGAAAATCCTCTGAATCTGAGTTACCTGTAAAATGGATCCAATCTATTTGGCTAAAGTTAAAGTCACCTACTCTACAGACTTTGCTATGCCTGGACGCCCTGCGCATTTCATCCCAAATAAGTCGCTCATTAACTCTATCAAGATTAGGAGGTCTATATATCACTCCTGCGATTATTTTTTTCCTACCTTCGGTTAATTCTAACCAAATTGTTTCTGTATTCAGTTCAGTTTTTTCCTTATTAATTTCACACTTCAGATTGTCCCTGGCATAGATTGCCAGACCACCTCCTTTCCTAATCTGCCTATCGGTATGGAATAATTTGTAACCTGCAATTTGGTAATCGGCCGGTAACTCTCGTGAGTCTAAGTTTATCCATGTTTCGGTAAATGCTAATATATAGATTTTTCGTTATATACCAGAGCGCTGATTTCATCCATTTTGTTTCTCATACTCCTACTGTTTGCGTAGTAAACATTTAAGTTAGTCGTGTTCTGAGTCCTCTCTTTGATGCGTTTAGGTATTAACTCCCTGCCTAATTTAGTTTTGTCATCATTCCTAGCACTATTTCCCTGTAACCTTTCACTTTGTTTACCCGCTCCCACTGCAGTCTCCTCCTCCACCTCCGTGCCCATATGTTCCCCTAGCAGTTTAAAGACTTGTACATCTTTTGAAGTGCCCTCTCGAGAGAGCCAGCCAGGGTTATCATCCTATCCCTAGACAGATGCACCCCATCCCAAGCATAAAGGTCCCTTCTGCCGTAAAAGTTGCCCCAGTTGTCAATGAATGGGACTGATATTGACTTGCAATATCTGTCAAGACGGCCGTTGACACCAACTGCCCTTGACAACCATTCATTGCCAACTCTTCTTCCAGACAGGACACCACATATAAAGGCGTCCATCCCTTCAACCTAATACGTTCTATAGCTGCCTTGAACTTATCAAGGCAGATAATCGGTTTGTTCCCATTACAAGGCAAGATATTACCCATCCTGAGAACTATATACCCCACCCCAACTCTTGGCAAACAAACCCTCATCTTATTTTTCTTTTTACCACAAAAAGCTCTATCCAGTTACCTAACCTGAGAGTCGCCAACAATTAAGGTTTTCGTACCTTCCTTGTCAGCCTTATCCCTGACTATGCTAGCGTTCAATTCGTCTATTAAAGGACTAAAAGAGTTTTTACACTAAGCTGTTGTCGTTTCCTTGAAGTCTTTCCGCTCCTTACAACCTTCTATTCGCCTGAGTTTTCGTCAGACACTGACTTTCCTTGTCTCGTGTCTTCTTCTTTCATCCTTGCTATCACTTCCTTTAATTTCAAGTTTTCTTTTTTGACCTTCACTAACTCGGCCAGTAGTTCGGCCCTCAGAAGGGCACAGCCCTGTTCATAAGTAGCACTAGCCATTACCGTCAATTTATCCCAGGGAGCTGAGTCTGCAGTGAACCTTTCCTCTAGCCAGGTCAGAACACAGTTAATTGGTGAAACTAACTGAATTTTATATTCGAGTAATATTGTCTCAACTGGTGAGTTAGGTCATGAAAGGTTATCGTGTGTTGTGAGGTAAAAGTGCACCTGCGATAAATTTGGGCTGAGGGCATGGTCTGGGCTACACGGAGTCTTTCTTGGTTTTCTCCTTTGATGGGGATGTGACGAGGTTGATTTATTATCTTGAAGTGTGAGAAGTGACAAAGGTAGATTGAGTTAATTTATGTTTGTTCCCGATCAAAGGCTTTAACGGGTTCTTTTAAAACTTTTCTTGGTTAGGTATTGACTGAAATAAGGCTCAGCTCTTGCAATCGGCTGGAACAAGGCTCGGTTGAATTTTCCTTAACCTTTGTGTAGGGGGGGTTCTCTCTGTGCTGAATAAAATTGTCTGGCATTAGTCAAATAAAATATTAAAAGTAGCGTCTCAGTAGCGGTTAAGGTAGTTCTCAGTGAAAGATGAAAGGGAACACAGCTCAATTGAATTAAGTATTTGGAGAATAGAGTCAGGGTTAAATTAGAGCGGCGGAGATGGTTTACTCTATGCTCAATAGTGTCGCAGTATTTAGTGTTTCTGGCACCTACGCTTTTTTTATGGTCGCTTATTGTAAAATTAACGGCTAAGAATACCTGTAGATTGGACGTCAGACAACGAATGTAGGGAGAATTCAGCAACAGTAGCGGATTTAAAGTGACGATATACCCTCCGGTCTGTGATTACTTGGAGTTTAATGCCTTCACTGCGCAGAATTAACTTATTATCAATTATAAAAAAAACATACTTAAGTTCTACCGTAACTCTCGTATGGACTTCTGTTACTGTTATGAGTAAATAACTTACCTGGCACACACAAAATTTACGGTGCCAGTGTGTTGACAGTCTGGGGAAATAGGTAGATGGTGAAACGGACTGATAGTAAAAATAATTCCTCTTAGACAAGCTTGATTTCTTTTCTGATATTAAGACTTCAAAGTGTGATCGAAAAATGTGTCCTCAACATTCTAGGAGTAAAAAATCTTAATCTTTGACCTGATCACTTTAATGCTCCACGTGCCAGTAGTATTAATAGTTCAAGGTGGAAATTCGTCCAGCTTTTTGCAGGAGGACTCGTCCACCTGTTGACAGCACTCAGTTCCTCTTAAGGCATCCGAAAGTTAATACGTCTTCCACTTTCTCCTGAGACATGTGTGGCATATTATACTAAATTATAAAGTCTCTGAAACACAACTGGTGCTCGGGAACCAAATCCAATATTCATTGAAGGAAGATGAGGCGGCGTGGAAAGTTGATGTAAATAAGAGGCAACAGCGCTTGACAGATGGGCGGATGGCATGTGGTCACCCAATGATTGAAATAAATAGGTGTCTGGATGATGTTGTTACTGTGAGGCACCGTCTTATGATGTTGTTCCTTCTCAAGGCAAAGTGATAAGTTTACGTGATGAGAATTTATCCAATGGTGTCTGATCGACCTTAATTTTATTGTGTGTGTGTGTGTGTGTGTGTAGGGTATGCATAAGAGTATTTTTTCCAGATAAGACCTGGGATGGAAATGCCACTTTAGCGTCTGTGACATATATGACCTTACTAGACTAACCCATGCAGTGAGAATTTCTTTCAAATTGAGACATGAACCATTTATATAGTACAGTAGGTACTAGAAATACAATAATCTTCAATACAGCAGCTGCTTTCCCCTAGGCTACCCGCGACCTGAGGTTTCTCTGCTCTACAAATATAAACACTCTTCTGTAATATTCATGGTTTGTTATGATTGCCAGCCTTAAGACGAAGTAAGTATTATATTACTTTCATTGTCCAAATGTCGTGTCAGAAAAATATACAAAAAATAAGGTTTGCCAATTATAATGAAACTTGACAGAAGCTTTTGGAGGTTGACCAAAACAGAAGGCCAGGGCGTTCCAGTTCATGTTTATTAAATATATTGTAATTAATACAAGTTATGGGCCATATAATGTATGCACTGCGAGAATACGTGAAAGGTCAAGAATATATAAGGTCAGAGTTGTGTTTGATACAGTTGAGAGGTCAAGGTGACGCTGTGGGTCCTGACCAATACTAATCTGGATGTACGTTTACTATTATTGTTACAACAGTAGTTTTTTCTTACTCATTCATTACCATTGTGTGTATCACGGGCATAAAGTGGCAACATTTAATTTTGGATCTACTTGCATTATGGAATAAGGTGTTATGGGGAGCGTCGAGCACGTTGAATGAGGTTACCGCGTGCCTCATTGTCGTCATTCAGTCTCCTCTCCGACAGTAAAGTGGTCGAAGGTTTGCATCATCACTTCTTGTTTAGCAGGAAGAGGTAATATCCAGGACTACTAATTTATCTGCCATTGTTGTGAGTTTACTTCGACTGTCAGGGATATCAAGCACTCGTCTCAGGTCTCACTTAATGGAATAGATAACAGATATATAGCAAAAAGTAATCAGCAACACGACGAACAAGGAAGTCTCTATACGTCACCTAACCTCCCGTTATTTTGTAAGAGGACATATGTTGAATCTCCTCCAGGTGTTCCTGTCCCCACACACCACCACCACACACACACACACACACACACACACACATCCCTCCATCACACCCAGTTCTTGCCTACACAGTTTACTTCGAATTGCGTTTAGAGAGATTTATTGCTCTCCTTGAATCAGCACAACCTCAAACAAAAGTTTTTCTACACTTCTGTCTGAAACTTTGCCAAATGCAGGTGAGAGCACTTCGAGGATTCATACCAGGAGTTAGAAGTCTTGTTCCAGCAGTTCGGAGTCTCAGGGGTGTAGACTGGACTTTTCTTTGTGAGTACCCAAACTTACAGCGTCATCTCACTTAAAAGTATAAGACATTACACCCATGGCAGCACAGTTAACTGGCTGGCTGGCCGCTGCTATCAAGACTTATCGACCTCAAGACCTGTTTTGTAGTAAAGGACACAAAGGCGTATACTACAGGTACCGCTTACGGCTTCCAGGCATAAAATGGAAAATAGTAGGTTAGTAGTTGTGTGAGTGTGTGTAGTACAAGGTTAGTGGGGCGGACAGGAAGAATAGCCTGGGGTAGGAGGCTGGCGCGGGGTGAAAAGAACAGGGATTGGATAAGAGGGTCTACTTCTGACCTCTAAAATACCACAGGAGACCTAGATGGAGTATCACTGCAGTGCTATAGTACACACACACACACACTATAGTACTGTCTATAGTGCCACCGGCAAATAACAATGGGAGTACGAGTGGAATTGCTAATGAGGTACAGGGTACACCTTATAATAAACGCTAGAATACTCCTGGAGTGCTTGTAATATTATCCAAAGTACCAAAGTAACTCTACAAGAGCATCATCCGAACTACCTCCTGAGCACCACTAGGGAACATCTGCAGCGTCAGGGAAGAGTTATCTGGAGCACATCGGAGCACCTAAGGCCGCTGGGATGAGCAGTGGGAGGACACCGCCGTGTTAACTGAGATACACCGTTAATGCCCAGTTTTTTGTGCAGTTTTCGGAATTAATCGACAAAAACCGTTTTGTATACCAACGACTGGGTGTATCTTAAACAGTATTTATCCGATGCTATTATTATTATTATTATTATTATTATTATTATTATTATTATTATTATTATTATTATTATTAATTATTAATTATTATAATTATTATTATTAATATTTTATTTTATTTGTTTATTTATAATTATTATTATTATTATTATTATTTTATTATTATTATTATTATTATTATTATTACAAACACACTACACCCCATTAGAAAAAGAAGTAGACTACTAATCACTCTAACAAGGCTCAGCAGGGCATAGAAGCAGTAATAGAACAGGGAACAGAATAAATAGAATTACAAAAACATGCTAACAATGATAAATAATATAATGTTAGCCAAACCATGAAGTGATAATTGATTTAACTGAGAAGTAACTCATATAAATTAGAGGTTATTTTTTTTGAATCTCCGTTTAGAGTATACAGTATGTGCTTCAAATGGTGTAAGAGAGAGAGAGAGAGAGAGAGAGAGAGAGACAGAGAGAGAGAGAGAGAGCATGTACAGGTGACTGGTAGCATAATGGTCAGCTTGCTCGCCTCGCAAGAGGGTGGACCCGGGTTCGATCCCAGGGCAGCGTTAAACTATGGACAAGTTTCTTTACGCCATTTTCCTCTGTCTACCCAGCAGTAATTGGGAACCTGGTTGTTAATCGATTTGCTGATCGTGTTCCGAGGTAATGGTTAGCCAGTGCAGTTGACGAGTTGTCCGGTCTTCTCGGACTATTCCTTAACACTGGGTGACTCAGCTCGTTAACTCAGGGTGTGGTTGTTGTGTTGGCGACAGCTTTTTCTCCTTAAAACAATTCACACCTAGGTGACCCAAGGGCCAGCCATCCTCGCTACACGAGGGGCAACCATCACAGGTGAAATAGATGGATGTGAACCTGATGAATAAACGACGGCAAAATGTTGTTGCTGTATCAATTTATTTTAAGTTATTGCAAAGTATAATGCATGCAAGAGTGACAAGCGAGTACAGCGCAGTACATTTATTTTGAGGCCAGCAGGAAGAGTGTTTCAGGTATGATACAATTAAATGACAGGGTAAGACACGGAGGATTTATGAAACAATAATTGCTTTTACAGAAAAGTTGTGAATGTTTCAGTGTTTTTGTGGTACCTGTTATGTCCTTCATCCACCCAAGACTTTTAATTAAATAAACATAGGTGGAGCAAATGATTTACATAGCTGCCAGTGTTCTGTTGGTGTATTGTTCCTGCATAACACTACCGACCTTCGCACCACCTCCGCTCTCTCACACACACACACAGGTACTGCCTCGCGTGTTATCTCCAGATTTATAAAAATAAAGTCATTGTGGAGGTATACAGAGTAGGGTGTGTCAATTTTGTCAACATGTTAAAAATCAAATTTGGTAGTCAAAATATTGTGCCTCTTTATGTCTAAACTTGAGATTAGCAAACAAAAATGAATTGAAATAACCCTCACCTACATCAATTATACCTTAAAGTTTCAAATATCAGTATTTCAACAAATTAATGAGACTTGATTAGAATTATTCACTTGATATTAACTAATCTCATGTAAGCATATGGATTATGGAGTATTTTATGGTTCTATAGCTTGTGTACAATATGCATGTCAGAACATGAACATGAACAGGCTCTCCGTGTGGGACAGTTTAATTCTTGTTTTGATTTGTACCAAGCGTGAGGATAAGGCGCCTGGCTCACTCTCCTTCTAGATATCATAGACGGTGGTTTGCTCTCATTGCACTTGCACCTACTCTACCAGACGAATTCTACATTTTAATTATTGTAAGTAGGGCATATTGATTGTCGCAGTTACTTATATCATTGTATAAAACATTATGTTCTAAGAAATTATTATGTTATTTCTGTTACAGCATTTTTAATAAACATTTTGATATTTTTTGAAACAACAATTGAATTATGAAACATTGAAATATTTTTCTATTTGTCAGATAGTGTGAAGATGTCAAAATTGAAGACAAGAAGTCAGTAGTCAACCCACTTGAGCCTGCTAGTTGGTAAAGGGAAGGAGCTTCCTGTATCAGAACTTCCAACAGTGAGAGACATGCTAAGATTAGGGTTACTCCTTCGAGAAAAAAATGCAAAGGACAGAAGGAACTATACAGATAAAGAACTCATAAATGACGTGATAGTCCCTCTTCTGCATCAATGGACAAAAGCTAATGCACTATTCAAACCACCTGTGATTAATCAGTGTCGAACTATTGAGCTAAAACTAACGAAATTATGGCACAAAGCAGTTGAAACATCACTTGGTAAAGGAAACTTGGCCAGGAAAAATGAATTTCTGCACACACTTGATACTCTGTTTGACATTTTGACCTGCAAGTGCTCCATACAATTATGTTCTGAATCCAACTGTTCTCACTCAGGTAAGAGAGAAAATAATTCCCACATTGATTGTGGTTGTCCTCGTGAAAAGAAGATCCCTGTTTTAGAGCTTGAATTTATAAAGGCACAGAGGACAAAGGCAGAAGGCCAAGGAAGTATGCAAATGGGTTCAATAGATTATTCAGAAACAAAGAAGCAGATTGCTAATGCCAAGAAGAGAGAACAAATCCGAGAGAGGGAACAAAAGAAGAAAATGAAGAGTGAAGAAGCCATCCAAAGAGAGGAAGAGCTGTGTCAAGATGTTTATCACTTCTTTGATAGTTCTTCTGATGAACAGGAAGCAACATCAGATGATAGTTCCAAAGAGCCATCTGAACCTTTACCAAAGAAAATGAAATACAACACAAGAAATATTTCAAACATTGCTTTAGCTAGTATTCGCCACCATGCTGGACTTCGTGAGGCTGCAGAAATTGCAACTGCCGCTTGGATAGATGCAGGCCTCATCAGCCGAGAGGATGTATCTTTGGTGATAGATCATAATAAAATTAGAAGAGCACAAGAAAAAATAATGAAGGAAATATCTGATCAGCATGAAAAAGATTTAAGCGAGGGAGGGCTCTCCTGTCTTTTGTTTGATGGAAGAATAGATGACACAAAAGTTTTGCTAGAAGTAGAGGGAGTGAACAGAAAGTTTCCAGGTCTCATCAAAGAAGAACACTACTCTGTCTGTTCTGAGCCTGGTGGTCGGTTTTTGTTTCACTTTGCTCCCGAAACTGAAGTAGAAGGGAAGAAACATGGAGAGGTCATTGCTGATCATATTTTATGTTGGGTTCAGGAGAGAGGACTTGGCAGTTCACTGCAGGCTGTTGGTGGAGATTCAACTACAGTGAACACCGGATGGCAGGGGGGGTGTAATGACGCATTTAGAGAAAAAACTAGGAAGAAGACTTGTTTGGATTGTATGTGATTTACATACAGGCGAGCTACCTCTTCGTCATCTCATCCAGGAACTTGATGGTCCTACAAAGAGCAACAACAAGTGGTCAGGTCCCCTTGGCATCATGCTGGATGAAGCAACACAACTAGAAATAAATACAACCTTTCCAAAGGTCGAAGTTGGCCCTCCCCTTCCGGCATTGTCTGAAGGAGTCATCAAAGATCTCAGCACAGATCAATCCTATGCTTATCGTATTGCCCAAGCAATAAGATCAGGAGAAGTGCCTCAGTCATTGGCTCTCTTGGAGATTGGACCTGTCAGTCACAGCCGTTGGTTAACTACAACTCTTCGTTTCTGCAGGATTTGGATTTCCAAACACGAATTGAAGGGCAAAGTGCTGAAGAATTTGAGGTTAATTGTTGAATTTATTATTGGAGTTTATCTTCCCCAGTGGTTTAATGTGAAACTTAATCCTATGTGGGTGGATGGGCCCAATCACCTTTTGTTTCAATTGCAGCTAGTAAGAACACAGAGGAAGGTAGTGAGGGACATCGTGTTACCTGTGGCAAGAAGGTCCGCTTGGTATGCTCGATCAGAAGCAGTTTTGCAAGCAATGCTTTGCAGTCAATGTACCAATCTCCGAACCGAGGCTGTAGAAGTCATTCTAAAGATTAGAGGAACGCTAATAGATGACGACCAGTTGGGAGACTGTTCGTTTCATTCAAGAAAAGTTCCCCCAATAAACGTCAATGCCACCAAATTGTCAGAATTGGTTGACTTGAGTTTGGAAGTCTTAGAGCCACCATTGACAACAAGTCTAACTAGCCAAGAATTGAGAAACCTTAAAGAGACTCCAATGCAGGTGCCGAAGTGGCCTTCCCACACTCAAAGTGTGGAGAGATGTGTGAAAATGGTCACAGAAGCAGCGGGCCATGTTTACAGCCACGAGAGGCGAGAAGGTTACATCAAAGCACAAATAGCAAGCAGACTACTGATGACAAGAAACCAAAGCAAAGAGAGTATCAAGGCATTGGTTACTTTCAAATAGACTACGGATAATAAAATATAATAATTTGAAACTTGAAACAGTAACATGTGTGCAAACGCTGGTTATGTTATAAATTCACAAATATGTACATTCAAAAATCCATTTGATGTAGGTTGGACTTATTATAAAAAAAAATTTATGCCAGAATATTGTTTTGCATGCTTAAAGACTACAATAAATTGCTACCAAATTACTCGATTTTCAATTTAGCCAGTTCACCCCCTAAATTGACACACCCTAATACAGAGCGCAAGTACAATATATACATCGTAGGATCAGTATCATATGTTTGGTAAGAATATACGTACCTAAAATTTACTATACCTGGTTATCAAGTAAAACGTGAAGGTGATAGTGGTTCCATAGACCTGAGGACCAGTGTTAGGTCCGGTGCGGATACATGTTTTAAGTCATCGACACAAAGAGGCTGTGTGTAAGGCACTGAAATTGATCGCCCTCATTTCCTTATCTGTAAAGCTGAGAGAGATTAATTACCGTAATTGTCATGTGGTGATAACATTAAGAGGTGTCATGACTTAGAAGTAAAAATATGCTTAAACTGATTAAGAACACAGGAATACACTATAAACAAGAAGAAAACTCCAGCGGGCCTGTTGACCTTTACTAGGCAGCCCTATTTACACCCAACCCATATAACTCATATATCTGTCCAACCTATATTTGAAGTTTCCTAACGAGTTCGAGTTAATGATAGTGCTTGGTAATTTGCTCCACTTATCTTCAACTCAATGTGCAAACCAATGTTTACCTAATTCGTGCCTAAAACTACATTTGTTTAATTTAAAAGAAATGCTACGTGTTCACTACCGCGCCGCTATCATGATTCCTTGTTTCAAAATACACTTATTCTCCATCATCAGTCATCTTTCCATTAACACACACACACACACACACACACACACACACACACACACACTTGTTTCCTGCCCTTTGTAGCGGATGACCGCCTCATCTACATACAAATACTCGGCATCATAGCAATTCAGCACTTATTCCTGTTTTTGTTTCTACCCACCCGCCAAATTTTCTCTCTTTCCCACATTCTGTTTATTCTCTCTTTTTCTCTTCCTTGTCATGTCTCCTCATTCTTCATTCTCTAAAAACTCTTTATACTTCAGAGCATAAACCATCCATTGGCGAAGATAATATTTCATATAATGAACGACCTAAGAATTTTCTGCCCAAAGTTAACATTTATAGTGATCCTCCTACCTGACCTTTCCTCTCCTGTCTTGTGAAGGATCAGCGCCAGTGTTAATGTGTCGAGGAGTTTATACCTGGCGTTTAAGTTAATTTAATATAAGATTAAGTGGAGTAAAGGTACATCAGGGGTAGTGTTAACCCCTTCATTATCGTGTAAGATTACTTTTTTTTTCTCTGGCCGAAAAAAGTTCTGGGAGATATATAGTCTTGAAGGTGTTTGTCGGTTCACCTACCGTATAAAGATGGTGTCGGCCGTATTACAACCTAACTTCCAAAATAAATTCTTTATACATAGGAGATTTTTTCTTAGTTTTAAGTCAATGTTTTTCATGAACATACTCGCATACTCCGTGTGTTTTTGGGTCTAGGAGACAACAAAGCGCTTCATCAGGCAGACCTGGCTAGGTCAAGGCTCAAGACTAGGTGAGGATTGCTCGGGTGAGGGATACGTTTGTTTTAGACTGACTTAGTCTGTGTGTAGCGAATCTTGGTCAAACCGGATTGATGGACCGGATCGGACCGGTTGTTCTTGGTCTGGCAGCAAATTCCAGTGGTTGGTGAACTTGGTGTATCAGTTTCACTTTCTGTGCTTCCTGAGCAATAATTTGGTACCATATTATTGCTAAGATTTAGTGGTAAATTTTAATGTAAAGGCATAAAATATTTGCTCATCAGCAGTGAACTTTTTCGTCTTGAGTTTACGTCTGATCTCTTGCTTGTAGTGGTATTATAATCATCTCATCTTCTCTCTAGTGAGATAACTGTTTACTATGTGTATTTAAAAAAAATAATAAGCATTATTGGTTAGAATATTTGGTGAAGGCGGTTATTGTTGTTGAGGGTGAGAGCCACTATCAAGATCACAATGTTGCTTGAAGAGTTTGACGCCAAGTGACTCAAAGTGATGGGTGGTGGCGACCCCGACAGTCACCACTGTCCAACAGCTCAAGTAATGCGTAGCGTTAACACCATAGTAGCCTTCATCAGCAAACCTCCGGGACCAATACCTTCACCAGTGTACACCAAAAGCCCAGAACCACTAGTGCCAACACCTGCGCCTACTAGTTTCTCAAAGTAGCAGGTGACCGCGACATTCACCAACACCTACAAGGACTTACACCTGTATCCCCAAATATAACCACGAAAGTGACGCGGCATCGGCGGCAGAATTACAAGGCAGGCTCCCCTCAGGCTCTCCATATAATTACTTCCCCTATAATCTATCTCACAAAAAAATACACATTTCTGTACTGAAAGGATTCTTTTTTTTTATCCATCGGTGGAACACAAACACCCACGGGGAGTGGAGTGGAGTGGTGACAAACTTCCATGGACGCGTGTCTCGCGGGAAGAGACTGACCTAAGAGACAAGGGGATGATCTCCCCTCAACGAGATACCTTTTTGGGGGGTCCCATGATCTCTACCTGCTGCCATTTACTGAAGGCTTAATGGGGACTATGGGTCCTACCTGCGGGGACAGTTGGCCTTTAACACACGGTATTACATTAGTGATGGAATCTCATTGGACTTAAGCAAAATTGCATCTACTTAAAACGTAACTACAGCGGTAAAGTACACTGCGATTATGTAAATCACCTTATTATGTTGATATGCAAATCTTATAAGTTATTTAATTCTGGCTCTTTAGTTGATTAACTGGACGCTAATCCTAACAGCCACACAACCTGTTTCTGAAAGTGATTGCACCTTTCGCTTCACCCTTATGATGAATAAGTAAGCCTAAGTATATACCACACCTTATAAATATATAACTGTATTGATATAAAGATGTTTGTTCCCACTTTTGAGGGATGCAGTGGCCGAGTGGTTACAGGGCTCGGGTCATGTCCTAAGGGTCGTTGGATTCAAGTGAAGTGCCGTGGGCACCACTGTGTGTACCGACGGTTCAGTGTTCGTTCAGTTAGCTATAGCCTCATCTGTTTTCAATGGGCCCATGTGACCCAGTTTTATATCTTTGTGCTAAAGTAGTTAATAAATAGTTTAACATTGATGTAATATTTCATAATATAACTAAAAAACGCTAATATCTACCGATAAAAATATTACCAATATAATATAGATTTTCTTTCATATCTGTCGCGATCCCACTACCCTTTATACTTGGGGAGTGAAGCCTACCCCAAGTTATTAACAAATAAAGGAACAAATAGGGAACACGGCAATAATTATCGGCACAAAAAACCTACTCAATTAATGTACTTGAATAAGTATGAACAAATTAAAGTAAGTAAGTCACAAAAGGGAAGATAATTAATTAATTCAATTTATGTTCTAAAGGGAGTAATGACTAGCAAACATGAATTTAAGGGTATAAGTAATTGTATATTAAAATAAGAGTGATGCCGGAAGGGTGAAAATATACCGTAAGGAGTTAGACCAAACGAATATTACTTAACATAACTTTATTACACAGACATACAGAATATATACATATAACAATCCCTACAAAATAGTTATTTCCTACCAAGCAGGAGATTCCTTACCACCAGGATCCCTTCCTAGGCCTAACTAAACGTTTCACTAATACCTGATACCCCTAGGGCATTGCAGAAGACTGGACAAGGCACTAGACAAGGGTCAAGGCTAGAGAACGAATGGACACGTCTACCCTATACCACGGTTTTTCGCTACTGGGGAAGCGTCACCACGCCGTAGGAGGAGAGCGTCTCATATCACGTGATCCAGGACATTTGCTAGATAATTTATATAATTAATTAATACTACTCTTGATTTGACTTAACAGAATAAGACAATGATGCATATTAATAACATACATAAATATACAATTAACCTAAGTAACTAAGAACAATAATAATATAATAAGTACAATTAACAAGTTAATAGCTTGTGTGAAATGTAGGGGTGAACATATGCCTCACGCTATGCGTGTATGTATATTATGTATGCTGGATTATATATTATGTATGTATATTATGTATGTGCTCCATTTATGTAGCTAGCAGCGTGTGGCAATGTTATTACCATATCCCACATGCCTAATTAATGTGCCTGGCGACGTATGGAAGCTGCTAATGTATCACTTGCCATACGTCGTCTATAGCAGTTGACTAAGGAGCCTAGCCGGGGAGAGTGCTGCTCTCCTTTGTGTACATACTCTTACCCAGTAAACCGAACCTACAAAACTATACAGGTGTTTGTGTTCTCTTCTGTATATAGAACTTATTATTCAGAACCTAACAATGCGAGTTCCCGAGCGCTCAGGCACGTGACATATCTCTCATTAAAAGTATTTCTAAACAAGTATAAACTTTTCCATGATAACCAGATTTTTTTCACAACATATATATTTTTTAATATCCACAATTAAAATCATTTGAACAAGTTACAAATATTTTCCTGAACACCATTGAAATTATTAAAAAAATAACTTTTTGCTAATGTTTATTATTATATGTACTGTACGTCTAAGTAAAACATAATAATTAACATCTACCATTGAAAATATCCATAACAAATAGTAAGTTTTTCCCTTAATATCTAAGCTAAAAAATATTACAGCCAAACAGCATAATTTTTCCCTTTAGATTTTAGAATCTGAGCGTCTTTCTCTTATGATACTTTTCACCGGCAGCATTAACTCTTGCTTTACACACACACACACACACACACACGTCCCCTCAAGAAATTTTAATACATAAGATTACAGTGTAAATAGACTAAGTAGCGTAAAATAATACAATCCATTGACTTTTACCAACCATTTCCTATATAATTTTTTACCTAGGTCTTCAACATATAGGCAAGACATGACTGAACAACTTTACATTTTAATATTATAGGAGTTACAGCCGGAGATAATCAGGTTCCTATATTCTACTGTCAATTTTGTAAGTATTCAAATTGATATACAGGTAATTGGGCGGCTACAACATATTGATTAAAGAGTTAAATCTGTTCTCTGGTCAGTAAGTCAGTTGCCAGAAGGCTTGATTGTCTTCGTGGGGGGTCATGTTAGGTCAGGGCGAACTGCATAATCACCGAGTCTTAAGATTTGAACTTGTTCAGTGTATCTATGTTCTGTTTATATTTTTAGATTAGCGTTTATTGTTACGCTGTGTCGAGATTACTTGTGTGTGTGTGTGTGTGTGTGTGTGTGTGTGTGTGTGTGAGCCACACACACAGGGTGGTGAAACGCGTCTAGAGTGGCAGCATTATGATAGTGTTAAGTTGCAAGCATTGCTTGCTCCCTCTCGCTTTAAGCTGCCGCCGCTGGCTAATCCTCGTGGCGAACAGGGAAGCAACTTGTGTAAGTCTTTCCCTGACAGTACACAGCTTCCTCACCGTCAAGACTCCTGCTGTGCCTCCTCGTGGCAACAAATTGTAACTGGGTGCCTCATGGGCCCAGGCTAGATGAGCAGGGGACCTCGGTGTAGCAGTGGGACCCAGAGGGATGGTGGATAGACCCATAAGCATGTGGACACGTCCTGGCATCTATCACCCACCGCCCCGCTGCCTTGCAGATTAACCTTAGCAAGTATAAGGCTACGGGAGGAAACTACGAACGAGAAAATCTGCGGTGGAGCCCCGCGTTAGGCAGACATGCTTACAGAGCTCCAACAAGACCCCAACGGTGGTGCAAGCGGAAGCAGTGACCACCATGGAAACTCAACGACTACACAGGCAGACGAAGGCAGTGCCTGATGGACAGGTTACTAAGGCGAAACCCAACAAACTGGGCTATCGGCAGTTCATTACGATTCTCCCTCTCCCCAGTCGTTGCAACACTTGCACTACTGGATCAGGAAAAGGGAGAGCCAGGATGTGTAGTTGCAGCCTGTGCTCCTGTCTCACCACATAAATCAACTCACGAGGAGCTATCATCCAGTTCATCATACCTCTCATCATCATCAAAACCCCTTTACCCCCAAAAGTCCTATGGCGACGGACGGGTGGTGACGGGGCAAGGCAGAGATGACTACCGGGAGTCTCCAGTCACAACTCTGCACATGGGAGGCAAAGATAAGATGGTCATTTATGCATTGGGATTTAGGCAGCAGTGCAATCCGGTCCTGTCTGTGCGACTCAGCAGCCCTTTTGGGTAGCCACTCTGCTCACCCCACATGGGGAGGGGGCAAAAAAAGGTGCCCTAAGCATAGCCTGACTAAAAGCCCAACCTGACTGGGCAACCCTACACAGTAAGGTCATCCTTATGCGGTCGAAATCACAACCAATATCACAGATCCAAACAAAAACAAACCATACAACCTCTATGGTCGCTGCATAGAATGTCAGGACCCTTCTGAATACTGGCACAAATGCACTTCCTGAAAGAAGAATTTCCCTTGAGGCAAAAGAGCTGGCTAGGCATAGCATCGACATCCCGGCTCCCAGATGAGGGCCAACTCACAGAACGGGGGTTTGGCTACACCTTCTGGAAGGGTAACCCTGCTGCGGAGAGAAACAACTTTTATGGAGTTGGCTTTGCCACCCGCCAACGCATCCTACACATCCTACACAGTCTAACTGATATGCCTATTGGGATCAACGAGCGCCTCATGTCGCTTCGAGTCCAACTGAATCACTCACGTCATGCCTTCTTCATCAGTGCATACGCCCCAACACTGGATGCAGAGGATGATATCAAGGAGGCTGTTTACGCCGACCTCGACAGAGTGCTAACCTGTATCCCCAGAGAAGACAAGGTTGTGCCCCTTGGCGACTTTAATGCCAGAGTTGGCAGAGATGGTCACATTTGGCAGGGAACCTTAGGGAGAAATGGACTAGGCAAGTGTAATCCCAACGGCAGACTCCTTCTCACCAAGTGTGCTGCACACAACCTCACTATCACCAATACCGTGTTTAGGCAGGCAGACAAGTTGAAGGGTATGTGGCAACCTCCACGATCCAAACACTGGCATCTCATTGACTACATTATTGTCAGAGAAAGAGATCGCTGAGTGTAAAGGCCTGGGACTTACGGATTGAAATCCCTTACCAGACTAATCAGTAGGGAGTGACAGTTTGGCAAAAGTTTTCAAAATCAAGTGGCTTGGGTTGGATTATTTGTCTATCGGCCACGCTGGTTCCGAATATGTTTGAATCTTTAACATCAGTGCATTAGAAGGTTTGTGGATACTTTTCGGTTCGACATAAAAAAAACAAGAATAATGGTAGACATTCTTTATTATTGGCATGTATGCTTCAATTTATCAGCAGCACACTAGCACAGTTGGCACACTAACATTGGCTGTCCCCACAGTGTCCCCTCAGTCCCAGTGTCCCCACAGTCTAGCGCTGGTAGCCCTCTTTCTTAGGCCTCCGCTTGTTTCTCTTCCTGGCCTCCAGCTTGTTCCAGGTGACCTGGTCCTGCTGCCAGGCAGAGCTGGCCACGTCTGCCGCCTCCGTGGTGAGCTTCACTCCTCTTTCCACTGCGGTGGGGGTGCAGGGCAGACCTGGCTCACTGTACGGTTCCTCCAGAAATTGCTCCAGTTCCTGGTCACTGTGCTGGAACAGGATGGGAGGGGAGGAGCTGGCCTTCTGCAGATCAACCAACTCTGCCAGCTTGGTGGCTGCCAGATTCAGTTGAGGGTTCCTCACTTTCCTCACTGTCTTTCTCTTGTGCCTTTTTTCCTTCTTCCTCAGCTGCTTGATGATGTTTAGGGCCAACTCCCTCTCACTCTTGTCCATGGAGGCCAGCAGTGAGACCAGCACCACCTCGTGCTGGCCGAAGTAGCCGTTGAACTGGAGGTATGGAGTAAGCAGCTCCACTTCCTCCAGGGTGCAGTACGTCCTCACCCGGTTGATGATGGCGAGGAAGTGGCGTGGGCCCTCCAGTAGCAGATTCCTCTGCCTGATCTCCAGGAAGGAGGGCACGTAGATAAGGATGATGAAGGAGGTCATCCGTCTCTGTGACTCGCTGGGGGAGGTGGTGCTCATGTAGGCCCTCAGCTCCCTGCTCTCCGTGTTTTGCCATCTGGCGTTGGTCATGGCTCCGGCCCGTGCCCTGGCCCATCTCTCCTCAACGTGGCCAGACTCCACCGTCTTGGCCATCTCCAACAGATACCGGGTGTCCCAGCTGAACTCCTCCCAGACGACGGAGGGGATGGCATCCAGGAGAGACCTGAGGTAGGTGTTGGTGACGGCCTGGAATTTAACCACCGGAAGGTCCCACACGTTGCCGGTCAGCTTCCGAGCCTCCTCACCACTCCAGGAGGCGGGACCAGTGGTTGGGCCAGAGTAATGGTTGAATAGATGGCCGAAGAGCTTCTCCAGACTGTGGATCAGGCAGTGGATGTGGAGGAGAGGCCGTCCCAACAGCCTTTCAAACTCGGCGATGAAACCGTGATTATAGCCACTCATTTTGTTGCAACCGTCGCTAAGGACAACCAGGAGGTCGGTGGTGTCAATACCGCGCTCCTCCAGGAAGGCCAGCAGGCTGGTGGCCAGGTCTACCCCCTTTCCCCCCACCGGGACCAGGTGACCAAGGAACTCCTCACCAGGGAAGCCGATCACTGCACAGTAGGGTGTGTCAATTTAGGGGGTGAACTGGCTAAATTGAAAATCGAGTAATTTGGTAGCAATTTATTGTAGTCTTTAAGCATGCAAAACAATATTCTGGCATAAATTTTTTTTTATAATAAGTCCTTCCTACATCAAATGGATTTTTAAATGTACATATTTGTGAATTTATAACATAACCAGCGTTTGCACACATGTTACTGTTTCAAGTTTCAAATTATTATATTTTATTATCCGTAGTCTATTTGAAAGTAACCAATGCCTTCATACTCTCTTTGCTTTGGTTTCTTGTCATCAGTAGTCTGCTTGCTATTTGTGCTTTGATGTAACCTTCTCGCCTCTGGTGGCTGTAAACATGGCCCGCTGCTTCTGTGACCATTTTCACACATCTCTCCACACTTTGAGTGTGGGAAGGCCACTTCGGCACCTGCATTGGAGTCTCTTTAAGGTTTCTCAATTCTTGGCTAGTTAGACTTGTTGTCAATGGTGGCTCTAAGACTTCCAAACTCAAGTCAACCAATTCTGACAATTTGGTGGCATTGACGTTTATTGGGGGAACTTTTCTTGAATGAAACGAACAGTCTCCCAACTGGTCGTCATCTATTAGCGTTCCTCTAATCTTTAGAATGACTTCTACAGCCTCGGTTCGGAGATTGGTACATTGACTGCAAAGCATTGCTTGCAAAACTGCTTCTGATCGAGCATACCAAGCGGACCTTCTTGCCACAGGTAACACGATGTCCCTCACTACCTTCCTCTGTGTTCTTACTAGCTCCAATTGAAACAAAAGGTGATTGGGCCCATCCACCCACATAGGATTAAGTTTCACACTAAACCACTGGGGAAGATAAACTCCAATAATAAATTCAACAATTAACCTCAAATTCTTCAGCACTTTGCCCTTCAATTCGTGTTTGGAAATCCAAATCCTGCAGAAACGAAGAGCTGTAGTTAACCAACGGCTGTGACTGACAGGTCCAATCTCCAAGAGAGCCAATGACTGAGGCACGTCTCCTGATCTTATTGCTTGGGCAATACGATAAGCATAGGATTGATCTGTGCTGAGATCTTTGATGACTCCTTCAGACAACGCCGGAAGGGGAGGGCCAACTTCGACCTTTGGAAAGGTTGTATTTATTTCTAGTTGTGTTGCTTCATCCAGCATGATGCCAAGGGGACCTGACCACTTGTTGTTGCTCTTTGTAGGACCATCAAGTTCCTGGATGAGATGACGAAGAGGTAGCTCGCCTGTATGTAAATCACATACAATCCAAACAAGTCTTCTTCCTAGTTTTTTCTCTAAATGCGTCATTACACCCCCCTGCCATCCGGTGTTCACTGTAGTTGAATCTCCACCAACAGCCTGCAGTGAACTGCCAAGTCCTCTCTCCTGAACCCAACATAAAATATGATCAGCAATGACCTCTGCATGTTTCTTCCCTTCTACTTCAGTTTCGGGAGCAAAGTGAAACAAAAACCGACCACCAGGCTCAGAACAGACAGAGTAGTGTTCTTCTTTGATGAGACCTGGAAACTTTCTGTTCCCTCCCTCTACTTCTAGCAAAACTTTTGTGTCATCTATTCTTCCATCAAACAAAAGACAGGAGAGCCCTCCCTCGCTTAAATCTTTTTCATGCTGATCAGATATTTCCTTCATTATTTTTTCTTGTGCTCTTCTAATTTTATTATGATCTATCACCAAAGATACATCCTCTCGGCTGATGAGGCCTGCATCTATCCACGCGGCAGTTGCAATTTCTGCAGCCTCACGAAGTCCAGCATGGTGGCGAATACTAGCTAAAGCAATGTTTGAAATATTTCTTGTGTTGTATTTCATTTTCTTTGGTAAAGGTTCAGATGGCTCTTTGGAACTATCATCTGATGTTGCTTCCTGTTCATCAGAAGAACTATCAAAGAAGTGATAAACATCTTGACACAGCTCTTCCTCTCTTTGGATGGCTTCTTCACTCTTCATTTTCTTCTTTTGTTCCCTCTCTCGGATTTGTTCTCTCTTCTTGGCATTAGCAATCTGCTTCTTTGTTTCTGAATAATCTATCTAACCCATTTGCATACTTCCTTGGCCTTCTGCCTTTGTCCTCTGTGCCTTTATAAATTCAAGCTCTAAAACAGGGATCTTCTTTTCACGAGGACAACCACAATCAATGTGGGAATTATTTTCTCTCTTACCTGAGTGAGAACAGTTGGATTCAGAACATAATTGTATGGAGCACTTGCAGGTCAAAATGTCAAACAGAGTATCAAGTGTGTGCAGAAATTCATTTTTCCTGGCCAAGTTTCCTTTACCAAGTGATGTTTCAACTGCTTTGTGCCATAATTTCGTTAGTTTTAGCTCAATAGTTCGACACTGATTAATCACAGGTGGTTTGAATAGTGCATTAGCTTTTGTCCATTGATGCAGAAGAGGGACTATCATGTCATTTATGAGTTCTTTATCTGTATAGTTCCTTCTGTCCTTTGCATTTTTTTCTCGAAGGAGTAACCCTAATCTTAGCATGTCTCTCACTGTTGGAAGTTCTGATACAGGAAGCTCCTTCCCTTTACCAACTAGCAGGCTCAAGTGGGTTGACAACTGACTTCTTGTCTTCAATTTTGACATCTTCACACTATCTGACAAATAGAAAAATATTTCAATGTTTCATAATTCAATTGTTGTTTCAAAAAATATCAATTTGTTTATCAAAAATGCTGTAACAGAAATAACATAATAATTTCTCAGAACATAATGTTTTATACAATGATATAAGTAACTGCGACAATCAATATGCCCTACTTGCAATAATTAAAATGTAGAATTCGTCTGGTAGAGTAGGTGCAAGTGCAATGAGAGCAAACCACCGTCTATGATATCTAGAAGGAGAGTGAGCCGGGCGCCTTATCCTCACGCTTGGTACAAGTCAAAACAAGAATTAAACTGTCCCACACGGAGAGCCTGTTCATGTTCATGTTCTGACATGCATATTGTACACAAGCTATAGAACCATAAAATACTCCATAATCCATATGCTTACATGAGATTAGTTAATATCAAGTGAATAATTCTAATCAAGTCTCATTAATTTGTTGAAATACTGATATTTGAAACTTTAAGGTATAATTGATGTAGGTGAGGGTTATTTCAATTCATTTTTGTTTGCTAATCTCAAATTTAGACATAAAGAGGCACAATATTTTGACTACCAAATTTGATTTTTAACATGTTGACAAAATTGACACACCCTACTGCACAGTCTTCCCTCTTTTCCATGGCGAATCTCTTGTGGTTCTTCTCACCTACACCAGTCACTATCTTGTTCTCATTGATCCTCTCATCTACCATGAGACCTCTGACCTTGAATCCCCTGAACTTTTCTTTTTTCTGTTCTCGTGACCTCTTCCTGACTCTCTCCACTTTCTTCCAGTTAGTCACTTTAGACTTGTCCCCTTCAGTTATGATGTTGTCTGCAGCTCTGATGGTGTTTGCGATGTGAGCCACTGCATCATTGGATACCTTGAACCTGTCAGCAGTTTCTCCGATCCTGTCCTCGGCTTCTTTCTCCCTTTTCCTTTTCTCTGATCTTGCTCTCCTGTCGACCATAGCCTTGAACTCATTGTCATTGACATCCTTATAATCACTATCTTCTTCCTGAGCACTGTCATCCACTGCCGACACTTTACACGACATCCTCTCCATCTCCTCCTTACTCTTTGACCTCATCTTCTCAGTTTTCCTCTCTTCCTCAGCCTTTTTCTTTGCCCTCTTCGCTTCCTTCTCCCTCTCTTCTTTCAGCTTGGCAGTCACAATTTTGTCAACGCCATCAATGCAGCCCTCCCTTCCCGGTATCCTCTGGGCTGCCAGGAAGCTTTTCTCTCGTTCGTGCACTTTGCTGTCGTCTGCCACATCAAACAACTTCTCAGCTGTATCCTCGAACCTCATCTTCAGCTTCCCGTTCTTCGTTTTCTTCCTTTTCTGTTTCTGTCCATTTCCCTTCATCATCATCGTCTCCCTCCGCATCCTCCACAGGTCGTGGACTCTCATTTTCACCCTGATTTCAGAGATAGTGGGGACAGTGGCCGTCCTATATACATTAGGGTGTGTCAATTTTGTCAACATGTTAAAAATCAAATTTGGTAGTCAAAATATTGTGCCTCTTTATGTCTAAATTTGAGATTAGCAAACAAAAATGAATTGAAATAACCCTCACCTACATCAATTATACCTTAAAGTTTCAAATATCAGTATTTCAACAAATTAATGAGACTTGATTAGAATTATTCACTTGATATTAACTAATCTCATGTAAGCATATGGATTATGGAGTATTTTATGGTTCTATAGCTTGTGTACAATATGCATGTCAGAACATGAACATGAACAGGCTCTCCGTGTGGGACAGTTTAATTCTTGTTTTGACTTGTACCAAGCGTGAGGATAAGGCGCCCGGCTCACTCTCCTTCTAGATATCATAGACGGTGGTTTGCTCTCATTGCACTTGCACCTACTCTACCAGACGAATTCTACATTTTAATTATTGTAAGTAGGGCATATTGATTGTCGCAGTTACTTATATCATTGTATAAAACATTATGTTCTAAGAAATTATTATGTTATTTCTGTTACAGCATTTTTGATAAACAAATTGATATTTTTTGAAACAACAATTGAATTATGAAACATTGAAATATTTTTCTATTTGTCAGATAGTGTGAAGATGTCAAAATTGAAGACAAGAAGTCAGTTGTCAACCCACTTGAGCCTGCTAGTTGGTAAAGGGAAGGAGCTTCCTGTATCAGAACTTCCAACAGTGAGAGACATGCTAAGATTAGGGTTACTCCTTCGAGAAAAAAATGCAAAGGACAGAAGGAACTATACAGATAAAGAACTCATAAATGACATGATAGTCCCTCTTCTGCATCAATGGACAAAAGCTAATGCACTATTCAAACCACCTGTGATTAATCAGTGTCGAACTATTGAGCTAAAACTAACGAAATTATGGCACAAAGCAGTTGAAACATCACTTGGTAAAGGAAACTTGGCCAGGAAAAATGAATTTCTGCACACACTTGATACTCTGTTTGACATTTTGACCTGCAAGTGCTCCATACAATTATGTTCTGAATCCAACTGTTCTCACTCAGGTAAGAGAGAAAATAATTCCCACATTGATTGTGGTTGTCCTCGTGAAAAGAAGATCCCTGTTTTAGAGCTTGAATTTATAAAGGCACAGAGGACAAAGGCAGAAGGCCAAGGAAGTATGCAAATGGGTTCAATAGATTATTCAGAAACAAAGAAGCAGATTGCTAATGCCAAGAAGAGAGAACAAATCCGAGAGAGGGAACAAAAGAAGAAAATGAAGAGTGAAGAAGCCATCCAAAGAGAGGAAGAGCTGTGTCAAGATGTTTATCACTTCTTTGATAGTTCTTCTGATGAACAGGAAGCAACATCAGATGATAGTTCCAAAGAGCCATCTGAACCTTTACCAAAGAAAATGAAATACAACACAAGAAATATTTCAAACATTGCTTTAGCTAGTATTCGCCACCATGCTGGACTTCGTGAGGCTGCAGAAATTGCAACTGCCGCGTGGATAGATGCAGGCCTCATCAGCCGAGAGGATGTATCTTTGGTGATAGATCATAATAAAATTAGAAGAGCACAAGAAAAAATAATGAAGGAAATATCTGATCAGCATGAAAAAGATTTAAGCGAGGGAGGGCTCTCCTGTCTTTTGTTTGATGGAAGAATAGATGACACAAAAGTTTTGCTAGAAGTAGAGGGAGGGAACAGAAAGTTTCCAGGTCTCATCAAAGAAGAACACTACTCTGTCTGTTCTGAGCCTGGTGGTCGGTTTTTGTTTCACTTTGCTCCCGAAACTGAAGTAGAAGGGAAGAAACATGCAGAGGTCATTGCTGATCATATTTTATGTTGGGTTCAGGAGAGAGGACTTGGCAGTTCACTGCAGGCTGTTGGTGGAGATTCAACTACAGTGAACACCGGATGGCAGGGGGGTGTAATGACGCATTTAGAGAAAAAACTAGGAAGAAGACTTGTTTGGATTGTATGTGATTTACATACAGGCGAGCTACCTCTTCGTCATCTCATCCAGGAACTTGATGGTCCTACAAAGAGCAACAACAAGTGGTCAGGTCCCCTTGGCATCATGCTGGATGAAGCAACACAACTAGAAATAAATACAACCTTTCCAAAGGTCGAAGTTGGCCCTCCCCTTCCGGCGTTGTCTGAAGGAGTCATCAAAGATCTCAGCACAGATCAATCCTATGCTTATCGTATTGCCCAAGCAATAAGATCAGGAGACGTGCCTCAGTCATTGGCTCTCTTGGAGATTGGACCTGTCAGTCACAGCCGTTGGTTAACTACAGCTCTTCGTTTCTGCAGGATTTGGATTTCCAAACACGAATTGAAGGGCAAAGTGCTGAAGAATTTGAGGTTTATTGTTGAATTTATTATTGGAGTTTATCTTCCCCAGTGGTTTAGTGTGAAACTTAATCCTATGTGGGTGGATGGGCCCAATCACCTTTTGTTTCAATTGGAGCTAGTAAGAACACAGAGGAAGGTAGTGAGGGACATCGTGTTACCTGTGGCAAGAAGGTCCGCTTGGTATGCTCGATCAGAAGCAGTTTTGCAAGCAATGCTTTGCAGTCAATGTACCAATCTCCGAACCGAGGCTGTAGAAGTCATTCTAAAGATTAGAGGAACGCTAATAGATGACGACCAGTTGGGAGACTGTTCGTTTCATTCAAGAAAAGTTCCCCCAATAAACGTCAATGCCACCAAATTGTCAGAATTGGTTGACTTGAGTTTGGAAGTCTTAGAGCCACCATTGACAACAAGTCTAACTAGCCAAGAATTGAGAAACCTTAAAGAGACTCCAATGCAGGTGCCGAAGTGGCCTTCCCACACTCAAAGTGTGGAGAGATGTGTGAAAATGGTCACAGAAGCAGCGGGCCATGTTTACAGCCACCAGAGGCGAGAAGGTTACATCAAAGCACAAATAGCAAGCAGACTACTGATGACAAGAAACCAAAGCAAAGAGAGTATGAAGGCATTGGTTACTTTCAAATAGACTACGGATAATAAAATATAATAATTTGAAACTTGAAACAGTAACATGTGTGCAAACGCTGGTTATGTTATAAATTCACAAATATGTACATTTAAAAATCCATTTGATGTAGGTAGGACTTATTATAAAAAAAAATTTATGCCAGAATATTGTTTTGCATGCTTAAAGACTACAATAAATTGCTACCAAATTACTCGATTTTCAATTTAGCCAGTTCACCCCCTAAATTGACACACCCTAATACACATCCAGTACCTTCTCAGTCACCTTGTTGGTGGCATCCATATAATCAAAAGCATTTGTTCTTCTCCTTAACCTCTCGTTTTCTGTTTCATAAGCCAGGGCACTTCCAACTTCCTTGTTCAGAGGCAACTTGTTAGATGGCAGAGGCATCCGAACCCCGAACACCTTATCGTTACCCTGGCGCAGCTGAGTGTTGCTAATCTTAGGACGACCCGTCTTGGTGGCGGCCCTTTGAACTAACTGCAAAACAACACAGAAAAAACGACTTTCAGCACTTCAATATCACCACCTATTGAACAATATTTTATTCAAAAGTACGGACTGAGATTTTGTCCTTAACTGTCCAAGTCAAGCTACTTGGGCTGAATTCGTTGATCAGTTCTGGGACGAATATTACCAACGGCGTGAATAGATTCCGTGGAATAAATTCAGGGCATTCCCGTCCAGGGAGCCTCAACAAACTCTGTAAATATTGCCATTGGCCTGCCATTGGCACATATACGGAGTTTGGTAATGTTCCATGAGCGGGAATGTCCTGAATTCATTCCACGGAATCTATCCACGCCGTTGGTAATATTGGGCCCTGGTTTTCGAAATATACGTATGTGGTGACTTGCAGCAAAAATATCGGCATAATTTGTAGCGCATTGAGTTGTAAAACAATAGCATATTATGAACCAGTGTACACAGTAGTCGAATAATCCAATTCAATAACTTGATTTTAACAGGTTGTGCCACATTGCCAGTCCCTTTATTATTTACAGTTTTTTCGCGTTTTTCATGCCAAACCCAAAAGTATCCACAAACCTTCTAATGCAATGATGCAAAAAACTCAAACATATTCGGAATTAGCGTGGCCGATAGACAAATAATCCAACCCAAGCAATTAGATTTTGAAAACTTTTGCCAAACTGTCACTCCCTACTAATCAGGATCTTAAAAAAGGAAAGTCAAAGACCATGATTTTCTGAGGAATAACAAACAACGGTTTGAGATTGACATCTCAACAAACATCAAATAACAATTACGGGAGTCAAACAATTAATGCAGTCAACAGTTAATGGAGTTAAACAATTAATGGAATCAAACATATAATGGAATCAGACAATTAAAGGAATCAAACAATTAATGGAATCAAACAATTAATGGAATCAAACACCTAATGGGAGTCAACAACTGATAGAATCAAACAACAAAAGGGAGTTAGCAATTGATGGAATCAAACAACAAAAGAATCAAACAATGAACAGATATTTCCTACGGCAGTGGCCCTGGGGAAGGTTCTGGAACGCAGTGTTCCACTCTCAGGGGGATGGTCCATTCAACTCCTCACTCGAGCGACAGCGACCGACGTCTTGATAGCAGGAGAACACCGGGGCACAGACGGAGGAGATGAACTGACTGTCCTGGTATGGGGTACAGAGGATTGACAGACAATAGGTGAAGGTCTGGGGACACAGCCTACCGTGTCCCGAGCCTTTAATGAGATCACAGCCAGAATTTGAAGAACAGCTGGGGAGGTAGTGACTGTACTGACGGCTGAGTAGGTGACACAGGTAGCAGCGCAGTTCATACCTCTGTCCAACACTCCCAAGTGGGGGTCGCACCAGCAAACTAGCTAGTGTGCAGCGGTAACGAGCAGGAAGATCTTTTCCGCCCTTACACAGCTCCCCCCAAAAAAATCTACTATAAGGTAGATTAAAACTTAAGATTAATACAAGAAGCATAATCATCTTACAATAAATGCTTAAATACACATTGCACAATAAAGAAGGGTCACATAAAAAAAATAGGTTTTAGCTTGATGTCCAAAACGTAAGGCCGTATCAAGGAACTGCACGTGGGGTCACACTTCAGTCCAGGTTTAAGTTTGGGCCTATTTCCAGTCGCAGAGGATTCTCTTATCTCGTCAGGTGTTATCAGCAACTGGCAACCGAGATCATCAGAGTCTGCCGCCTGAACTTCACAGGAACTCTTGCAGGGTAGTGCCTCGACTAACCCCAGCTTGGGAACGTCTTCAAGGACACAAGCAATGTTGGTCCTGCAATTATATTTCCTTAACAAATTAGCTTGATGTAATTTAGGCTTCATAGAGTAAGGGGGTGAGAACTGTCCAACAAAATCTATGGCTACCCGAGAAGATGGTTCTGCAATGACGGGTAAGGGTTCAAGTGGAACAGGACGTACTCTGCCCTTGGCGGACATACGTGGGCACTGATCACAACTACAAAAAGCTCTAATATCCGCCCCCATACCTGGCCAGTAAAACTGAGCAGCAACCTTCTTATAAGTTTTCCTACGAGAACAGTGTCTTGCTAGAGGGCTCTTGTGAGCTACAGAGATAATGTTACTATGACAAACAGCAGGGACAACAAGTAAAAACCGACCTACTTTAGCTGGTTGCTTGGATGACACACAAGACCTGTGTAACACACCATTAATAGAAACAAACTTATAAACCGACCCATCTCTCACCTGACCCTCCTCCCCGGAAATCACCTTCTCCCTTACCCGCGTCAGAGTGGTACACGAGGCTTGAAGCTTGGCAAATTCCTTGGGAGTCACAGTCAGTGGCAACAACTTCGGCAGAACCAGGGAATACGGTCGTTTTACCTTCGCCGTCCGTGTCTCTACAGCTAGGACCTTGGCTGGAGGCGTGGCGGCGTGTCAGGGTGGCGAGGCGACGTCGTCGGCCAGTGGCAAGGAGAGTTGTAAAGGTTCCGGGTCGTTAGGGTCAAGAACACCGGGAACATTACCAATGAGAACACTAGCAAATTTAATGGGATCTCTTACCACATTAGACCAACCAGTGAAATAGGGGCAACGCAGGTAGCACCTAACAACAGGGAACTGGTCAACACGACCTAAATAATCGGCGACACTAACCTTCGGGCAGCTGGAGATGTCAGCGTCAGGCAGGGCTTCCTCAGAGACAATAATGCACGAGCAACCAGTGTCCCTGATGAAAGTAGATGCCCTAGACCCATTTATTGTTCCACTGACACAATAACGGGGGCAGCTCCTGTCTTCCAAACAGAACCCGACCTTGTGGCTGGGCTGATGAGTGTCAGCAGACTTGAAGGCGAGGGGATTCCTGGGACAGCGAGAACGAATGTGCCCTTCTTCTCCGCAGCTGTTACTCCTGCGTATTCCTGGGGATGGCTCCTCGGAGGATGGAGGCTTCGCAATCTTCACTACAGGAGGGGAAGACTTCGGGTAGGCGTTGCGAGCGGACGCCCAGTTGTCAGCAAGATGTACCGCTTCTCCAAGTGTCGCTGGCCGGTGTTCCTTGATGAAAATTCTCAAGTCTGGAGGTAGAGAAGACAAAAACTGATCTAATATCATGAAGTTAGAGAGAGAGTCAAAGGTTTCTTCAACCCCTGATGTTTCCAGCCATTGTTGAAACAAATGACCCAGGTGAATCGAAAACTGCTGGTACGTTTCTCCTGCTCTAATCTTCGTTCTGCGGAAATCAACACGATAACCATCAGAAGTCTTGTTAAACCCTCGCAAGAGAGCTTGCTTCAACAAGAAGTAATCTCTGGTGATGTCGGCAGACAGGGACGTGTAAATATCTACCGGCTTACCACTCAGTACGCTACCCAACCTTACAGCATAGCTATATGGGTCCACACCAAGCAGCTCAGCTACCCGTTCAAACCTAACAAGGTAGGAGGCGATGCCTTCTCCTTTACGGTACACAGGCAAGCTGGGTTTTACCACATTGTCTTGTATATGGCCAGAGGATTCTGTTCTACTTGAAGCATTAAGCCTAGCTAGTTCTATGTCCATTTCTGCCTGTAACTTACCTAATTCGAACACTCTTTCTCTATTACGTTCCTCGCTCTCTCTCTCTCGATGCTACGTTCCTCTCTCTCTCTCTCTCTTTCGGACGTGCCTCTCTCTCTCTCTCTGACGTTCCTCTCTCTCGGCATTCTGTTGGGTGACCACAGACTGACCAACCTCAGTATCTGTCAGACCCAGGGCCACCGCTTGACCTTTCAATTCCTCAAAACTAGACATAATGATCCGAAAGGCGAAGAGCAAAAAAAGAAAAATACCCGGCAAATAGCCAAAAGTATCTTACCTAGTGGCGCAATCAAACCAATAAATGATTTGATCCGACTGGAGGGAACCTTGCTCCGCACCCATCCCAGCTGAATCAACCTCAGGGTAAAGAAACCGCACCAGGTGAAACAACAACAAAATGCTAATGACAGCATCCACAGTGCACCCCAACCAACACTAATTAACTTCCGCAAGGACAAGGGAGCAACAAAATTAGCACAACAAAAGGAAGGTATAAACTCTGAACAACACTTTCTTCCGGGCCACAGATAGCAAGCGGCGCGCACACGGCGACTTACAACAAACAACGGAACGAATGTTAGCCCTCAGAAACCAAAGGTCAGAGACAATCCTGGCAAGGTCGCTACCTGTAAAAGCCTGGGACTTAGGGATAGAAATCCCTTACCAGACTAATCAGGATCTTAAAAAAGGAAAGTCAAGGACCATGTTTTTCTGAGGAATAACGAACAACCGTTTGAGATTGACATCTTTTTACTATAAAAAATATAATACAAAACTCTGACACCACTCAACAAACATCAAATAACAATTACGGGAGTCAAACAATTAATGCAGTCAACAGTTAATGGAATTAAACAATTAATGGAATCAAACAATTAAAGGAATCAAACAATTAATGGAATCAAACAATTAATGGAATCAAACAATTAATAGGAGTCAACAGCTGATAGAATCAAACAATAAAAGGCAGTCAGCAATTGGTGGAATCAAACAACAAACGAATCAAGCAATGAACAGATATTCCCTATGGCAGTGGCCCTGGGGAAGGTTCTGGAACGCAGTGATCCACTCTCAGGGGGATGGTCCATTCAACTCCTCACTCGAGCGACAGCGGCCGCTGTCTTGATAGCAGGAGAACACTGGGGCACAGACGGAGGAGATGAACTGACGGTCGTGGTATGGGGTACAGAGGATTAACAGACGATAGGTAAAGGTCTGGGGACACAGCCCACGAGTCCCGAGACTTTGATGGGATCACAGCCAGAATTTGACGAACAGCGGGGGAGGTAGTGACTGTACTGACGGCTGAGTAAGATCTGAGCCGGTGACACACGTAGCAGCGCCGTTCATGCCTCTGACCAACCCCTACCCTCCCACCCCGCCCAAGTGGGGGTCGCACCAACAAACTAGCGAGTGTGCAGCGGTAACGAGCAGGAAGATAGATTCCGCCCTTACACTGAAATATCCTCATCACCCGAACCATGTGTGGCTCAGACCACTGTGACACTGATCATCGACTTGCCATAGCCAAGCTCTCAGTTCACATCGCCTCAAAACGGCAGAGGCAGCAAGACTCCAAAAGAGGTTTTAATACTAAACGTCTGGAGGCTCCAGGGAGAGCAGATTTTTTCAGGGAGCGACTCAAACATGGGCTTATAAACAACCCAACAGCAAACAATATGAATCCCAGTACCGAATGGGATACTCTTAATACTGTTATGACAAAATCCTGCAGAGAGACCCTCGGCCAGATCAAAAGAATACACCAGGACTGGTTTGATGAAAATGACCTGGCAATCATAGTACTCATCGATGATAAGCGAACTGCTTTTACTGACTTGCAGAACAACCCTCAGTCTCGAACCAAACCTGATACCTTTCGCAAGAAGAAAGCGGCAGCCTAGCGGGAACTTCGCAATCTAAAGAACGACTGGCTTAAAAATAAAGCATGTGAAGCACAAAAACTTGCAGATCAGTACAAGATGAGCGAATTTTTAATTTCCACTAAAACATTTCATGGGACTGTAACTCGTGGCGTATCACCCCTCCGCTCATCTGAAGGTAACCTGATAATTAAAGACGATGAAGGCCTCCTTCAGTGCTGGAAAGAGCACTACCATTCATTGCTCAACAGAAACACCGATGTGGATGTCCTGACTAGCCAGGAGGTCCCTCAGCACCCAGAGCTAACCCTCCTCAGCTTCCCTCCATCCTTGGATGAGGTAGCTATTGCCATCAACCAGATGAAAAATAACAAAGCCTCGGGGGTATATAAAGCAGGAGGACCTCTGCTTACCAGCCGTCTCCACTCTCCTCTGGAGAATATATGGGAAAGGGTGGAAATACTCAAGCTCTTAAAGACGCCTCCATTGTCAATATTTATAAGAAAAAGGGTTCTAGCTGCTTTCCGTAGCTGGCACTATTATCACCCGAGTCCTCCTAAACATATTTCTTCCTGAGGCGGAATACTTTCTCCCAGAATTTCAATGTGGTTTAGACCATCGTGGCACCATTGGCATGATCTTTGCTGCCCGCCAGATACTGGATAAGTGCAGAAAACAGTTTCGTGACCTGTACATGGCTTTCATCGCCCGAACCAAGGCCTTCGACTCGGTTAACACGGAACCCATCTGCTAGCAATTTTCGCTACACACCAAAATTCATCTCCATTGTGAAGCAACTTCACGATGGCATGAACGGCACCCAGTCTGAGCTCATCCCCGTCCAAACAGGAGTTAAATACGGTTGTGTACTGGCACCAACTCTCTCCACCTTCGTGGCTGCCTTCCTTACTCGTGCCAGTGCCAATTTAGCAAGCGGGGTGAACATCGAGTACCGGGTGAAGGGGGGGTTTTTTCAACATAAGACGACTCCAGGCAAGAACAAAGGTGTCGGTGGCTTCCATTACTGAACTTCAGTATGCAGACAACCTCACCCTTGTTGCTCACACTGAACACGACCTACAGGAGATCCTGAAGACGCATGCACACTTCGGCCGTGAGGTGAATGCACGTACGACTCCGATTCTCTTTCAATCTGCCCCTGGTTCAGACACACCTCCACCATCCATCCAGCTTAACGATACTACCCTCTCTAATGTTGCCCACTTTCGATATCTCGGCTCCCACCTGTCCACCACCACAGACATCGATGAAGAGATTCAGCATCGGATCATATGTGCATCTCAAGCCTTTGGCAGACTCCTAAATCGTGTCCTCAGCTGTAGGGAACTGTAATTATCTACAAAGCAGCACATGTAATTATCTACAAAGCTACACATGTCTCACTGCTATATAGCAGTGAGACATGTGTCACATACAGGAGGCACCTCAAGGCACTTGAAAACTTTCTCCAACGTAGTCTACGTTCCATCCTCAGAGTTCACTGGGAAGACAAGAGAACAAACGCCAGTATTCTTGCTGACACCAACTGTAGGAGTGTCAAGGCTGCCATTATCCATGAACAACTACGATGGACTGGCCATGTTACCTGCATGGACGACAGGAGGCTGCCAAAGCAGCTATTTTACAGTCACCTAACGCATAGTAAAAGTAACGCCGGTGGGCAATTGAAAAGCGGAAGGATAATCTTAAGACAAACCTCAAAAAGTGCCAAATCAACTCCCTCACCTGGGAGTCGATTACTCTACATTGTAACGCTTGGAGGAGCACCGCACGAGAAGTGTCAATGCTTTCGAGTCAGCCCGACTGCAAACAGAGGCAGACAAGCGCCAACGCCGGAAAGACTCTGCCACCCTCAGTGGATGGAGCCCTCCACATGTGCAACGAATGTGAACGACGCTGCGGGTCCCGTATCTGTCTCTTTAGTCACCTCAAAACTCACTGACCTAGGTGAAATCACCTAATAACTCATATACCGCCATCTCCAGAAACGAAAAACGTCTGTAGCTGTCACCTTCATTGACTTCACTAAAGCATTCGACCTAGTCGACCACAATATAATCATCAACAAAGCTATTGACCTCGGGCTTCGGAGAAGTCTTATACCATGGCTTACAGACTTCCTCAGTGACCGACGCCAAGCTGTACGCTTCCGAGGGGCTGTCTCCACCTTTCAGTCACTCACCTGTGGCGTCCCCCAAGGCACCAAGATGGGACCACTCTGCTTCCTTATGCTCATCAATGATGCCCTAAGAGAAACCCCTGCTCGCTGGAAATATGTCGACGACTCCACCATTGGGATCAGCGTCAACAATTCTGCTCCCAACTATACCGCCCTTCAGCATTTATTGAACAGTCTCCAAAACTGGGCCACCAACAACCATAAGAACATAAGAACATAAGAATGGAGGAAACTGCAGCGGGCCTATTGGCCCATACTGGGCAGTCCCGTTTACACCCAACCCCTATTGCTCATATGAGCATCCAACCTATGTTTGAAGCAATTCAGCGTATTCGAGTTAATGATGATATTTGGTAACTTGTTCCAGTCATCCACTACTCTGTTTCCAAACCAGTGTTTACCTATTTCACGCCTAAATCTAAATTTGTCTAATTTAAAACCATTGTTACGAGTTCGCTCCTGGTTGGATAATTTGAGTACCTTTGTAATGTCCCCTTTGTTTAGCCCTGCCTTCCATTTAAACACCTCTATCAGGTCGCCCCTCGCTCTACGTCTCTCAAGGGAGTGCAAATTAAGATGCTTTAACCTGTCTCTATACTCAAGGTTCCTGATACCCGGGATTAGTCTTGTCATTCTCCTCTGAATTCTTTCCAAGGATTCTATATCCATTCTGTAATACGGTGACCAGAACTGGACTGCGTAATCCAGGTGTGGTCTCACAAGAGCAAGATACAGTTTTAGGATGACCTCGCTAGTCTTGTAACTAACACTCCTTTGTATGAACCCAAGTACTTTATTAGCCTTGTTTCGAGCAAAAACACATTGTTTACTTGGCTTAAGGTTCCTACTTATCATTACTCCTAAATCTCTCTCGCAGTCGGATTTCTCTATGGCATCGTTGTTCATCTGGTATCTGGTTTCCCTGTTTACATTTCCTATACTGAGTACTTTACATTTGTCAATGTTGAATTTCATCTGCCATTTTTCAGACCATTCGAAAAATTTGTTTAGATCCTCCTGTAGTTTTGCCGAGTCCTCGTCAGATTTGATAACACGTCCTATTTTAGTATCATCAGCAAATTTGCTTATGTTGCTGTCTATGCCGATATCTATGTCGTTTATGTATATAATAAACAATAATGGTCCAAGTACTGAGCCTTGGGGAACTCCACTTGTGACGTTGCTCCAATGGGACTTAGTGCCATTAATGCTCACTCGCTGTTTCCTGTCCTGTAACCACGCCCTAATCCATTTAAAGATGTCACCTTTGATGCCATGAGCTTCTACCTTTCTAATTAGTCTTTCGTGGGGTACTCTGTCGAAGGCTTTGCTAAAGTCGAGATATACCACATCATAATTGTGCCCCTCGTCCACTGATTCGAAAACTGATGAAAAGAATGTTAATAGATTAGTTAGGCAAGAACGTCCGCTTGTGAAGCCATGCTGGGAATCATTGATCAATCTGTGCTTCTCCAGGTGATTTCGAATAGAGTTTGAAATGATTGCTTCCAGTAATTTGCCTACTATTGATGTTAGACTGATTGGGCGGTAGTTAGAGGATAGTGATCTATCCCCCTTCTTGAAGATCGGTATTACATTCGCTATCCTCCAGGATTCTGGTACTACACCTGTTTTTAAGGACATGTTAAACAACTTTGCTAAGGGCATACTAAGCTCTTCCTTACATTCCTTTAATACTCTGGCAAATATCTCATCGGGACCACGTGACTTATTAGGCTTTAGTTTGTCTATTTGCTTACTAACATCGTTACTAGTCACTACTATCTCACTTAATTTGTTTTCTTCACTATCTCTGAATAGAGTCGGTGCCTCGGGTATCATGTTTAAATTTTCGCTGGTGAAAACTGTTGAAAAATATTTATTCAAATTATTGCTCATTTCTCCATCGTTATCAGTGAGCTCGCCGGAGTCTGACCGTATTGGTCCAATCTTTTCTCGTGTTTTAGTTTGGTACATTTGGTAGAATCCTTTGGGGTTTGTCTTTGCCTCCCTTGCTATCCTTACCTCATTATTCCTCTTTGCTTTCCTTATCTCGGTTTTAACCCTACTCGCCAATACCCTATAATAGTCCCGGAGGTGAATTTCGCCACGATTTATCCTTCTACCTATAGCCTTCCTTTGGCCAATGATGTTCTTTAAATAATTATTTATCCATTTAGGGTCATTGTTGTTTGATCTGAGTTTTTTGTATGGTATGTTCTGCCTGTGTGCATTAAGTAACTCACTATTTAAATTGTCGTGGAACTCGGCAATCTCAGATCTCGTTATCAGGTCGGTGTCATCTGTCAGGTTCACGGCCAAGCGCGACACCCCCTCTCTCAGCTGCCTCTTTAAACTGTCAAAGTTTGCCCTTCTGAAATCTGGTACTTTAGTGGAATTTTCCTTACGTCTGCCCTGAAAATCTAACTGGAATCGAATTTCTTTGTGATCGCTGTTTGCAAGTTCGTTCCCTACCTCGACATTGCTAATGAGGTTTTCTCTGTTTGACAAAACTAAATCCAATATATTATTACCCCGTGTGGGTTCGGTTATATGTTGACTTAGGAAACAGTCCTGGATCGTCTCGAGAAAATCCTCTGATTCTGAGTTTCCCGTAAGGTCGGTCCAATCTATTTGGCCAAGGTTAAAGTCGCCTACTATACAGACTTCACCATCAACCATACCAAGACCATGGTTATGCACATCAACCTCTCCTCCGACATTGTCCCACCTCCTTCCATTACTTTAGGTCCGAACACACTCCAGGTTGTAGATTCCACGAAGCTCCTCGGCGTCACCATAGACAACAAACTAAATTAGAAACCACACGTCAGTGAAGTTGTCTAATCCTCCAGTTTCCGTCTCCACCTCCTCCGCCGACTCAAGTCCCTCGGAGTTCCTGCACCCGAGCTCCTCAGTGTTTACACAACATTCATACTTCCCAAGCTCACCTATGCCTCCCCCACCTGGTCTTCCTCCCTAAATGCCACACAACGTAAACACCTAGAAAAAGTGCAAAAGAGGGCATGCAAGATTATTCTCTCCCCTTCGTACTCCACATATCAAGTAGCGCTCAACACACTGACCCTTTCGACTCTCACTGACCATCACCACGATCTCATCTGCAAATTTGGTAAGAAGCTTCTACGCCATCCTCGACACCGGCTCCTACTACCACCTGAGATCCCTAGCCCGAGAATTGCTGTTCGACACCACAACCGCATCCAGCCCATACGTGCACGAACTGATCGCAATAAGAACAGCCCAGTCCCAACCATTGTAAAAATTATCAATAACTTGTAATAAAGCAGTGTATTCACTCCCAGTAAATACTACTTTTGCACTGTCACTATGTTGAAATGCACTGTAGTTTGAGGTTTTCCCCATCTAGTTATTATATATCTTATTTGTATCACTTATGTTACTTGTATATTATTTGTAATTCGAAACCCATTCCCCAAATATGTAACTGTATATTTTCAGCCTTCTGGCTGCCAAGCTCTTTCAATAAACCGTTAATTATTATTATTTATTATTATTATCATTGTATCATAGCTGGATGATTGCCATACTCGATTCCGAGTGACAGCAAAGTAGTAAGTTGTAGTAGCTGCATGTTGGGGCGGTGGATGGGTGTGTAAGAAGGGGTATTTTCGTTAGTTCTCGTTCGTTCTTGTGAGACAGGACTCAGTGACGAGGAATACAAAGATTCTTGTTCACGGTGTTACGTGTCAGAGGATTTTTCCTACATGGTGGAGAAGACATTATAAAAACTCAACATTCAACACTTATAGAAAATACTTCATGGGTTACGAACTGACTTTACATTTTGTCTTAGGCCCATAGTGGCACTATAAATTCCTTGTACACATGCACATACGTTCCAAAAAGAACGGTGTGTCATCCTTGAACATCTGAACTTTCCTCACAAATCAGTTCATGAAAAAAAAGACTGCGTTATTAATATGAGATTATGAACGGAATCATGCACTATCTTGTAAGCCAATGACACGGGCCAAAAATTTGAATAGATGACGGCTAAATTCGCAGACAGTGGGCCCCTAAACAGCAGTGATACGTGTGAGTTAGTTAGCGTCCAGATGAGAAAGGTGGTTTGTGGAGGAAATACCCGAAATGTGAAAGGGTCAGATAGGAGAAGAAGGGAAGGTCATGGAGCGAGGTCATCTGCCTTTTACGGTCGAACACTCCCAGCAAGGTCAAGTGAACCAAACTAATATATTAAGGGATACCCCAATGTTAAGATGAGCCCGCGGCCTTTTTCTGCATGCATTTATTACGACCACATGACTCGAGAGTCCAGTTATTGATTGTGAACTTCATAGGAGATAGCGTTCAGAGGGTACTTCATGTGTTAAGAGTTCTTAGCGTACGGATCGTATGTGTGTGTGTGTGTGTGTACAAGCGGATATTTTTTTTTATGTATGAGATATAGATTTTTGCGCTCATAGACATACTATGCCATCTTTACATACACACTCGTGTTCCAAAACCAGTATCGTGCCATCTCTGTGCAGAATCAGGCGTCACGTATCATGGTGTTAAGACAAGTCCCTCTCAGTCCCTGTAAATTCAGTTGCCTCTGAAGATGTCTTAAATAAAGACGAAAGCTCAGGTGCTCCAGTGTTTCCCTTTTCCTGTGTGGTTTTATCGAGATTTATCTTGGCCACGTCTCCATTGTGGAGCTTCATGAAATATATATATATATATATATATATATATATATACATATATATACTGTATATATATATATATATATATATATATATATATATATATATATATATATATGTATATACTGTATAGATACCCCTGTATATACTGTATATATATGTATATTCGTAATATTCGTCAAAAGATTTTGTAGACAATCATATGTTTTGTGATTGTGTTATGAGGAAAATTTTTCCAGTTATATCAGGTGATTATGGGAATTATTTTGGGCTATGGCGAATGAAGAGTTATATCTGACAGCAGTATCGTAAGCCAATGAAAAAACAACATAAAGACCGTTGACGAAAACAAGTAGTAAGTGGAGCTATTTATGAGAGGACGACGTGACCCACACCTGTAATTCAAGGACTCTAAAGTCTTGGTTCCTTGTTGTTTGTTCTTGTCATGTTTATTACCGGCCGTAAAGCTGTGTGATGGATGGACAACACGACCTACCACCCCTCACTCACTCCTGGGGGCAAGGGAGTTACACACTCACTACCGTAGATCAAACCTAATAGTTCAGCATAATATTATTGAACTCATCTATACGTAAAAATAGAATAGGCACACACCCAACACACACACACACACACATACACAGTGGCTTGTTTATCCGTCAGGTACGAAAGGGGTGGATGAACACGTAGCATCCTGCCCACATATAATTAGATGTTCGTTAGTCAGACACTTCATCTCTGTTGGTATTTATGTTAATTAGGAAATGAAGTCGCCAATGGCACACAACAGAGCTTCTGGCCGCGAGTCGATCTGTCATTTCCTGATGGATAAGTAAGAAGCTTAAGTGACTCAGACTCAATATGATCTATTATTTTGCATAATTTCGTTGTTGTTAAGAGTCATAAGCGCTAGTAATATAAAGCTGGTCTAAGTTAAGGCACTTACTAATTAGGAAACATAATTTGTGGCTCATTCCGTGGTAATTAGGAGTGTGTTAACGAGAGAAGGTAGCGACCAAATGATACTCCTTTGCCACACACACACACACACACACACACACACACACTCACACACACACACACATGGTTCAATACTTCATAGTCAAAGATTATCTCTCCGGCTGCCATCTTGTAAATTATCAGTGGGAGGTAGTTTGATGTAAGTCCCACCTTGTCTTCTCTTCTCTCTCACCTTGTCTTCCTTGCCTCGTCTCCCTCACCTTGTCTTCTTCGCCTCGACTCCCTCACCTTGTCTTCTTCGCCTCGTCTCCTTCACCTTGTCTCCCTCACCTTGTCTCGCTCGCCTCGTCTCCCCACACTTCGTCTCCCTCACCTCGTCTCACTCACCTCGTCTCCCCACACTTCGTCTCCCTCATATCGTCTCCCTCATCAAGTCTCCCATACTTCGTCACCCTCACCTCGTCTCCCTCACCTTGTCTCCTTCACCTCGTCTCCCTCACATCGTCTCCTTCACCTTGTCTCCCTCTCCTCGTCTCCCTCATTTCGTCTCCCTCAATTCGTCTCCCTCACCTCGCCCACCTGCCTCACCGTGCTGGGCTGGGCAATACTCGAATTACATTTGAGCATAAAGTATTCCTATCTTTGTAAGGTGGTTAATGTGTGGTGGGTAAAGGTGTGTTATTGGTTGTGGTAGATGGTGTTGTCGCTGTAATAGATAGTAGATGGTGTTGTGTTATTGTAGAAGGTGGTAGATCTGATGTTTTGTTGTTAGTTTTGGTAGACGGTGTTATGTTATAGATGGTGTTGTTATTGTATTAGATGGTAGATGGTGTTGTGTTATTGGTTGTGGTAGATGGTGTTGCTGTTGTAGTAGATGGTAGAGAGGGCATATCAAGTTTTGAAACTATCCCTTTCTCCTATTACCCACTCCTCTTTCATTACTTCTAGGAATCGTTGTAAGGCTATATTTATCGTAGGGCCAAGCGGAATATTATAAAAAGAAAGACCGTTGTCCTGACTAGCTCTTCTTCTAGTAAATCCTTCTGGTCCTTAACCAAAAACATCTGTAGTAACTTCTGCACTCCCTCTTTTCCTTCTCTCTTCCAACCTGATAACTCTATAGCCAACTCTCCTCCTGATAAAGTCAATCTCTTTTGCACCTTATTTTCCTTAACTCCACCTTAAACAATTCCAACTCTACCCCTCCCCTTCCCGCTCCTCCTCCTGAACTTATGCACTTTCCTATAACCTCCACGAGTAGGGTTGCTGGTGTGTTATGAGGTTGGATGTGCGTAAGGCGCACGGAACGGACTGAACACCCCTTCGTGTAAAAAAAAAAAAAAAAAAAAAACGATGATGTGTTATTGGCTTGGTAGATGGTGTTATGTTATTGGTTGGGGTAGATGGTGTTGTTATTGTAGTAGATGGTAGATGGTGTTGTTATTGTAGCAGATGGTAGATGGTGTTGATTTCCAATGTACTCGTCGATGATAAACGTGTTGCTTTAACTGACTGGCAGAGCAACCCTCAGTCTCGGAACAAAGCTGATACCTTCTGCAAGAAGAAAGCGGGGATCCAGCACGATCTTCGCAAATTAAAGAACGACTGGTTTAAAAAATAAAGCATGTGAAACGCAAAAAATTGCAGATCAACAAGAGATGCGCGAATTTTTCAATTCCACTAAAACATACTATGGGCCAATCACTCGTAGCGCAGCCCCTCCACTCATCGGACGGTAACTCCCTAATTAAAGACGAAGAAGGCGTCCTTCATCAATGGATAGAGCACTACCATTCTCTCCTCAACCGAAACACCGATGTGGATGTCCTGAATACCCAGCAGTCCCTCAGCATATAGCGCAGACCCATCTCAGCTATACTCCATCCTTGGATGAGGTAGCAACTGCCATCAAACAGATGAAAAATAACAAAGTCTCAGGGCCTGATGGAATCCCAGCCGAGGTGCATAAAGCAGGAAGATCTCTGCTTACTTGTCATCTGCACTCTCTCCTGGAAAATAATTGGGAAAACCCCCATGCTCTTAAAGACGCTTCCATCGTTAATATTTATAAGAACAAGGGAGACAGCTCAGACTGTGGTAACTACCTGGGGACCTCGCTGCTGTCCGTGGCTGGCTAAATTATCGCCCGAGTCCTCCTAAGCAGACTTCTTCCTGAGGCGGAAAACATTCTCCCAGAATCTCAATGAAACTTTAGACCATCACGTGGCACCACTGACATGATCTTTGCTGTCCGCCAGATACAGGAAAAGTGCAGAGAACAGCATCGTGACCTGTACATGGCCTTCATCGACCTAACCAAGGCCTTCGAATAGGTCAACAGGGAAGTCCTCTGGCAGACCCTCAGCTGTTTTGGGTGCCCACCAAAATTCATTGCCACTATAAGGCAATCCCACGATTGCATGAACGGCAGTGTCCTGCACAATGGCACCAAATCTGAGCTCTTCCCCATCCAAACGGGGGTAAAACAAGGCTGTGTACTGGCACCATCTCTATTTTCCATTTCTTTGGCTACCTTCCTTACTTGTGCCAGTGCCAATTTAGCCGGCAGGGTGAACGTCCAGTACTGGATGAAGGATCTTTTCAACATAAAACGACTCCAGGCAGGAACAAAGGTGTCGGCAGCTTCCAATACTGAACTTCAGTATGCAGACGATCTCACTCCTGTCTCTAATGATGAACGCAACCTACAAGAGATCCAACCTTGAGGTGAATGTACAGTATGTATTATGTTCAGTAGGTAAGGCTATATTTTATATTACTTTTGTTCTTGTGTGTAATTATTGTTTAATATGTATTAAATATTATTGTATAATATGTTTGTGTTAAATAAATTAGTTTAATGTTGTGTATTAGTGAGATAAAATAGTATTGAAATTTAAGACATGGCATCAGCACTGTGTTGGGCAGTGGTCACCAACTCAGCCGGTGGAAACAGAAACAGAAGCAGACGTGCCTGCCTGGGGTGGGGTTGTAGATCACTTGGTCTGGATTCAGGATATTATTGTGAAGATAAGTGATGTATACATTTTGTACTGTTCAAGTACATATAAACGCTGATGTTAGGGTTTAGGTTCATTTAGGCTGTGGCTCTCAATATTTCATTGTTTTTCTTTTACATGTCCCTTGTATATACGTTCTTTAATTTTATTACGTATACTAATTTATGCAGTGTATGATTTCTCCTCACCATGAACCCATTTAGTTTGAGTTAACGAATCTTATCATTAAGAACCTGGGAAAGGTAACACGAATTGTATAAGGTTTACCCTGCTTATAGATGTGACCTCTTATTTTGACTAATGGAAAGAATCCTGATAAAGAGGAGTGATGGCATAACAGTACTCAAATTCTCTTTCAGCCTGTCCCTGGTTCAACCGCACCTCCACCATCCATCCAGTTTAATGGTACTACCCTCTCAAATGATACCCACTTTCAGTATCTCGGCTCCCATCTGTTCACCACCGCGGACAACGATAAAGAGATTCAACATCGGATCAGATGTGCATCTCAATCCCTTGACAGTTTCCGTACCCATGTCTTTAGCTGTAGGGAGTTGAAATTATCTACAAAGTTGCAGGTATATCAAGCAGTGGTCCTCCCCACCCTGCTATATGGCAGCGAGACATGAGTCAGATACAGGAGGCACCTGAAGGCACTTGAAACTTTCTCCAACGTTCCATCCTCCAAGTTCTCTGGGAAGCAAAGAGAACAAATGCCAGTATTCTTGCTGACACCAACTATAGGAGTATCGAGGCTACCATTATCCGTGGACAACTACGCTGGACTGGTCATGTTACCCACATGGATGACAGTAGACTGCCAAAGCAGCTACTTTATAGTCACCTAACAAAAAGTAAAGGCAACGCTGGCGGGCAATTAAAAAAGGTGTAAGGGTAGTTTTAAAACAAGCCTGAAAAGTGCCAAATCGAGCCCCTCACCTGGGAGACAATTACTCAATACTGTAACACTTGGAGGAGCACCACTTTCGAATTAGCTCGATTGCAAACCGAGGCAAACAAGCGCCAACGCAGGAAAGGCGCTGCCGCCGCCCCTCCCGCACTAGATGTAGCCATCCACATGTGCAACATCTGTGAAGACCCTGCCGGTCCCGTATCTTTAGTCACCTCAGAGTTCTCCAACGAAGGTGAAATCCTTAATAACTCATATCATGAATCATAACTGGATGATCGTCATACTCGATTTTGAGTGACAGCAAAGTAGTAGATGGTGTTATGGTTATGGTTGTGGTAGATGGTGTTGTTATTGTAGTAGATGATAGATGGTGTTATTGTAGTAGATGGTAGATGGTGTCGTGTTATTGGCTTGGTAGTTGGTGTTATGTTATTAGAACGCCCATCAAAAGATCCTCGGTAATTAGTTTCACAGTTCAGCATCACTCAAACGTCTACGTAATGCCAGGCAGACGTGAACGACCAAAAACAAATCTATCATCATCTACCATCTACTACAATAACAACGCCATCTACCACAATAACAACACCATCTACCACAATAACAACACCATCTACTACAATAACAACACCATCTACCACAATAACAACACCATCTACTACAATAAAAACACCATTTACCACAATAACAACACCATCTACTACAATAACAACACCATCTACCACAAAAACAACACCATCTATCACAATACCACCACTATCTACTACAATAACAACACCATCCACCAAAACTAATGTTTAACTGAATATTCTGTGAAAAACTACCACACGGATGACTAATCAGCGTTTATATGGACTATACATATTGCGTGGCATGTATGATGAACACACACACACACACCTAAAGACGAGACTTGGCTGGAAGCCATCCAGAGATCGTTGATATAAAGAAATGAAGACTTTTTTTAATAACTGTTGAGTTATTTTTCTTAATATCGCAAGGGAACGATGACTAGACTATTACAGAACAATTTCCTCATTATTGAAGCAATGAATAGATGTATGTATGAATAAATATGTGGCGTAGATAAATAAATCTCAAACGTAGAGAAAGAAAACCTACTATTTTTTATACACCTTAAATAACGATAACATTTGAAATATCCAGAAATGTATTTTTCTCAACAGCAAAGAAAATAATAAAGAAAAATAATATTCAGGTGGTGAAGGTAGAGAGGGGGCCAAGTGGTGACAGACATGTGAGTGTGATGTTTACAGTGGCGGGGAGTATAGGGTGCGGGGTGTAGCGGCTGACACTCACTAATACCTTCACAAACACCACCACTCACGATTTTCGTGGATGCCCCCCACGAGTCATGAAGATGTGAGAATGTAACTGGCTTTTGGATATAAGCTAAATACAATTGTTTGGCTAAAATTAAAGTACAAAGAAATAGCGTTAGAACTACTGAAAGACTTGGTGTAGAGTAGATATACGAGTATACAGGTAGCAGGATGTAAAGACGAATTAAGCTAGAGAATCTTTAAAAGAATCCTGTACCTCATGTTCGTCTCTTGACTGATAGTAAGCGGACGTATCTAGTTAAAGTGGTCTGTGTAATTTCTAAGGTAACTCAGATAATTAACATTGTTCTTATAGTTGGTATTTTGATTATTATTTTCTCATTAGTTTTACTATTATTTTAGTTATTATCTGTCTTATTGATGATAGATTAAGAGGTAATGATAATATGAGTCATAATGATATAATGGTGATGATGGTGAAGACGGTAATAATAGTATTAATTGTGCTGATGATAATAATAATAATAATAATAACAATAACAAAGGAAAGATATACTGATGATAATGACGATTTCACCAACGATATACTTTACAAGCAGGATCTCTCCGCTGGGTGCATCTTCCAGGTACTTGCTATATATACACTCACCTTCACCAGATCACACTATAAAGCTGATTTAAGTAAAGGTCATTATCAGCGTTAATATGAACCAGGAAGAACATAAGAAGCGAGATACAAATTAATCGCGTTACTCCGAAACTTGTTCTTAAAGCTAAATAAATCGAGACTCTAAACAGGAAAAACATTCAAACTTCATACACTCCCCGAGGCGATGCTCCTCACCAGGTTAGTCTGTATAAGTGATCATTTCAATGGTGATTTTTTTTCTTTTTGCTGGACTCAATTATAAAAATCTTTAATGTTAAATAGTTGCCTGACAAGGTTCAGTTGCGGAAACAAACGAGTTAAAATCTATTGTGTCGACCGGCTGATAAACTGTAACTAAATCTGGAATATTTTTTGGCACCTTCAAACAAATAAACAAAAAAACTGACATGGCGAGCAGACTCATTATGCGTATGAGGCGAGGAAAAACTTGTTCCCGGTAAGTTTTAATAATAAGGAACGTGTTAGGGTGACACAGCGAAGCACGCCGGGGTCTGTGTCTGCAAGGTTTGTATGACGAATATTCTTTGTAAATCAAGACATGAGAACACACCGATTTGGTCAACTCAAGTGAAACCAGAAAAGAAAAACATCAACACACCGCAGGTCTACCTACCTTTACATTCACGTAACATGAATTAGGAAACAAAAGTGAGGTAGTTAATCTCTTCCAAAATATTGTCTACCTATATCTTATCTGATGTTAAGAGAACTCATCCCCTTAAAGTTAAATCTCAAGGTCATTTTAATATTATTCCATAGATACGATGCTTATTTTTTTTAACTGAAGTTAACACACACTCTGGTACCTGTACATCACCACACACACACTGGTACCTGTCCATCACCACACACACACACTGGTACCTGTACATCACCACACACACACACTGGTACCTGTACATCACCACACACACACACTGGTACCTGTACATCACCACACACACACTGGTACCTGTACATCACCACACACCCACTCTGGTACCTGTCCATCACCACACACACACTGGTACCTGTACATCACCACACACACTGGTACCTGTACATCACCACACACACACTGGTACCTGTACATCACCACACACACACTCTGGTACCTGTACATCACCACACACACTCTGGTACCTGTACATCACCACACACACACTGGTACCTGTACATCACCACACACACACTGGTACCTGTACATCACCACACACACACTCTGGTACCTGTACATCACCACACACACTCTGGTACCTGTACATCACCACACACACACTGGTACCTGTACATCACCACACACACACTGGTACCTGTACATCACCACACACACACACTGGTACCTGTACATCACCACACACACACTGGTACCTGTCCATCACCACACACACACACTGGTACCTGTACATCACCACACACACACTGGTACCTGTACATCACCACACACACTGGTACCTGTACATCACCACACACACACTGGTACCTGTACATCACCACACACACACTGGTACCTGTACATCACCACACACACACTGGTACCTGTACATCACCACACACACTCTGGTACCTGTACATCACCACACACACACTGGTACCTGTACATCACCACACACACACTGGTACCTGTACATCACCACACACACACTGGTACCTGTACATCACCACACACACACACTGGTACCTGTACATCACCACACACACACTGGTACCTGTCCATCACCACACACCCACTCTGGTACCTGTCCATCACCACACACACACTGGTACCTGTACATCACCACACACACTGGTACCTGTACATCACCACACACACACTGGTACCTGTACATCACCACACACACACTGGTACCTGTACATCACCACACACACACTGGTACCTGTACATCACCACACACACTCTGGTACCTGTACATCACCACACACACACTGGTACCTGTACATCACCACACACACACTGGTACCTGTACATCACCACACACACTCTGGTACCTGTCCATCACCACACACACTCTGGTACCTGTACATCACCACACTAGGTAGTAAGTAGGTAGTAGGCAGCTACCAAACAGAGAGGTACTACCGCTTGGGAAGATATTGGCAGCATAATGTGTTGTTTAATGGTAGACCCTGCTGCCACATGGCATCACGAAAATTGTGAGCAAGTCCCAGGTTGCTGATCTGACTTTCTGTCACATTTAAACACAATTGTAGGGTCTCAATTGTTTCTCTTACATGACAACACAACATACAGTACATATAGCGTTTCTCACTATTGATTTTTTTTTCATTCTTGTATTTCTTTGTATTTATTATTAATATTATCACAGTGATGTTATTATTATTATTATTATTATTATTATTATTATTATTATTATTATTACCATTAATATTTTATTTTACTATTTATTAAAAAAAATATTTACTATAAATTATTATTATTATTACATTTTCGCCCCACGATCCCCGATGTGGGTCAGTAATCTGTGCCCGGGTGGGCTAATACCCGTAAAAAAAAAAAAAAAAAATTAACTGATTAGGTGTACTCTCTTATCTTCCGAAGATACGAGACATTTTACTCATACAAACCTTTGAGAATCTGGGCTTAGGTGCTTTCGAGGTGGTGTGTGTGCTTCACCTGTGATATGCTAAATAAGGTGAGGAACTTGTTGAGAACTTCAGTACAAGGGACGTAACCTCCTACTGGGGGTCGATTTTTTAAGATGTGATGACGTAAAGTACCAGTGTGTGGTGATGTACAGGTACCAGTGTGTGGTGAAGTACAGGTACCAGTGTGTGGTGATGTACAGGTACCAGTGTGTGGTGATGTACAGGTACCAGTGTGTGGTGATGTACAGGTACCAGTGTGTGGTGAAGTACAGGTACCAGTGTGTGGTGATGTACAGGTACCAGTGTGTGGTGATGTACAGGTACCAGTGTGTGGTGATGTACAGGTACCAGTGTGTGGTGAAGTACAGGTACCAGTGTGTGGTGATGTACAGGTACCAGTGTGTGGTGATGTACAGGTACCAGTGTGTGGTATGTTAACGTAATACCACACAGATGACAGGAGAAGTACAGTACACTTGCAGACCCGAATGTACTAAGGAGGCATACTTGTATTTTTTCGGGGAGGGTGGAGATGTACACACACACACACACACACACAGCGACATTCCTGTTTGCCAAACATCAAATGTATTCCGATACAGTCAAGTGTAATGAAATAGTCCTTGACAGTTACGTGCACAGACGCCTTAATATACACCTTGTTGTTTGTTTTCACTGGTGGCCGCTCCATGTGAGACCTGCGCGTGCCCATGTGTTCAGCTTACAACGGGTTATCGCCGGTCTGGAGTTGTTTGATCCATATTAAAAAAAAAAACATTCTGAGATTCCTCGTTGCCTTATAAGGGAAACAGAAACTCCAAGACCTGTTGTGAGCGTTTATGTACAACCAGATTAAACAGCCAGGAAATCGAAGGTAAAAGAAAACATTCTAAACATTATAAAGAAAAGTTGGATGCATGGCAAAACATCGTCAAGATCTGGGAATGCAACAACAAAATGAAAACTGCCGATTCATCGAAGGTAAAAAAACGCTTAAAATCGGTAAATTCTTTTCTATGAAAAAAAAAATGGCATGACTGTTGATAGAACAGTCATGATGTCACTGAAAAACTTAACTGTGAACGAATGTAATAGGTCAGTTGGACCAGTCAGAGGACACTTGACTCCAAGTTCGATAACCTTTTACCAGTCACCCATCTGGTCTATCTTGACCAATCACCGCCTCGCTTTCCACCAGGCAGCGCTCAAGACGCCCACACTCCCAGCCAATCAGTGGACATCTCTATTGAAGTTCACATCTAGCCAAACAGTACTTAGATAGCTTTCATGGTGGTCACACCTGGCCAATCAGCGGATAGCTCTCTTGACGCCCACACCTGGCCAATCTGGAAATCGCTCTCATAATGGCTACGGTTCAGGCTAATCAGTGTATAATTCTAATGCTAACGGTGCCTTCCATAGTCAGTAAACAACTTTTATGATTCCTTTGCTGACCGTGCAACAGGTAGCTGTCGTATTCGTCACACTTAGCTAATACGAGTAAATACGAGTACAGCATATATCTCATGAGGAACTGTGAACAGGAAATTTTCATGTCAGTTTCGTTCAAACATGTCCACCACCGCCGACATCGATGAAGAGATCCAGCATCGGATTAGATGTGCATCTCAAGCCTTTGGCAGACTCTGAAACCGTGTCTTCAGCTGAAGGAAGCTTAAATTATCTACGAAATTACACGTATATCGAGAAGTGGTCCTCCCCACCCTGCTATAAGGCAGTGAGATATGTATCACATACAGGAAGCACCTCAAGGCACTTGAAAACTTTCACCAATGTAGTCTCCGTTTCATCCTCCGTGTTCGCTAGGAAGACAAGAGAACAAATGTCAGTATTCTTTCTGACACCAACTGTAGGGGCATTGAGGTTACCATTACCCATGAACAATTACGCTGGACTGGCCATGTTACCCGCATTGACGATATTAGACTGCCAAAGCAGCTACTTTACTGTCACCTAACGAATAGTAAACGTAACGCCGGCGGGTAACTGAAAAGGTATAAGAATATTCTTAAGACAAACCTGAAAAAGTGCCAAATCGACTCCCTCACCTGGGAGTTGATTTCTCCACATCGTAAAGCTTGGAGGATCACCACACGTAAAGGTGTCAACACTTTTGAGTTAGCACGACTGAAAACCGAGGCAGACAAGCGCCAACGCCGGGAAGACGCTGCCATCCCCTTTCCCGCACTCGGTGTAACCCTCCATATGTGCAACTCATGTGAACTATTCTGCCGGTTCTGTATCGGCCTCTTTAGTCACCTCAAAACTTACCAATGAAGGTGACATCCATAATAACTCATATCATTGTATCATAGATAGATGATAACGTCATACTCGATTCCGAATGACAGCAAAGTAGTAGTAGTAGTAGTAGTAGTAGTGTGTGTGTGTGTGTGTGTGTGTGTGTAATAATAATAATAATATTAATATTAATAATTAGCGGTTTATTGAAAGAGTTCTGCAGTCCGAAGGCTGAAAATATACATTGGACAGAAATTACTTACAGGTATTACATACAAGGACATGGGGTGGGTGGATCGTTTAACAAAAGCTTTCATTACTGAAAGAAGAAGGAACATGAATTGAGCATTCAAATTATTATAGTATACAGTTGATGGCCCGGCCCTGGGCTGGTCATGGAGACATCGGGTGGTGTGGTGCTCACGTGGTGTAATAACTCGTCCTCGAGTGTTCATATGAAGGACCTCACGTGGTCATGGGGACACAGGGTGGTGTGGTGTTCACGTGGAGCAGTAACTCGTCCGTAGGTGTTGACATGAAGGACCTCACGTGGTCATGGGGACACTATGTGGTGTGGGGTGGTGTCACTGTACCTCACTCTGCTGGGTGGTGTTGTGTTATCTCTTAGTCAGGTGTGAAGGCGACCCACTGTTGTTCCCATGGTGGACTGATTAGCACCTCCTGGTCAGAAGATGGTGGTCAGTTCCCAGAGGTGCTTTTCTCAGTGGTGGGTCACGCGTCTCACTGGTACTGTCTGGTGCTGAATTCACTGGCTTAAACACTGTTCATCACTGTTCAATAGTGATTCCTTTTCCTTCCGAAACGAAATTGTCACTTTTGATTATGTTGATATCTCGGTGGTAAGGATGAGTCGGGGAGAGGGACTTGGGGAATGGGGTAGGTCTTGACTCTCCGGTGGTCAAGGGTGTGTGTGTGTGTGCTATCTGTGGAATAGTCTCCTTAGTCCTAATTTATAATTTAAAACTATACATCTTTCCCTTGTTTGTCAGAGCAAAATTTTAAACCTACATAATGAGCAATGAAACATCAAATTGTTTATTATTAGATCAGTAGCTGATCCCACATAAGGCTGCTGTAATATAAGGTGATTGTTTTAGGATTTAGAGATATGGACATACGATCAATGTAAGAATTCTCACCTGAAAAAAATTCTCAGGAGAACAGAGGAACAGCGACCATCAACAAGGCAGATGTTACAATTGGTATATATCTGTTCATAAGTTACTGGGGCGAGAGGAACCACCAGATGTGGAGTGATACAGTTTATAACAATGGCAACAGGTGACAATAAACAGTATTTTCATTTGTGGGTCATCTGTGAACCACATCAGTCTTCCTCAAACAAATGAACTCAGACACCAGACAAGTAAGTGATTAGCGACGACTTTGATGTCGACAGTCTTCTGTACGTTGTGGCCACAACTGCGTGCTACCCTGCCGGAGTTTGTTGTTATTGTAGACTGGCAACCCAGAGGGTTTATTCTGAGTTTTGAACAGAAAAAGGTTTGACCCTGCTTTCAGAATCTCTTAGGCCATGGGATCAAAATTGTACAGTTTCTGAAGGAAAGTGAGTAATTTTTCCTGTTTAAGGCAAAGAACACATCAAAGGCTCTTGGTAGAATCTGCTTGTAGATGTCAACGTCATTAGTCTTCACGATACGCTGAAGTACATGATGAACTCTGCTTGTCAGATAGATGTACTGTACATGACCCAATAAACAACAGTACCTCCAATCTTCCCATTCAGTGTATCCGGGAAAAAGTTTTCATGCCTGTAATAAAGTCCCTGAGATCGAGCATCATGCTGCACTGCCAGTTACTGCTTGCCTGATCCACAATTCACAAACTCTGCCCCCAACTTCAATGAATTCTTGTCTTCATCCATTTCTTCAGGGACAAGGGACTTGGAAAAAAGCAATTTATCCAATGCTATTGTAAGGATTCGAGTAAAACTGCTATAATATTTTCCTTTCATAAATCCCGTTAGAGAGCCTTCAGCTTGGATCCCAGATTCAGTAAGGAAATATTCCACTCCCGAGTCGGCCTGGAATGTCCTTTGGGCACCGAAAAATGTCATCTCCTGGTGGAAGTTTCTCAGGAGAATGATGAGGTTGTCAAAGTCTGGGGAACACAAGGCTTTGATTAAGTACTTTTTGAAAACAACAGCAAGATTGTGGCGGTCTTTTTTTCTTTTTTTTCTACTTGCAGGGAACAGACCATTGTCTTCTTGACGACATCATTTCTTGTTTGGGGTAGAGTGATCGGCTCCAAGAACAGTCAACAACAACAACAACATTTTTTTTTTTTTTTTTTTATTGGGCACCCCCTACAACCTTGTGTAAGGTGAAGGGCAGAAGCGTTTACAGTGCCCAACAGGGAAGCATGCTAAGTTCATGCTTGCCTTTATGTCTCATGAGTTAAGGGCGTAGAAGCCTGAAGAGTCAAGGGCATAGTAGCCTCAAGAGTCAATGGTTTATGTCATCAAGTTATTGGAAGCTCCAACAACTTGTCCCTGAATACGAATTCGCAACTTTCGATTTACACCAGGTACCTACTTTACTGCTAGGTGAACAGGGACTAATGGGGGCTAGGAAGAATGTCCAAACAACTTCCACCAGCCCGGGAATCGAACCCGTGACATCTCGCTTGCGAAGGCAAGAGCGGTACCATTCTACCACCAGCACCCCCTTTAAAACAACAACATTAACAAAATCTTAGATTTAGGGTTTTATACAATATGAAACTGGACCTGAAATCTGAACAACACTCATGAGTTATGGCGTATGAACAACACTCATGAGTTATGGCGTATGTTGGTAGCCCTGCCTTCTCGAGTTGGCAGTTACTTTGTATTAAATTAAAAATAAACTACGTGATACACAGAATACATCTTATTGGTTACACAATGCATCATACCATCAGAAGTACCAACCTTATCAAATGAACATGGCCTGAGTTAGTGATCTTTGCGAACGCCGTCAGACCCAGTAGTGTAGATTTTGTTTTTGTTTTTTTTACTGTACATACAGTTGGCTCCACTCCTGCGTTTATCATTTAGCGTTGCCAATGCTCTCTTTTTCTGGAGTGTGAACCCTAAACTCTGAAGTGTGAATTCGAAGCATTCGCTAGAGAACGGGAGGGAGAGTGGAAGGGTGTGTCGGGGTAGTCGTCTTTCTGTGGGCGGGAGACGTAGTACTGGGAGTAAAGAGGGAAAGTGTATATCAATTGGCAGAGATTTCAATGCATAATGACACTTTGACAATACCAACGGGATTTCCTCAGCTAATTGTAATCGTGTAACGCTAGCCAGATGAAAATAAAAAAAAATTACAAAAGAATGAGAGGGTAAGGGTGCGTCCAGACGTGCGTACATTTTGTCGCCAACATGAGATCGACAAGACGAAATGAGGCACAGGGTTCCGAATCGGTGTTTGCTCTTGTTGATCACATGTTGGCGACAAAATGTGTGAACGTACCTTAATGAATACATGTTTTAAGTAAGGTGTTGCTTTGCAAAAGGGGACATTTATGAGCAAATGCATTATGGATAAGTTTGAATCTACATCTTGTAGAAGCAGCAAAGTTTTGTTTAACCTCTGGACTACGAGATGGAACTTCCCCAACTGAATAAAACAGGTGCTGCTTCTACAAGATGTAGATTCAAACATATCCATAATTCATTTGCTCATAAATGCCTCCTCTTGCAAAAGAACGCTTAACTTAGTACAAGTATTCATTTCCCTCTCATCTAGTGTAACTTTATTGCAACTTCATTCTTTCATCTGCCTAGCGTTAGACGATTACACTCATCTGAGGAAACCCCGTCGGCATTGTCAAAGTGTTATTTTGCACTATAATCTCACCGCACCCCCCAACAAACAGACAACTACCCCGACACACCTTAGGGAAAGAGAGCATTGGCAACGCTAAGTGGTAAACGCAGAAGTGGAGCCAAGTATACGTAACTTCGTTTGTGGAAAATCATCCATTGTGAATTTAGAAGCTAATGTAAAGTGTTGGTCATATGTTATAAACTCGGAATAAAAACCCATTTGAACTGCCCAGGAGTTTTGTGGCGTGCTGCAGGGTATAAAGCCAGAGCTAAAATTCCTGGCCTCACTACGGCCACACCTCAGCCACCCAAGCAGCAGACAACGACAACCACGAAAAAGACAAAAGAAGCACACACCAAGGAACCAGAAGGAATGATACACGTATCAGACCTAGCCAAGGTACTGACAACCTTCGCGGAGGGCCTAGCCGGACTACTGGGCCACAAGATCCAACCCACACAGCTCCAAATACTCCTGGGGAGCGTCCTCGGGCAAGTCGCCACAGCTCCAGCCACCTCAGTGGAGGAAGCCACGCCGGTCCCCACACGAGTGACAGCCGAGGTACACTCCACACCGAGGAAGGCCACCAGAGAACCCAAGATACCGAAAGCTCCCAGAAAGAAAATGGACGTCTCAACTCCCCTGAACCGAACCACGGCCCAGAAGGCAAAAACCACAGAACACGAAGATATGGACCTGATCCAGCTGGAATCGAACTTGGACATCTCCATCGAGGACCACCAGAAATCTCCGATGAAACAGTGGTGGAAACCACCAGCACCCTGAACATCCTAACATGGAATGCTCAGGGCATCAAAAACAAGAAACACCTCCTACAAGAAGCAGCAGCCAAGGACAAGCTTGACATCATACTGCTACAAGAAACACTACTACAAGAACACCACTGTTTCAAATTCAGCGGTTACAAGACATACAGGAGGCATTTCACGCAGGCGTCTACAAGAGGATGCATGATCTTGGTCAAGTCAAGCATACCCTCCGCCGATGTCACGCAGCAATTTCCATGTGGGGAAAACATCGAGACACAGGCCATCAAAGTAACCCTTCAAGAACGGGAATTAACTGTTCACAACATTTACAAGAACCCAAGGGGCTCACTGGAGGTTACTCAACTATTTGCTTCGGCCGCTGACCACGCCACACTCATAGGAGGGGATTTCAATGCACATCATCCCTTCCTAAGCTCGGCAAGCCCCACAAATGAAGACGGCCTACACCTATACACCACCTTTCAAGATACACCCGAGATCTGCCTCCTGAACACCGGTGAGCCCACCCACACTAGGGGAGGAAGGCTAGATCTAACCTTCGTCTCCAGTGCACTACAGCCTTCGGCCTCCTGGCAGATACACCCCACGCTGACCAGCGACCACTTCGCCACCCTAACAACACTGAAGGTGAACAAACTCCCCACTCCACCCCCCCCCCCCCCGAGATGGAGATACAATACCCAAAAGGCAGATTGGGGACTCTTCAAGAAACACCTGGCTAAGTGGCGCGAAAAATCACAGCCGTCCGGCGCAGCACCCGTGGATGAGACAACCCTCCACCACCAATTGGTCGAGGCGTTTCACCAAGCGGCAGAAGAGGCCATCCCCAAAACAAAACCCACATCAAGACAGTACAATGACTACTGGTACTACTGTCCCAGGGTGAAAGAACTCAACCACAGAGTGAACATGGCCCGAAGAAACTATAGGAGACATCCCACGGCAACAAACAGACATCTCCTGCAAGTCATAGTTAAGGACACCAGGGAAGAGAAGCAAGAAATAAAAAACGTAAGCTGGCTCAAGTGGTGCTCCGAACTCAACGAGCACACCTCCCTTGGCAAGATGTGGGCCCAGATCCGAAGGGCATCTGGGAAGGCAACACCACCACCACCAACCCATCCCAACCCAGAAGAAGAAGCCGAGAGACTTGCAAAACTGTTCGCTGACCGAGCAGCAACGAAAAACCTCCCGAGACAGGCGGAGGAGACACAACGGCGTCTGCGACAGGTCAGACTCCAGACGATCGAAGAGGCCTGCAACAGTGAAGATGACACTGACAGACCATTCAACCAGCAAGAACTCCAAAAGTCGCTAAAACGAAGCAAGGACACAGCTCCAGGGGCAGACAGGATAACCTACTCCATGCTCTTTCATGCCGGTACAGCCGGACACGAGGCTCTGCTGCAAGCCATCAATGCTTCGTGGACAGCACAAAGACTCCCACCGGAATGGAAGAAGGCAGATATACAGCCCATTCCGAAGCCCAGAGAACCAGACAAGCCGAGGCCCATCTCCCTTCTCAGCTGCATAGCCAAGACGGGAGAAAGAATGGCTCTCAACCGACTCAAATGGAAAGTAGGCAGCCCACACCCTCACATCTTTGCTTACACCGAGAACACCGGCACAGGCAACAACATCGCCGAGATACTCAGCACAGTGGACAACAAACCAGCTCTGGTGGTCTTCCTCGACCTGGAGAAAGCCTTCGAACTAGCCAATCCACTGGCCATTACAACTACGCTCGCTAAAAAAGGCGTCAAAGGAAGGTTGCTGGGGTGGATCTAGAACTACCTCACACAAAGAGAAGCACGAGTACGCTTTCAGGGAACAACCTCAAGCTACAGGGTCCACGAAAACGGAACCCCACAAGGAGGCATCCTCAGTCCAATGCTGTTCAATGTCCTGATGGAAAATCTAGTCAAGCTTCCTTTCAGACAAACAGCCAAGCTCCTATGCTATGCAGACGACTTACAGCTCATAGTAAGAGGATCGAACAGACTAGCCAACACGCAACACGCACTCAAACTTATAGAAGAGGAGTGCAACAGACTTGGACTCAAGATAAATCCAGCCAAGTCGAAAGCGATGGCCATCTGCACAGACACACCAGACAAGATGCTCTCCATACAAAACAAGCCGGTAGTCTGGACCAACGCCCACCAGTGTCTTGGAATCTGGTTTGACCAGAAACTCACCTTCAAGCCGCAACTCGAGTATCTCAGGCACAGGACGAAGAGCAGACACAATATAATGAGGTCGCTCACCAGCAAATCAGCAGGAGCAAACCTCCCTGTGCTCAAAGCCTACTACACGGCCGCCATCAGATCGCTGGTAGATTACAGTGCTCCAGCACTCATTGGACTGAGAGAAGACCAAATAGCTAAGCTAGAAGTCATTCAAAACAATGCTCTCAGGACCATGCTCGGAGCACCCATGTGGACCAGAATTTGCAATCTGCAAATGGAAACCGAGCTACCACCCCTGGCAGTACGAGTCAAGCAGGTGACAGCCGGTCTCCTCGCCAAAATCTGTAGAGCAGACAAGCCCACAGTTGCCAAGATTCGAATCAGTGCCTCCCTCCACCTCGACCACACAGTGCGAGGGGCCACCTGGTCGCACGAGGCAAGCGAGGTCATCCGACACCTGCAAGCAGAAACACTCGTCAAGAACAACCAAGACACACGAGACAATGGTTACGCTGTTCCTCCACCATGGAGCCCTCCACCAGCCACACTCAAATTTACCGACCTAGGCGATAGTAAAGCCAACCTCCAGAAGGAGGACCTCAAAAAAATATCTCTCAGAGCCATAGCCACCGAGACACCGGCTGATGCAGCATCATACTTCACAGACGGCTCGGTGGACCCAAAACATCATAGATCCGGAGCGGCCTTCTACACCCAAGGTCAGACCCTCAAATGGAGACTTTCCAATGACTGCTCCACCCTACAAACAGAACTGGTAGCAATCTTAAAGGCCCTACAACACGCTGCAACACAACACAACAAGCCCACCATAATTCACACGGACTCGAAATCGGCCATGCAGGCGCTGCAACACACTCAACCAAGAGACAACGTCCACATCATCACCTCGATCCTCGCACAGCTACAGGAATTCCAAAGCCAAAACCGACCAGTCGTCTTACACTGGATTCCCAGTCATGTAGGGATCGGAGGAAACGACGTGGCAGACGAAGCAGCCAAGGCAGCTACACGTTCTAGTAGCGTACACATCCAAGTTCCAGCAAGTGTGCAACAGATCAAGAATCACCTCAGAAAGACCAGCAAGCTCCACATCAAAAAGAGCTTCCTTCATGCACTCAACGCCGGGTCCCAATCAGCCAAATGGTATCTGGCGGCCACAAAAGGGGAACCACCGTTCGCTGACAAGAAAACTCCAAGACAAACCCAAGTCAGCCTTCATCGACTACGACTAGGGTACAAGTGCTCCTGGCAGATGATCGGTAATGACGTCATGGATTGCACCTACTGTCAGGAGCCTGCAGCCAACCCACTTGAACACTATCTCCTCGACTGTGAGGTCACACAAAGCCTCCGAAACAGAACTCAAATCTCCCAAGAAACACACACAACACCAGCGGCCACTCTAACCCGGAAGGCCCATACAGACCACATTCACCACCTACTCCGGGTCATCACACGATACCCACCACCCAGATAGCTTAGAAAGCATCCTCTCCCAGCAAGTGCGGACCCCAGTTCGGGGGGCGCGCCACTCCGAAACTGACCACGTCCAAGAGTGGGGGTTGGTGGTAAGTGTCCACTGATCGGGGGTCCGCTCACACTTGCAACCTGCAGTATCCTTCCAATCTGCAGGTGGGACCACCTCCATTACCAATCCGGTCTGGCTGCTCCTGGAGCTCCAGCCGGAACCACCAAACGGGCCGCCTATAGGCAAAGGCCCGTGTCGGACGACGGTCCGACAATCTAAACAACAACAACATGCTGGCATTCACACTTGAGACCTGAACCTCGTCGAGGTAGGTTCTCCCGGCTCCCCGCTCCTTCCCCCCGAGGTACCGCGTGACCATGTTCACTTTTGACCAGGCGAAGGTCGTTAGACTGATTCCGGTCAGAAACCCTTCGCGCAAGGAACTCAATCTCCTTGTTATGAGAAAATTTTTTGACCTCTTCGGTATCAAGGGGGTGACAGGTGTCGTCCGGAGTAGCGGCGGTACCCTTATCGTCACCTTCGCCGAGTGGGGACAGGCTCGGCAATTAGAAAACGTTAGAACCCTCAATAGAATCAGCATCTTACCTCAAGCCTGCCCTCAGGATAACCTCGTGTTGGGAGTCATTTCCCACAAAGAAATTGAACATCTCGACAAAGAAGAGCTTGCTGAGCTGATCGGAGATCAGCTCACAATCCTTAGGAAGCTGACCAGCACAACTGCCCTTGTTGGTCTTCCTAGGGAACTTCCTAGTTCCGTTTTACTTGGTTGGGAGAAAATCCCAGTAAAACCATACGAGCAAAGACCCACTCGTTGTTACAAGTGCCAGAAGTATGGCCATCTGGCGAAGAAGTGTCGTGCTCGCGAGGTGTGCTCAAGCTGCGGGGCACCCGGCCACACCGACGCTGACTGCCAGGCGGCCGTTAAGAAGTGCGCGGCTTGTGGTGGCCCTCACTCCTCCTCCGATCGGCATTGTCCCAAGTGGAGGGAGGAGTGCAGGGTGGCCAGGCTGCGGGCTAAGGAAAAATTGACTTACAAGGAGGCTCTCCTTGCAGTCAAGAATCTAGAAAAAAACAAGCAAGACCAAAACAAACAAGAAAAGAACAAACAAGACAAAAACGAACAAGAAAAGAACAATCAAGAACCTGATAACGTAGAAGACCAGAAAGAAGAAGAAGACGAAGAACAAGAAGAAGAAATGAACAACCAAGACAAGAATAAACCAAAAAAACCCGAAGACGAAGAACAAGAAGAAGAATGGAAAGTAAAAACTAAAAGAAGAACAAAGAGAAAAAAGAAGACCAACCAATCAGCTTCGGCCGAAATAGCCTAACGGCGAAGAGGCCAGATCCCAAACAACTTGAACTTGCTGGCATTGGTCATTCTGTGTACGGGGGAACAAGGGAAGACTTTAGGAAACTTCCAGCCTATGCTCGAAACACAGAATAAACGATATTTGAGCCTCCTTTTGGGGGCTGCTGCGGGGTGGAAACCTGGATTTGAAAGTGCTAGCATTGGTCATTCTGTGTTCAGGGGACCCCAAAGAGGCATTTACCAGAGTTTCAGCCATATGATTTTCACTCTGATTATTAACTATTTTTTGCCGTCTTTGGGGGCAATTTCCGACCTGTCAGCAGCACATTTTGGATATGTCAGAGGTAGGTACTTTCTATCCAGGGGGTCAAACCATTTGTGTTAAACAATTAGAATATACCCTCTGTGTTCCTGTTCGATAACGTGTCATGGGCCTCTATGTGACGCCCCTTTCTTGTTCTTCCTGTTCTGTGCTGATTACTTGCATATATCAACCATTGAAAAAACGGATACAAAGTCTATTCTCATTGTTATTAATGGAAAAATATATTCCAGTGCAGGAATCTGTTGTTGCCAGTTAGATATCTTTAAATTTTTTGCTGTTGAGGCGGTGAGACAACATTTATCTGGGTCACTGCAGATAAAACCACCTCATTTCGCTAGTGTCAGTAAATCTTATTTTGTGTTCAGTATTAATAGATCCGATTTTTGTGTACACACTGTCAAATTAATTTATAGAGTAATACCTGATATATCGATTATATAAATTAAATTATTCTATTCTTTTGTCTTATCTTCTTAATACAGTGTCACACAGACGCTGCTTACAGACGCTTATCTGATGAAATTCCATCACCTCACTCAAACCAATATTTCTTAGCCAAAGAGTTCTAAAGCCTCGTTCTTGGAGGAATGAATAGATACCGAACGATGTGACTTGGCGTCAGTGTGTTGTGCATCAAGTTAAGGGGTCGTTTCAGCTATTCAGAATTGGTACAATACTGTGAGTGTGTGTGTGTGTGTGTGTGTGTGTGTGTGTGTGTGTAATGATGTCTATTGTGTTCCAAAAGGCTATAACTAGTGATATGCTAACTTGGATGACGTGAACTTAAATATCTGCAGAAATTCAGGTGCATTAAAAAAATTCATTTTTCTCCATCTCAACTGTTTTTTATATATGCAGGTAGTATATAGTAGGCAGCTACCAAATAGGGAGGTACTACCGCCTGGGAAGATATTGGAAGCATAATGTGTTGTCTAATGGTAGACCCTGCTGCCATATGGCATCACAAAAATTGTGGCCAAGTCCCAGGTTACTGATCTGACTTCCTGTCTCATTTACACACAATTGCAGGGTCTCAGTTGTTTCTCTAACTTTGACAACACTGTTGATCTTTATTTTATCTTTTTATTTATGGTCGTTTATTATAATAATAATAATAATAATAATAATAATAATAATAATAATAATAATAATAATAATAATAATAATAATAATAATAATAATAATAATAATAATTATTATTATTATTATTATTATTATTATTATTATTATCATTATTATTATTATTATTATTATTATTATTATTATTATTATTATTATTATTATTATTATTATTATTATTATTAATCATCATTATTATATTTTTATTTAATATTTTTTTGTATATATTTTTGTTTTATTAATTGTTATATTTTTTATTTTGCCCCCAGGCCCTAATGTGGATCAGTGGGCAAATACCGTAAAAAAAAAAAAAAAAAAAACATTAACAGCACTAAATCGGATTGGGGTAACGTCACTAGTGAATTACCCCAAGGCTCAGTACTTGGACTATTAAGATTTATTATATACATAAACGGCATTGATGTAGGCGTAGACAGTAACATAAGTAAATTTACTGCTGACACTAAAATAGGGCGAGTAATTAAATCTAACGAGGACTCCGGTAAACTACAGGAAGATCTAAACAAATTTTTCGCATGGTCTGAAAAATGGCAGATGATATTTTATGTGGACAAATGTAAAGTACTTAGTCTGGGAGATGTAAACAGAGAAACCAGATGTCACATGAACAACGATGTTATTGAGAAATTCGACTGTGAGAAAGATTTAGGAGTAATGGTAAGTAGGAATCTTGAACCAAGTAAACAATGTGTATTTGCTCGAAACAAGGCTTATAAAGTACTTGGGTTCATACAAAGGAGTGTTAGTAACACGACAAGCGAGATTATCCTAAACTATATCTTGTGCTTGTGAGACCTCACTTGGATTACGCAGTTCAGTAATGGTCACCGTACTACAGAATGAATGTAGAATCCTTAGAAGGAATTCAGAGGAGAATGACAAGACTAATCCCGAGCCTTAGAAACCTCGAGTACAGAGACAGGTTAAAGCATCTTAATTTACACTCCCTCGAGAGACGTAGAGTGAGGGACCATTTGATCGAGGTGTATAAATGGAAGTCAAAGCTAAGCAAAGGTGATATAAGAAAGGTTCTTAAATTATCCAACCGTGAGCAAACTGTAACAATGGTTTTCAATTAGACAAATTTAGATTTAAGCGCGAGGGAAACATCGGTTTAGAAATAGAGTAGTGGATGAGTGGTACAAGTTACCAAACATCATCATTGACTCAAATACGCTGGATAGCTTCAAACATAGGTTGGGTGGATATATGTGCGATAGGGGTTGGGTATAAACGGGACTGCCCAGTAATGGCTAATGTCATAGCCATTGACATTGCAATAACAAGCAATGTCAGTGATGTTGCTGTCATTTCAGATTCCATGTCAGCTCTTAAAGCAATTGAAGGTGGTGATACTACCAGCAATGAAATACAGGGCAACATTATTAATAAATTACATGAGTGTGCCAAGAATATTGTGCTGGTGTGGGTGCCTGGGCATTGTAACATTTGGGGCAATGAAGAGGCAGACAGATTAGCAAGAGCGACTGTGGGTCTCGGGGAGACAACTAATGTGCCCTGGGAGACTCAGTCGTGTCTCTCCTTGGGGAAGACATATACATTTGAAAAGTGGCAACATGATTGGACTAGGCTAAATCTCCACAACACCTGGAAGCCTAACATAGGTAACTGGCCCTCAGCATACAGGAAGAATAGGAGGGAAGAGGTCGTTCTCGCCAGACTTAGGCTGAACTGCACCTATCTGACCCACCTAGGGGCCTACCTTGATCAGTCCTTTCCACCCATCTGTTCCACTTGCAACCAAACTCTCTCCATCAAACATATTCTGACTGAGTGCAGCCAGTACGAACCAGAGCGCCGGCAGCTGGTTATCCTAGCTGCCGAGCAAGGCTTCGTGCTGACTGTACCCAACCTATTGCAAGATGATGTCACCATCAGTGACGTTGTAATAACCTTCCTCAAGGAGACCCATCTTATCGGCATGCTATGATTGACACACGCATGAACTCTTTTTATATCTATTATATGTATACAACCATGCCTAAAGAAAATAAAAATGAATAAAACAAAATTAAAACATACAACATGAGAAACACATCACAAACCTTATCATTACATACAACACTCACATTTATCAAGTTAAACTGACACCCACCAACACATATTCAAACAAAAAGACACGGGCTACAAAAGACTTTAAAAAAAAAAAAAAAAAAAAAAAAGAAAAAAAAAATCACAGAGAAACTAGTCACCTGACAAGCCATTTCATCTGGTTTGTCAGTAAATCACCATCATATCACTCATGCATACCATAATTCATCCCCAATAAAAAACAACAAGAAGAAAGAACTAACCAAAATACCAAGAACAAGAAGAACACAAGAATAACAAGAAAAGAAGAAACAAGAACATCAGATTAGTTGTAGCAAAAAAGAAGAGCAAGATTAGAAGAAGAAAGAAAACATCAGCTCCGGCCGAAATAGCCTAATGGCGAAGAGGCCAGAAAACCCTAACAACTTTGAACTAAGGACTATCACTTGAGACCTGAACCTCGGCGAGGTAGGTTCTCCCGGCTCCCCGCTCCTTCCCCCCGAGGTACCGCGTGACCATGATCATGATCACCCTAGCCCAGGCGAAGGTTGTGAGACTGATTCCGGTCGAGCACCCTTCGCGCAAGAAACTCAATCTTCTTGTTATAAAAGATTTTTTTGACCACATCGGACTAAAGGGGGTGACAGGGGTCGTCCGGAGTAGCGGTGGTACCCTTGTCATCACGTTCGAGGAATGGGGGCAGGCCCACAAATTACCCTACCGAACGATTATCAATGGAGTCGACGTCATGTTTGACGCCTTACTTCAGGATAACTTAGTTTTGGGAGTCATTTCCCACTCTGAAATTGAGTATCTCGAAAGAGACGAACTTGCCGAGCTGATTGGAGATCAGCTCTCAGTACTTAGGAAGCTGACCAGCACAACTGCCCTGGTTGGTTTTCCTAAGAAACTTCCTAGCTCCGTTATACTGGGTTGGGAGAAAATCCCAGTAAAACCTCAACAGCAAAAACCCACTCGCTGCTACAATTGCCAGAAATATGGCCATCTGGCGAGGAAGTGTCATGCTCGCGAGGTGTGCTCTAGCTGCGGGGCACCCGGCCACACCGACGCTGACTGCCAGGCGGCCGTTAAGAAGTGCGCGGCTTGTGGTGGCCCTCACTCCTCCTCCGACCGGCTTTGTCCCAAGTGGAGGGAGGAGTGCAGGGTGGCCAGGCTGCGGGCGAAAGAAAAATTGACTTACAGGGAGGCTCTCCTTGTAGTCAAAAATCAAGAAAAGAAAAAACAAGAAAAGAACAAACAAGACAAAAACAACCACGACATGAACAACCGAGAACCCGATATTCCTACAGAAGACCAGAAAAAAGAAGACCAGAAAGAAGAAGATCAAAAAGAAGACGAAGAACAAGATCAAAAAGAAGACGAAGAACAAGAAGAAGAATGGAAAGTAAAAACTAAAAGAAGAACAAAGAAAAAAAAGAAGACCAACCAATCAGCTTCGGCCGAAATAGCCTAACGGCGAAGAGGCCAGAAATCCCAAACAACTTGAAGGACTAATAGGGCCTATTCTTATGTTCCTATGTTCTTATTATACATACAGTGTGAAATATCTTCCATTGGTAAAGAATTTACATAAACCTGTATTTGTATTGATGGTTCAGAAACATTAGCCTCTTAGAATTAATCTGTTCAAGATTATTGGTGTATGTTGTGTTGTGTTGTCCTGTATTGTGTTGTGTTGCGTCACATCGGATCGAGATTTGTAAGGCAGCATTCATGGGTTTACGGTTGACCGCTCTCGTATACACCAGCACTGTTGACATTTACCTTTCCTGTTGTCGCACAATGGTCCCCTCCTCCACGCAATCAGCTTCTTCTGTCTTGGGAGAGAAGTTTGTGTACACTTATTGGCGCTCTTAAGTCGGCAGAAATACAGAATAAACCTTAATGTACTGGATTGAGATATTTTAGGGGGGGGGGGGGGGAGCAATACATGATGGCTAACCTAACCTAACCTAACCTATCTATTACCAAAATGAACAATTGTTAAACAAAAAGCAAAATGTCCTTTTTTCAAACTTTAGATGTAGAAAAAAGTGAAAAGAAACTTGGAGAGAATTTTAGTGTCTTGATACGAAAACTTTAGTGTAGTATTAAGACAAGTCAGTGGAGAGGAGTTTACATAAAGAGATGCAGAAATGCTGAAAACACTTGAGGAAAGGTTAAATAAACGCAACACTCTTGTACGGTGGGCAACACTCGCACATCATCAAGATGTTGACCAAACTGCGTGGTGGATGAGCACACCAAATATGTTTATCAGCAGTGTTTATTTTATCTCTTGATTTATTTTCCTTGTTATTGATGTTTCACAAAGTAGGTATACAAGGTTAGTACGAAGCTCGAGTGTTTACCTGTGGTGTTGTGGATAATTAGGAGTAAAGTGTAGTGGCCTAGGAACACTGCTCTTGTCTTCATGAAATAAAAGCACTGGGGTGTTGGATGTGCTTCTACTGTATGTGTGCTGCTTTCGACTATTTGGTGAAAAGGATTTGTCATGTAAAGGGCGAGTGAAATGGTGATAATGATAGTAATTAGAGGTGTAAACATATAAATGATAATAATAGACGAATAAGACAAATTTTGCACTAGTACAAGCTGGAGTGGTTTGGAGGGGAGGGGAACTGTACTCACTGAGGTATAATATTTGTTGTCTAGGATTCAGGACATTTTTTCCAGAATTATTATTACCTGTTTTCCTTGTTTTATGTTATTAAAGCCTTCTTTTTGTATTCAATAAAGGGACGTATCCCTGTAATACAATTAGGAAAACCTTGAAGAATGATCATAGAGACAAGAATTTAAGACAGAGATATGTATAGGCATAAGACTGGGTTACAGAAGAAACACCATTACCTTGGGTCAGCAGGACGGTGAGTGCATGACTGGCCGGAAGCCTTCCTAAGTTCCTGTTTATCTTATTATGTGTAAACTAAGTGGTATCTGGACAGACTCTCGCAAACTTAAGGAATTGAAACACGAAAACACCGAGTTGTGTTGGCGCGTGTTTTGCAGGTTTAACTCTTAACACTTTTTAATATCTCTTATTTTCAATGAATATTTTGCCTGGACTAAGATTGTTAGTATCAAGTAATTTCATGCCCAGTCATTAGATCACACCTTGTACTTGTTTAAGAGTGTCCATGAAGCGACCTGGAGTGTGGACAGCGAGGGGCCGGGACCAGTTACTGGTTGTAGGTTGGGCAACTACCCTTCACGGCCTCCACAGTCCCCAGTCTGGCCCCCGTCGGACACTTACTGCGAGTTGCTCCCGGCTCCTCCTGACCTGATATGCGCTAGAGTGCACTGACCTAGCCTCACGCAGGCTACTTCACTATTGCTGCCTGTTATATTACGTACTTTGTGTTAGTTATAATGGCTTATTGTCGCAAATTTTCACGTGTTTTGAAATGTCTTCCTACTTGCAGTATTGTCCTCCCTTACCTGGGTCTTAATGTTCGCCATATATTTTTATCCAAAACTAGTTGTATCATGTGGTCGGAAGAGCCTTATGTGCTGATGATACTGAAAATTTGTGATTTCAACCCAAATTGGCGCTATTATTTTAATACTATACTCTCTCCTGCCAGGTCTCGGAAGACTCGGGGTGTTCACACTTACGTCTGCTCAACTACAGTATAGTGAGAACCTTGTCTAATTTATCTTGTAGATGTTGATTTAGTCAGTCGTGTCTAGTCGTGTCGTGTCATTCTTCATAACTTTATACTGTTAACAATTGTTTTTGTCTTTACTAATACTCAATTTCTACTCTTAGACGGACAGTGTAGAATGCGCGTGTACTTTATGTTGTAGTGTTAATATCATCCATTATTCTTACAACACTCTTACAGGTTTTTGTAAAAAAAAAAAATCTTCTCGGGTACTTTACCACATGGCAGCACCTCGGTTCTCAGGGGGCTGATAATGACTGTGTTTTCGTAGCCAGTATCAGTTCATTGTATAATTGTCTAGAGGCTCGCTGTTACCTCAGATATTGTTTTCTTACTTGGATCAACCGATATTTTTTTGTTGACAGGTGGAGGTAAATAACAAATAGAAACTTCATAGGCGACTTAACGTCCGGTTTTGGTGGGCAACTGGTTCCTGCTGCGTCTAATGTCTTCTTGTCAAGTGGGCTTTCTACTAAGATCAAGAGCAACCACCCACGAAGATTGACATCACATCTTAACCAACAGCTTTTAGAGCGGATCATCTTTTATCGTAGAATACTGAACGTCACATAACCTACACCTTGTCCACTGTGGCCTCTCAGTAATGTCTATTTTTAGTTCCTGTGTTGCAGTCCCAGGTGTGTTGGAGGGATCATTTGCCTTAGTAGTAAGCAAGAGGAAGAGGCGGAATAGGAGGAGTGAAGAGCCGCTTCTAAAAACAAAACAAAAAAATTACTGTTCCATGAATTGTTCAGAAACTTTCAGGGATGAAGGCCATCGGCGACTGTATAAAGTAAACACGTAGATTTAACCAATGCGGACTTTTGGTAAACTTCTTAATATTGTTTTTATGTGTGGATAAACTCAAAGAACAACTAAGACGTTGGTTCCACTTGCATTATAAATTAATAATTTGATTTGGAATATTGTTGATCAGTAAAACCGAATACATCTGGGGGATTTTCTGCACAAATGTCCATATATTTTTGTAATGTTTTGATGGTTGTCCAGTTGATGTCCAGTGTAACTGGCTTATAGCACAAGCTTAAAGACCTCGGTAGCTGAAGCACGAAAAATTTAACATAATCACTAGAGAGAGAGATATATTTCATAATTTTTAGAAGTTGGTGACTTGAGTATGATCTAATTTAAAATATTTTTGTTGTTGAAGCTCAGTGATACATCAAAACAACAAGACCACAGAAGAACCGAGCCGATGTATTTCTCACATGTCAATTGTATGGTGTAACTTAGTTGTTGAGGCACAGTAATACATCAGGCGGGACACCTGATGCCTCTTGAACAATATCTAACGTTTATAGCCACGGTGTGAGGCGTTGACCTGAGCTACCTGCTTCGCCGTCCACGACAAAAACAAACTCACTCACCTCGACTTTCTTCCATTATGTTAGAATTTGTTAATTAAAACCAGATGTCAGGTGTTCAAAATCGAGGAGAGAAAAACAAAACGTCGAAATTTGAGGTTAATCTAGGCTGCTGCCTGGTATTAGGTTTTTCTCGTTCAGTGGGCAAAATAATCACTTAGGCTTTGATTTTCATGCTCGCCTGATGAACAGGAGTTGAGAATTACTTGATGTTTACCCCCCCCCCCCCCTATTTTGCTCATAACTCCTTGTTCGTTTATCCCGATTTAGTGACCTAACTCTTCGGAACTAATACAGCATGTTTACACTAACGTCACACCTGTACCTCCTAGCCTCCGAAGAGCTGTTTACCTTTACCTAACGGGGTGTCCCAAACACGATCACTTCTGTTCACCTTTAACACACCCTATCTCGCGACTCCTAAGGTGTGGCTAGGTTTTCTTTTTGACATTTTTTGCTGCATATCCTCACACGCCTTTTAGTATCCTGCTTATATCTGTTACACGGTTACAATATTACTATACCGCTTTGCCAGATATTCGGTTAAATTTTCCCTACAAGGTCCGTGTAGGCAAAAGAAAAGATGACCTGACATTTGCGAGTTATCATAGACTGAATATATATATATATATATATATATATATATATATATATATATATATATATATATATATATATATATATATATATATATATATACTGTATATATATGCTGTACCATATTCTTGGCTGCCTCTTGCTTCCTACCTTCCTTCTCCCTCCTTACTCTCATTTGTTTTGCTTTATATTCTTGGGTCACTAACATCATTGGTGCAGCTTGTTGTATTTTGTGGTCTGTCACACATAATCAAACTTACTGTCATATTCACAGTCACACACACAGTCACACTCACTGCCACATTCTCACTCATACACAGTCACATACACGGTTATACACTGTCACACACACAGTTACACTCACAACGTTACACTCGCACTGTTACACTCACCGTCACATTCACACTCACACAGACAGTTACACGGTTACACTCGCACTGTCACACACACACACACATATACACACACACACATACACACACTCATGGTTACACTCACACCGTTATAATTACTGAGACACACACACACACACACACATTTACACTTAAACCGTTACACCCATTGCCATATTCACACTCGCACACACAACCACGCACACGGTTACAATCCCTGTGTCACACTCAACACCAAACAATTACACCTGTGGTGTAATGGTCAGCATGCTCGCTTCGCAAGTAAGAGGGCCCGGGTTCGATCCCCGAGCAGGGTAGACAGAGGCCCATAGGCCTCTGTCTACCCAGCAGTAATTGGGCACCTGGATGCTAATCGATTTGCGGATTGTGTTCCGTTGTAAAGGTTAGCCAGTGCGGTTGGCGAGTTGTCCGGTCTTATCGGACTATTCCTTGATACTGATTCGTTAACTTAGGGTGTGATTGTTGTGTTGGTGACAGCTTCCACACCTTAAACAAATTTACGCCTTAGTGGCCGGTCATTTTATGTAGCAAAAATCTAAGAGAGTATTACGGGGGCAGTATCTAAAACCCCGCTAAAACCCCGTGTGCTTAGTGAGTACTGGTGACGTAAGTGTTTTGTTAGTAAGATATTAATGAAGCACTGATATTTTAAGTGATTCTTTGGTTGTTTAATGAAGCATTAATTTCTTAAGTGCTTGGTTTAGTGTTCAATGAAGCACTGGTGGCATTTAAGTGCTTGTTTGGGTGAGTGTATAGTGGAACTCTAATGAGTCAACTGTTTGGCTATGTTTTCACGGACTTAATGTGGTAGGTGAGCACCATGACAGAACACACATATGTTCAGTAACGGTGAATAAATAACAGCGTTTATGCGACTATAACTAGAGAACATGATATATATCTATCTATATATATATATATATATATATATATATATATATATATATATATATATATATATATATATATATAGAGAGAGAGAGAGAGAGAGAGAGAGAGAGAGAGAATTATTTGAAGCCCACTGATCGAGTTACACAATATGATACATTACCAGCTCGGAGCACATTTTACAAAACTGCACTGTGGAGAAAATTTGGACACATAATCTGTGTATCATCTGGCCGCCTCGAGATGGTGAGGGGGAACGGTTGTTGACCTCACTTTGGCCTTTTGTCTTTGTCGACGTTTCTGTACGTATTTTCTTATCTAAACTTTAAATAGGACAAAGATGCATTTGTGCTCCCAGGTTTGCGACTACTACTAATAATAATAGTAGTACAACAGTGTAGTGCCATATTTATTCATTTAAATTAAAATAAAATAATAGAATAAGAATTAAATATAATGAAAGTTGATATGAAGTGAAAAGATATTAATGGGCGCGTGAATGGATTCAACAATTATTTAAGGCTTATAGATCTACAGTACAAGCACACAGCAGCCGACGGTCAGTGTGAAGCAGTATACAGGAGTGAGCAGCTAACGGTCAGTGTACAGGTGTGAGCAGCCGACGGTCAGTATATACAGTAGGTGTGACCTACAGTATAGGTGGGTGGCAGCTACACCGCCACACCTCACACAAAAGTCGGGATAAAGAAAAATCGTAATGTCGGTCAGAGTCGATGGCCGCCGTTGTCTATGCGGCCGCCGTCGCCTTTGCCGTCGTCGCCGCCACCATCGCCGCCGCCACCGCAAACGCCGCCATTGCCGCCGCCGCCACGCCGCTGCCGCAGCCAGCTGCTTCACCACTGCCACCACCACCAGCTGCATCACTACCACCACCACCACCAGCTTTATCACCATCTCCACCATCATGACCAGCTGCACCACCACTACCAGCTGCATCACCGTGACCGGACCACTACCGCTACTTGTGTCCATTCAGCTGGGGCTCCATTCACAACCTGTTTGTACACAACACCTTGTGTCATCAGTCTACCCCTGAGGTATTGCCACGCGCTACTAAGGTGACGATGAGGGAGGGAAGAAAGGGTTAGAGGCAGAGAGCGGATTAATGAAGGAAGCAGTGAAGGATTACAGGGAGGGGGGCGGGAGGCGCTTACAAGCAGTAAAACATGACAACTAATAGATACGTCAAAGTTAAACTCCGCCAATTTTATCGAACTGACGGAGATATGACGTTTACTCCGTTTATGGTTTAAATTTTTTTTTAAGTGTATTTGGTAAAATTTCTTTTGTTTGAAAGAAATATTGGAATCTATAAATAAAAAAAACTATTTGCCTGTAAGAGAAACATGGCGAGTGGCTTCTGTTTAATAAGGTCTCAAGGGAAAGTACGACTGCGAAATTTGGAAAAACCACCACAATGTTTGAAGACTTTCATCCTGGGAAAAACTCCAGAGTCGAAACACTTCTTGGAAAATATACGGAAGTACAATTCATGCCCTGGAAAACATCCCTTCTGACGAGTACAAAGTCAGGATCAAAGCAGACACCTTAATGCACTACAGTGAGACATGTGGAGCCTCCAGGAGGGTGGCGTCCTACCGTTGCCTAGCGAAAGAGCCGCCCGGAGAGGGCGATTCCGGTGGTGACGGTGGTAGTGACAGTGGTAGTGGTGGTAATGGTGATAGCGGCATGTTTGTAGTGATAGTGGTGGTGGTAGAGACTGGTTGATAGTAGTGGTAATGATGGTAGTGGTAATGATGATAGTGGTAGTAGTGGTGGTAGTGATGATGGTGGTAGTAGTGATGGTAGTGCTATATGTAGTGATGATGGATGGTGTTATATGTAGTGATGATGGATGGTGTTATATGTAGTGATGATGGATGTTGTTACATGTTGTGATGATGAGTGGTGTTATATGTAGTGATGATTAGACAATAAAATAATAACAGTTTCATGCTAAAAAAATATACTTTGCTGTACCGTTGTAGTGAAAAAAAAATGGTGGAACTTACATACACCGTTAATGAACTATTGATGGAAGAAGTAGTCTTGGGGACTGAACAGTGAGACAATGTGGAGCCACCCGGAGGGTGGCGTCCTACGGTGGCCTAGTGGATGAGCCGGCCGGAGGGCGGCGATTCGGCTAGTGTCTGTATATATATATATATATATATAATATAAATATATATATATATATATATATAAAATGGCATATAGGTTAAATTAGGATGTTTTTGAGTAATATTTTGTTTTCTCTGGATAATGGGAGGCTGTTACGAACACCCGTCCCCGTAAAATATTTTGCCAAAGAAAGGTCGTTGCTGAGAAACAATTGTAACACACAGAGAGACAGTAGTGATATTATTTTGTCAGTGCTCTTTTTCTAACCCAAGTCAATTATAAATGAAGATACAGAAGAAGCCTTTCATCGCTAGCTTTGTTTTTCACGATAGATGTGAAGGATCCAGTGAATGAGAGAGTGAGGTGTTACGAATTGGGGATTTAGAATATAGTTAAAAGTCTACCCAGATCCCAACAGGCAACAACAAAAAAAAACAAAGACAATCGGACTATAAAAGGGTAGACAAAGGATGCGAGTTTTTGTTGTGTATAATAAAGTACCATAAAATCCTTAACAAAATATTCAGCTTTCTATAATTTACCCTTAACCATACTTAACCTAAACATTAACACTATATACATATTTATACAACATACAACATTCTAAAGCATGTGGAAGTGGGGAGGCAATATAAGATTACTAATACTTAAGTGCGGAGCTGAGATGGCTGACGAGTAAGGCTGAGTATTGTAGAAGACGGTAGGTAGTCACTGTGCCGTAGGTTTCCAGGATAGGTGATCCTGTGGTCACTTCCCAGAGTGAACTCTCTCCTCGAATTCGAGCTGACAAAGAAGACTTGGAGGAAGTGACGCAACAACCAGGATATGGAGAAGGGAAACCCCGGAGTGGTAACTAAGACGAGTCATACTCGTGTCTCGTCCCTAGATGGCGTTGCTCGTGGTGCTGGGTCGGTAGATCAAGACAATAGATGACGTGGTTCGTAGTGCTGGGTAGGTAGATCATGACAATCGGTGGAGGGGTTCGTAACACACCCCCCCTCCAAAGACCTCCATAGCGCGGGCGCGAAGGAGGTGATCACCTGGTGCGTCTGGAGAGTAGCTGCTGCATTTCCACTGGAGCACGGGATAAGGAGTCTGCAAACAGGTTGTCCACCCCCTTTATGTGCCGGACTTGTAGATTATAGGGCTGGGTGAGGAGAGCCCAGCGGAGGATTCGCTGGTTGGAGGTCTTGTTGGTTTGGATGAACGTGAGTGGGTTATGGTCGGTGAAGACTAGGGTTGTTTGTGGGCAAGACTGGAGGTAACATTCAAATTTCTTTATTGCCAACACCAGAGCCAGGGCCTCCTTCTCTATGGTCGAGTAGTTGGTCTGATGTTTTTTCAACTTGGCGGAGTAGTATGCCACAGGGTGAAGGACATCAGTGGTTGGGTCGGGTTGTAGGAGCACAGCCCCCACTCCGACACAGCTAGCGTCGATTTGCAGATGGAAGGGCAAGGTGTACTCAGGGGGGTGGACTACAGGCTTAGAGGCAAGGAAGGCTTTGAGGCGGTGGAAAGACTGGTCGCACTTCTGGTTCCAGATGTAAGGGACCGCAGAACTGGTAAGGTCTGTGAGGGGTCCGGCCACGCTGGAGAAGTTACTGCAGAACCGACGGTAGTAGCCGCACATCCCCAGGAAGCGCATGAGTTCCTTCCTCGTCCTTGGAGTGGGGAAGGACAAGATGGCTCTAACGTTTGCGTCCTTGGGTCTCACCATACCATGCCCAACGATATGTCCCAGGTAAGTCACTGAGGCCCGGCCAAAAGCAGATTTAGCCAGGTTTATGGTGAATCCAGTCTCTTGCAGTCGTGCAAACAGTATCTCCAAACGCACCAGATGTTCATCCCAGCTGTCCGACACCACCACCAGGTCATCCAGGTAGGCGAACGTCCCACCTAGGTCCTGAATTAGGTGATTGATTGCCCTCTGGAATGTGGCCGGAGCATTAGAAAAGCCAAACGCCATAACCAAATATTGAAAAAGACCAAATGGAGTTATAAATGCTGAGATTATTTTTGCCCTATCCGTGAGTCCCACTTGATAATATCCTTTCAATAGGTCCACGGTACTGATAAATTTGGCACAGCCTATGCTGTCTATTATATCTTCAATCAAAGGTAAAGGGTAGGAGTCTGAGACAGTGACCTGGTTCACTTTACGATAATCGGTACAGAAACGAAAAGTGCCATCGGGTTTTGGAATGAGAAGGCAAGGTGAAGCCCAGGGGGAGGTACTAGGCTCAGCTAAGTTATATTTTAACAAAAAATCTACCTCCTTTTTCATAATCTCTTTTTTTTGTGGATTTAGTCGATATGCTGATTGCCTAATGGGTTGTACATCATCTGAGATTAGCTTAATATCATGTTTAAGTATATTGCAAAACCCTGGGAGGTCTGACGTGACTTTAGGAAATGTTGATAATAACTTAGTGAGATCTTTTGCTTGAGATGGATTCAGAACAGAAAAATACTCATCCAAGTTGTTGAGTATGTGACTGTTAGCAGGATTTTCTTTAGGTAGAGGAAAGTCTAAATTCTCCAATAGGTCCATGTCATCTGTCTCCGGCTCCGGCCCTGACAAAACCGTATGCAATACAGGTAGGCTTATAGCCTCTGGGATGTCTTCCTCTGACTGCCTGGAATGGTAAAGTTTCACGAGATTAATGTGAACAAGTTGTGAATCTTTTCTGCGATCAGGAGTATGGAGGATATAGTTGAGAGGAGATAGTTTATCAGCAACTATATAGGGACCAGTAAACTTGCTTTTAAGGGGAGAGCCTGGAATGGGTAGAAAGAGTAACACTGTCACCTGGAGAAAATGATCTTTTAACTAATTTAGGTTGGGACTTCACCATTTTTTCTTGGACTTTTTTTAAGTTTGACTAAGCAATGGCTCGGACTTCAGTTAATTTGTCCTGTAAAGTGTCAATGTATTGGGAAACTGTTGCGGGCTTAATAGATGGAGTGTCAAACCACTGCTCCTTTACTATTTTAAGGGGTCCCCTAATTTGTCTCCCATATAGTAACTCGAACGGGGAGAAACCCAATGACTCCTGGGGACATTCCCTGATGGCAAAGAGTAACAAGTCTATGCTTTCATCCCATTCCTTTTGGTGTTCTATTCAGTATTTTTTGATCATTGATTTGAAAGTTTGATGGAACCGTTCCAAGCAACCTTGGGATTGTGGGTGGTAAGCCGAAGATGTACAATGGTCCACACTGAGGTCTTTCATCACCTGTTTGAAAAGATTGCTCGTAAAATTGGTGCCCTGATCGGATTGGATCTCTTTAGGAATGCCCACTGAAGTGAAAAGGTGCAAAAGATGTTTGATTACATTTTTTGAAGTGATGCTTTTAAGGGGAAAAGCCTCAGGATAACGTGTACTGGTATCCATAACTGTGAGCAGGAATTGATTTCCCTTCTTAGTCTTCGGTAATGGGCCCACACAAACCACAACAAACTTTTCAAATGGTGTAGAAAATACTGGGATGGGCTTAATGGGAGCTGCTGGTATACTTTCATTTGGTTTTCCTACCATTTGACAAATATGACAAGATTTTAGGTACTTTGACACATCCTTCCTAAGTCCAGGCCAATAATAGTGTTGGAGGAGCTTTTTATATGTTTTCAGGATTCCCAAATGTCCTGAAATACCATCATGGGCAAGGGCAATTAATGCTGGTCTGACTGAGGAGGGAATTACCACGTGATGTATTTCAGACCACGTGTCTAGATGGGCAAGCTCAGGGGGCCTATAGGCCCTCATCAAAACCCCTTCCTGATAATAAAAACACGGAAGGGTGTTAAAATCTTTACCCTCAACTGCTGCATGATGAAGTTTATTCAAAGATGGATCAGATTGTTGGGCTTTAATGAGCTCGTCCTTACTAATGGTCTTATTGTACTAGGGTGTGTCATACGGAGGCGAATTTTTTTTTTTTGAGTTTGAAACATCGGCCCATGGTATTAATGATGTAGTTCTATGTGCAGAATCATGTGATATCTTCAGATTTGAAAAGTTTTCATGTTTTGCTTGGTAAATTTTAACTTGAAATCTTATGAAAATTCAGTATTCCCACCCTTTTACCAACACCACTAAATAGCTTATTTAAAGTAAAGTAAATGTATCTGCAGGTAAGCAAGTTTATCAGGCATGACCCCAGTTTTGATGGCACTGCAAATCATGTAACCATAGTACTGGTCAGTACTCAGGTCGTCAATGACAGTATGTGCAAGCTCAACGAGTGGAGGGCCAACTGATTTTTTCAAAGCTCGGATTTATTTCTAACTCAGTGGCAGAGTCCAGCATCTTGCCAAGAGGACCAGACCATCTGTTGTTTGAAAGAGTCTTGCCATCCAGCTCCTGGATCAGATGTCTGAGTGGCAACTCGTTGGTGTGGAGGTCACAAACAATCCAGACCAGCTTCCTCCCAATCTTCCGCTCTATCCACTGTATGACCCCCCCTTGCCACCCTGTGTTCGTGTTGGTGCTGTCCCCTCCAATGGCCTGCAGGGTCTGGTCTACGTTCCTCTCTCTGAGCCAGTTCACAATGTTATCTGCCACTATCTCAGCTGGTTTCCTGATGTCATCTTTCTCTGGAGTGAAATGCCACAAATACTTCCCTCCTGGTTCACTGCAGCAGGAGTAGTGTTCCTACTCCACCATGGCAGGGAACAACTTGTCAGAATCTCCAACTTTCATGAACACTTTAGTGTCATCCCTTCTTCCATCAAAGAACAAACAATTGATTCCATTTTCTCTTATCCCCTTATCAAACTCCTCTTCTAGGTTACTGACAAGTTTCTCCTGAGCTCTCCTTACTTTGTTATGATCTATCACCAGGTGAACATCATCAGGTGTTATCAAACCACCGTCAACCCAGGCAGCTGTTGCTATCTCTGCAGTTTCTCTGAGACCAGTGTGGTGTCGCATGCTGGCCAGAGCTATGCTCGGGATATCTTTCCTATTTCGAATCTTATGCCTGGAAGGTTTGGGATCATTATTTTCTGGGTTAGGGACAAAGTCACCATTCTCCTGGTCAGCACTCGGATCAGCCATGGGGGAAGTCATTAAACTCTGAATCAGCTTGACTCCAATCATCGGCCTTTTTTTACCTCACCCTGGGCCTTCTCAAGTCTCTTTTCCTCGGCAACTCTTCTCTTCTGTCTCTCTGTGGCAGCCTCCTGTCTCTTGGACTCCGGAATATCTTGGCTAGAAATCATGAGAGCCCCTATACTGCCAGTCTTCTCTCTCTGTGCTTTGACAAATGCCAGTTCGATCACAGGAATCTTCAGTTCACGCTTGCAAATACAGGAGATGTGGGCCTCGGATTTACAGTCACGATCGCATCCAAACTCAGGACAGAAAACAATTGGGCACTTGCAAGTAATTATGTCAAATAACTGGTCCAGTTGCTTGGCAAAGCTGTCCTTAACTGCAAGTTTTCCTCTCCCAAGAGAGATATCTCTTGCCTTTTCCCAACTGGCTAGCAGTCTCTCACTAATCTTCTTCTGACTTGTTATGACTGGAGGCTTGAACTGAGCGTTAGCCAGAGTGTACTGTGCCAAGACAGCTTTGGTCATATCACTGGCAATGTCTTTGTTTGTGTAAGTTCTTTGGTTCTTTTCACTGATTTGCCTGATTAAAACACCGTATCTCAAAGCATCTCTCAATGTAGGCAACTCCGACTTCAGGAGCTCTCTCCCAGACCCAAGATAGTGACTGAGATGGCTGGATTTTTGGTTCCTCGTCCTGACACAAGCAGCCATCGCAAATATTATCAACTTATAAATGCATCAGAATCTGAAACAGAAAAAAATATTGTTAGTTGGGTTGTTAAAGAATGAAGTCAGAAAGCAATGTTCACTATTTAATTGTAATGCACTAATGCAGCTGTACGTTAGATTTTCGATAAATTTCACACTAAAATTTACCTCGCAAAAGGTTGCAAAATATTGAAACTGAAATTATTTTCTGTTTATATACACTAAAATCTACCAAAAAAAGTGATGGGCCATTAGTTTTAGCTGATCTTCCCTCCTATGACACACCCTACTATTGTACAGATCTTCTGTGGGTAGGAAGATATTAGAGGTGGTTTTAGATGAAGAGGGCCCATTTCGCACACTCTGTGACCGGGTGACAGCACAAGATGGGAAAAGATGAGGAATAGTTTCTTTAAGGTCAGTGGTGGAGTTGACAGGTAAGGGAGAATCGACTGTCTTTATGTTAGGAACCACTAGATCTCCTACCAAGTCATTACCCAATAATAAATGAATGCCGCACACAGGCATTGGGTCTTTCCTAATGGCTAGTTGCACTTCCCCAGTAATCAAGGGACGTTGGAGGTGCACTTTAGCTAATGGATAGGAAGAATGGGATGAGAGATCTGAAATTAGAACACACTCATTAGTAAATGCGGTAGATATATCGGGAATGACGTTAAACAGGAGGATAGATTGTGCTGCGCCCGTATCACGTAGTATACGAATAGGGAAAGAACGAGACCCCTCTATGATTGAAATTTTTCCCTCATAGGTGAATGAAGAGAAGAGATCCTGATGGGGCCTTTCCACATTGGTGGTTGCTATTGGTTTGGATTTGGGATCCAGGGAACTACTTTTAGCAATTCGACACTTTGGGTGTTTACAAGTCTGGATCGTATGGCCTGGGTTTTTACAGTAAGAACAAGTAAACTTGGTTGCATCAGGGGGGGGGGGGGGTAGGTGTGGGACCATTCGACCTACCACTCACGCCCCCAAGGTTATCATCAGAGGAGGACCTAACATGTCGGGAAGTACCACGTTCTCTACTGCCCAGTGACTCCACCAGCAAGGCGTACGCATCAGCCAGCTCAGCAGCACGCCCTAAATTAACCTCTCCACGCTCCTCCACATGCTTCAAGATGTGAAATGGTATCTTGCTTTTCCACTCCTCCAGGACTACCAAATTTAACAAATCCTGAAATGTGGAGGTCTCTGTAGCCTCTAACCACTTCTTAAAAAACCTAAGCTTTTCTTGAGCAAACTCAACAAAGGTGTGTGAAAATGATTTGGTTAGTTTACGAAACTTCTGCCGGTATCCATCTGGCGTGATAGCATAAGAGGTGAGAATATTCTTTTTTACATTATCATAGTCATCAGCCTGGTCTAAACAGTTATAAACTCTACGAGCCTTACCATATAATTTAGGAACTAACACTGACACCCACTGGTCCTTGGGCCACTCATTCTTCCCGGCTATTTTCTCAAAAGTCCTAAATGACCCGTCCATATCGGATTCATCAAACCCGGGAACAAGGGAAGAAGCAGTAGCAGGGTTAAAAGCAGCTAGTTTCTCTTTTAATGCCACTTCTTTTGATTTAAACTCCGATGTTAAGGTGACTTCTATCTCTCACCTGTAGTTCTTTCAGTCGAACCTCCTGCTCCAACTTGGCCTGTTCCATCCTTTCCTCATGCTCCAACTTGGCCTGTTCCGACCTTCCCTCATGCTCCAACTTTTGCTCCAACTTGGCCTGTTCCAACTTGTCCTCATGCTCCAACTTGGCCTGTTCCAACTTGGCCTGTTCCAACTTGGCCTGTTCCAACTTGGCCTGTTCCAACTTTTCCTCCTGCTCCAACTTGGCCTGTTCCAACTCGAGTTCTTTCATTTTGATTTGGAACTCGAACCTAGCTCGTTCTAGTTCTAAGGCGTCTATTCGTTGTGTTTCTTCTTGAGGGCTAGCCAGACCTGAGGCAACTTCTGAGTGAGGAGGGGTGGTGGATAGTGGTTGAAGTTTCTTGGACATGGGGGTCAATCCGTGTCAAATTAACCAGGCCAAAACATCAACCGTCATGAAATTGGCTAATATTTGGAATATAAATAGAACTTTTTAAGCTGATTTCAGAAAGGTTTTACTTTTTAAAATCGGATTTACCGTTGCAGAGTTATGGCGATTTGAAATTTGATCATTTCATGCTCGCTCAAGCGGAACGGTGACTGATTTTAAATCAACCCGAATTCAGATGCTTATTAAATGCCAACGAGTGTAGATATAAACTTAAAACTTATCAAATATAAAAGCTTACATCATACAGTTTAATATGCAATGGAAAAAATGTGGTTGCTATGGGTGGTGTGTGGTTGCTAGGGGTTTAAAGTACAACACATTTCATGTTCGGTCAACCGTAACGTGCTACGGAAATGACCATAACTTTCGCAGAACCATATGGATTTTTAATTTTAATGGCTCAAATGAAAGATCTAGTGTTCAGCTACAACTTCAACATAAAGACCTTCTGCCCTTTGGGTTTTTCTTGACAAAAATGAGGCTCAAAGTAAATGTCGATTTATCTCAATATTTTTCACTATTACTGTAGTAGGCAATTTAATACATATAATATGTCTTCACTTTTCAATGTTTTTTTTAAATATGTTGTCTTGTCTTATCCATAATTATAAATATAATATCATTGATTGATCATGTCTCATAATAATTTCCACAGTAGAAAGTTAATATCTAAATTCTATCTTAGTTCAAAGATATGATCAATAATTGACCATTGAACAAAAAAATTTAAAACAATAAGCAAGGCTAACTTTGTGAAACTGCTTTTTGAAAACATAGCATTAGTGAGTGATTGCCTTGCAGTCCTAACAAAATTTTATTTTAATTCTGCATAGCATAGCAAATTATTTTAAACACATTTTGTTTTCAATAAGAATCCGTACTCGATATAGTTTTTGTTGTGTATATTTAGGTATCTCAATAAAATATAATATATATCTAAAAATACAACAACATTTTAGTTCATGATGGCTGTTATATTTATTATTTATTTTCTATTAGATTTCATAATTTGAATGAATAGGTTGTGGAAGACAAGTTACAGATGAAAATGCTTGATAATTACATCAAGATTATCAAGCATTTATCTCGAGGTAGATTGGACTTCTTAGCCCAGTGAATTTATTTTTGATATTAAATAATGTGCCATATACAATATGGTTTTACCCCAATGGTGTCGAAGAAACACAAACAGCATTGCCTTTAAAATAATTTACTATGCAATGCAAATGCATTATTAAAATAAAAGCTTTTTTATAATTTGATCTTATTGTTTTCCAAGAGCAGTTTATAAAGTCAGCCTCGTTATTTTAAATCGTTTTTTGTTTGGTCAATAATCAATCACCAGACCATATTTTTGAATTAGAAATGCCATTATGATCTACAGATTTTTAATTTCAGCTGTGTGCATTATTAAATATTATATGTGAAAATAACTGAAACATGATTATCATGAATATAATATAAATTTAATAATGTATTTTAATAAACATTGTAGACATATATTTGTAATAATTATGTTAACTATCAAAAATATTGAGATAAACAGACAGTTACTTTGAGCCTCATTTTTGTCAAGAAAAACCCAAAAGGGCAGAAGGTCTTTATGTTGAAGTTGTAGCTGAACACTAGATCTTTCATTTGAGCCATTAAAATTAAAAATCCATATGGTTCTGCGAAAGTTATGGTCATTTCCGTAGCACGTTACGGTTGACCGAACATGAAATGTGTTGTACTTTAAACCCCTAGCAACCACACACCACCCATAGCAACCACATTTTTTCCATTGCATATTAAACTGTATGATGTAAGCTTTTATATTTGATAAGTTTTAAGTTTATATCTACACTCGTTGGCATTTAATAAGCATCTGAATTCGGGTTGATTTAAAATCAGTCACCGTTCCGCTTGAGCGAGCATGAAATGATCAAATTTCAAATCGCCATAACTCTGCAACGGTAAATCCGATTTTAAAAAGTAAAACCTTTCTGAAATCAGCTTAAAAAGTTCTATTTATATTCCAAATATTAGCCAATTTCATGACGGTTGATGTTTTTTTTTATTTATTTTGGTTAACTTGACATGGATTGACCCACGGGCGTTAATCTGTCAACAGCGGATTCTTTTAAAACTTCTTGTTGAACCAACACTTCAATCACATGACTTTTTAACATTTCCTTAGTCAGTTGTTGTGAAAATGGGATATTGTAATAGTTGGCTATTTCTTTCCATTCTTTCTTCAGGATATTAACACGTAATTTAGCTACGGAAGGATTTTCAATAAAATCCTGGAGATCAAAACCTGAGGTGGCCATTGTTAAGAAAAATAGGATAAATTAACTAATGGTCAAAAGCTAAGATAAGTGGATTACCCAAGAAAATATCACGGCAGTGGACAACCAGAAAGTCCCGGAAACTAACCAAGTTATACCTAGGGAAATTACACTTATGATTATTGTTCTTCTGAGAAGATTCTTAGATAAGGAGAAGAGACTTGAAAGAGGTAGGGCGTATTACGGCATTAATATAAAGATCCGGATTAACAACCCTGATATACTTGAAAGAGGAAGGGCGTATTACGGCATTTATATAAAGATCCGGATTAACAACCCTGGAGTTTGGTATGATTGACCCTGAATGAGATAATGAGAAAAACAATAATTGAGGCTTTATAATTATGGGGTCCTGGTAGAGCGGGGCGTCCCAAGATATCACTTCACCCAAACTAGTGACTATGGAACAGCCTACTCTGGAGTGAGGGTACGGCATTAAACAGATCCGGATTCTTCCCTACACTCGATAAGACTTACCACACGACTGCCACGTGTAATAACAGGTAAGCCTTATGACACTTGGAACCTAATATCCTACGTCTGTCACTCTTACTGTACGGTAATACCAATATATGCACACACATATGAAGGAAACTTTAAACCACCGTAAAGCAATAGTGAACAGAAGTGACTGGGAGGAATAATTAACACTGAGTAACAAGGGGGGAAGGAATATGGTACTTAAGGTCGGGTCCTGTCACGGTCGCCATTTGTTACGAGTTGGGGATTTAAAATATAGTTAAAAGTCTACCCAGATCCCAACAGGCAACAACAAAAAAAAAACAAAGACAATCGGACTATAAAAGGGTAGACAAAGGATGCGAGTTTTTGTTGTGTATAATAAAGTACCATAAATTCCTTAACAAAATATTCAGCTTCCTATAATTTACCCTTAACCATACTTAACCTAGACATTAACACTATATACATATTTATACAACATACAACATTCTAAAGCATGTGGAAGTGGGGAGGCAATATAAGATTACAAATACTTAAGTGCGGAGCTGAGATGGCTGACAAGTAAGGCTGAGTATTGTAGAAGACGGTAGGTAGTCACTGTGCCGTAGGTTTCCAGGATAGGTGATCCTGTGGTCACTTCCCAGAGTGAACTCTCTCCTCGAATTCGAGCTGACAAAGAAGATTTGGAGGAAGTGACGCAACAACCAGGATATGGAGAAGGGAAACCCCGGAGTGGTAACTAAGACGAGTCATACTCGTGTCTCGTCCCTAGATGGCGTTGCTCGTGGTGCTGGGAAGGTAGATCAAGACAATAGATGGCGTGGTTCGTAGTGCTGGGTAGGTAGATCATGACAATCGGTGGAGGGGTTCGTAACAGAGGACATTGAAAATTATGATCAAGTACTCTTGAAGGAACAGGCATTGGTTTTTGAAGTAACAATGGAAACAGAAGGGTTATTGTATGTTCGAGGTAATATTGCCCACAAGTTTCCCCAGCACCAGTTTCTTGGCTCAAATGTGGATTGAAACAGCATGTAGGGAGCAAGGGAAGCGATTGAAACCAAATTGAAAATCATTTTAACAGCTAAAACTCATGGAAAATCTGCCACCATGGAAGACAAAGATTTAAAGGCTGGAAGAGAATGCATAAAACTGCTATCAGCAGATATATCTAGATATGTAGGTTTAGCTATAGAGATTATTACAGTTTTGTTCGGTGTCGTCTGTTTTTCAGGATGCACATTTTAAATCGAAATCTGAGTAACAAATCAAGAAAGATAAATAATAAAATGTCAAAACTTAGAAAATAATGGTCTTGCAATATGAAATATAGACGTGTAATCGTTTTATACTTTCCCTGATAAATTTATAGATAAAATTTTCTTGTCCGGATCTTAAAACAGTCTTAACTACCAGTGGCAGTAACACCTGTCATGTGAGATCATAACTCCTGTCACCTCATGTCTACATTATTAACATAATGAGCACAACGGGGAGGAAAGGAACTCTTGTGGGCACATGTACAGTACATATAGTTATAATTGCCCTATCTTATGCTGTACTTGTTTAAATACAAAGCTAAAACTGAAATGCATTGTTTTTCTTTTAACCTTTCCTTCTCTGGTATTGATGCTGTACTGATTGGTGTCCTTAGCTAATGTTATATGCAAAAGTAGACACTCTACTAGTATTATTTTCAACGTGAGCTACCGAGATAACACAGTACAGTAAAGCTCCACCCACCTGCGCATGGGATGGCCTCTTCAATAGACCTTGGCCGGTATGAGGTTCGGCGGCAGTTTACGCTGTAGGTAAGGAGCAGCAGCAGTGATTAACCGTGGGAAATGGCAGCTGTACCCTAGCCTAGAGGCCCTACAGTAGATGATATTTGGTGACAGGATGAGGTGGAACAATGTGTGCACGACTCTGCCGCTAGAAAAAGTGGAGCTGGGTAAGGAAGGGGGAGGGAGGGTTTTTGGTTGTGGAATTTGATAGGTAGGTGAAAGGCTTGGATTGGAGGTCAGAAAAGGAATGGTTAAAAGTTTTGGGCGTTTTTCTGATGCCCAACAGGACAGAGAGAGAGAGAGAGTAAAGGGAGATTTTTTAAATTAAGGAAAGGAAGACGTAAGACGAAAAGAAGAGACAGGAGAACAATGAAGAAAGAAAGCAGAGTAAGGACAGATAGGGTAAAATATTATAGTTAGAGATATCCAGATGAAGGGCACACAGACGGGCTAAGAAATGGGGAGGCGGGGGTGGAGAGAACCCAAATCAAACTCAGCAATTGGTTGAGTGACTCGTGACAAAGCACAACTAGCTTCCCCGTGACAGTTTTTTTTAAATCCTCGTAACAGACTTTCCTGCATGTATCCCAAAAGCATTATTTCTTCCACTACTCTTTTCTCTTCTTATTTCACTCTCCTCTCCACAATACCCCACATACCTCAGATAATGTGTACCAATCATCTAATACTCCAGTGAACCAATCATAATGAAATCGACTTTACAATTTTTACTTCCGTCACTTTCCATCTGTCGACATTGCTCCCTGACGACACCTTTCTCCCGTCGGCTATGGTGAGGGTCACTCTCTCTATCAACCGGACATAAGATGTTTCATGTTTTTGTCTAGATGGTGTCATTATTAAGGTCAGAAGGGCGATAAAAAAATGGTTGGTATGAATTAGGGTGCCATGGTCTGTAATTTACGACACTGGAGGCCATATCATTTGGCTGACGTTAGGTTGAGGTGTTACTTTCACGCTGTGGTCACGCAACGCCAGCCTGGGCCTCCGTCCTCGAGTTATTCGTCTATATAGTAGTAATCAATACGCCATCCTCAGAGAAAATGCACTGACCAGCATAATGACATGAAGAAAGGGGTCGTAAGGTCAGGTGAAGAAGGGGTCGTAAAGTCAGGTGAAGAAGGGGTCGTAAGGTCAGGTGAAGAAGGGGGTCGTAAGGTCAGGTGAAGAAGGGGTCGTAAGGTCAGGTGAAGAAGGGGTCGTAAGGTCAGGTGAAGAAGGGGGTCGTAAGGTCTGGTGAAGAAGGGGGTCGTAAGGTCAGGTGAAGAAGGGGGTCGTAAGGTCTGGTGAAGAAGGGGGTCGTAAGGTCAGGTGAAGAAGGGGTCGTAAGGTCTGGTGAAGAAGGGGGTCGTAAGGTCTGGTGAAGAAGGGGGTCGTAAGGTCTGGTGAAGAAGGGGGTCGTAAGGTCTGGTGAAGAAGGGGGTCAGAAGGTCAGGATCTCATTAGAAGAGAATTATGTTAAAACATTTCCTTCTATCTTACATCTTGTTCTTCAGTCTTATGGGGATATTCACAATAAGATAAATTGACAAGCACTAATTCACTAATTTCTTCAGTGTATGGTGTGTCAGTCTGTGGTGTGTCAGTATGTGGTGTGTCAGTCTGTGGTGTGTCAGTCTGTGGTGTGTCAGTCTGTGGTGTGTCAGTCTGTAGTGTGTCAGTCTGTGTTGTGTCAGTCTGTAGTGTGTCAGTCTGTGTTGTGTCAGTCTGTAGTGTGTCAGTCTGTAGTGTGTCAGTCTGTGGTGTGTCAGTCTGTGGTGTGTCAGTCTGTGGTGTGTCAGCCTATATTGTGTCAGGCTGTGGTGTGTCAGTCTGTGGTGTGTCAGTCTGTAGTGTGTCAGTCTGTAGTGTGTCAGTCTGTGGTGTGTCAGTCCGTAGTATGTCAGTCTGTGGTGTGTCGGTCTGTAGTGTGTCAGTCTGTGGTGTGTCAGTCTGCGGCGTATCAGTCTGTATTGTGTCAGTATGTATTGTGTCAGTCTGTGGTGTGTCAGTCTGTATTGTGTCAGTCTAAAGTTTATCAGTCTGTAATGCGTCAATATGAAATTTGTTATCCTGCAGTGTGTCAGCCTACAATAAGTCAGTCGGTGGTACATCAGTCTGCAGTTTCAGCCAGCAGCGTGTCAGTCTGCAGTGTGTCAGCCTGTAGTTTTAATCAGCAGTGTGTCAGCATGGATTGTGTTATCAGCCACGGCCTAAGGAGTGAGTGTTAGCCAAAAGTTTGTAAGTGTAAAGTGTATCAGCTTCCAGTTTGTCAGCGTAAAGTTTGTCAGCCTTTAGTTTATTAGCGTGAAGAGCGTCAGCCCTCGTTTATCAGCTTAGAGAGTGTCCTCTTAAAGTTTGTCAGCTTTAAGTTTATCAACCTTAAGTCTGTCAGCGTTAAGTATGTCAGCCTTTAGTTTATCAGCTTAAGGGGTGTCTGTTTAAAGATTGTCAGCTTTAAGTTTGTCAACTTTAAGTCCGTCAGCCTTAAGTGTATCAGCCTTTAGTTTATCAGCCTCAGGAGTTTGCAGTTTGTCAGCGTAAGGTTTGCCAGCCATTAGTTTGTCAGCTTTAAGTTTGTCTGCCTTAAGTTTGTCAGCATGAAGTTTGTCCGTTTTAAGTTTGTGAACCTTAAGTTTGTCAGTCTAGAGAGTGTCAGCCTTATGTTTTTCAGCTTAAAGTTTGTTAGCCTTAATGTTGTCAGTCTGCAGTGTGTCAGCCTGCAGTTCGTGATGTTGGTGATGTTTCAGAGTTGTGAAATTCATTATCATAATAATGTTTTTACTGCGTTTCAACAACGAAGGTCTTTAAGCGCGTAGCATGGTTAGTGATGCACTACTAGTCAAACAACGATAAAAATAATGAGAGAGATAGAACTATGTGAAATTTTTGTTTTTACTTCACAATAACACATTCGAAAGGGCGACAAATTCAAACGAGAGCAAGAATTTATGCATTGAAGTTCAATCTGTTTTTGTTTTGTTTTCTCGGGGTGATAAAGAAGAAACCTAGGCTGGAAATATTCATACTGGATTTAACGCAGTAAAATTGTTCAGTCCACGCCAGAAATAAGCAAACCACGTCGAAAGTAAAATACATTAAATTCCGCACATTTTGGAGTTCCGAGGAAACGCCTCCGTTTTCTTCTCCAGTAACTAGCGAATGAGTACAGGTGATACTCAACTATACTACTGTAATGTTCCTCCCTATGTTACAATATAACCTTCTTTGATTACCTACTGTAGGAAGAACATAAGGAAGTTTACTGTTAGAGAGAGGTATCGGCATTAATATACGAAAGGGGAAAATTTACACTTTAAGTACATTGGACTTCGCCACGAAACTCTATCTACTAATGTGGTGGAATTTGTATAATTATATGTAACGCAAAGCTCCGTAGAAACTGTTGAAACAGCAACACATTTACAGGTAGAATTCTTGTGAGAGAGAGAGTTAAGTAGTCTAAGCTACGTCTGGTTATGTGTTATATTCTTTAATATTTCAACGTGACATAATTTATGTAGAACATAATTGCCTTCGATTGTAGATGATGAACACATTATAGTGGCTACATAAGTGAAAGACGGAGCATTGGCAATGCTAGGAGAGGAAATGAAATACACGAAATATCTCTCAAGTAAAAGTCAGACATTCAATATTATATTTAGAGTAAAATCTGTATCTAAATATTCAAGAATGGCTGGTGACAGAAATTCTCGGTATTTTCTATATACAGGGTAGATGTTAGTGCTTAATATATATATATATATATATATATATATATATATATATATATATATATATATATATATATATATATATATATATATATATGCAAGTAAATCACTGTAGGTGCGCGTGATCTAGGTATATGCTGATAACCACAAGGAAAGAAGAAAACACGAAGTTCCCAAGCGCTTTCGTGTAATTCACATCTTCAGGGGTGAGTACAGACTGTACTCACCCCTGAAGATGTGAATTACACGAAAGCGCTTGGGAACTTCGTGTTTTCTTCTTTCCTTATGGTTATCAGCATATATATATATACTTCATTTTTAGTCCATTTAACACGCGGACTTTGAACATATAATCAACGACCTCACCAGCAAGGAATCGAACCCTCGACCTACTGGGTGTGACTAGGGAACGCTTACCGGCTAGGCCACAAGGACACTAAAAGCAGTTCTAGACTCTGTTATATTTCACACAAAGCCTGTTCATCGAGCTGATGGCGCCGTGAACCTCAATGGGAAACTGCCCGTGCCTCGTATGTGGTGTCAGTAGCATTTTACCGAATCCAGCTGGTATGAAACGCGAGGTACATATATATACTTCATTTTTAGTCCATTTAACACGCGGACTTTGAACATATAATCAACGACCTCACCAGCAAGGAATCGAACCCTCGACCTACTGGGTGTGACTAGGGAACGCTTACCGGCTAGGCCACAAGGACACTAAAAGCAGTTCTAGACTCTGTTATATTTCACACAAAGCCTGTTCATCGAGCTGATGGCGCCGTGAACCTCAATGGGAAACTGCCCGTGCCTCGTATGTGGTGTCAGCTGGATTCGGTAAAATGCTACTGACACCACATACGAGGCACGGGCAGTTTCCCATTGAGGTTCACGGCGCCATCAGCTCGATGAACAGGCTTTGTGTGAAATATAACAGAGTCTAGAACTGCTTTTAGTGTCCTTGTGGCCTAGCCGGTAAGCGTTCCCTAGTCACACCCAGTAGGTCGAGGGTTCGATTCCTTGCTGGTGAGGTCGTTGATTATATATATATATATATAGTCACACCCAGTAGGTCGAGGGTTCGATTCCTTGCTGGTGAGGTCGTTGATTATATATATATATATATATACAGTATATTAATTATTCTATAGGCAAGGAAGAAAACAGTTATTGTCTGGAACAGATGACGGAGAAATTATAAACCAGATATTATTTCAAACTGGAGTTACTGCCATAAAATCGAGAGTTCCACAACAGGAATAAGTCGACCGTAGCGAAAATAGACTAAATGAAATCCTGAACATGCTGGACTCGGGAATTTCACCTTATAAAAGGCCTTCCAGTTGTGTCTCGGTAGAGTTACTGGACAGCCTCAGTTGCCTCCAGACGCTTCACAAAAACTACGGACAGTGGAAACACCTCTGTTATCTCCCCCAGTAACTGACTAATTAACCTGTGAGTGAGTACAGGTGCGACTCAATAGGTGTTGACTCATCTATACTGTACACCTCCATATTAATACCAGGTGTTACACACAGGATCTTGGATAAAAACAGTTGAGATTGAGATAAGGAGGGTAGGGGGTGACGTAGTGGTCCAGAGACAGATAAATTTATCCTCGGGAATGTGATCATGAGTTTATCGTGAACACACGCATGTCGCTGGGTAACTTTCACAAGAGGAGAGCAGGTCGGTGGTGTCTAGCGGTGTGTTGTTGGGTGACTCACCCTGCTGCTCCTAGCTAGGACACAAGTTTCCATTTGCGACCCATTTCAATACATTATTTCCCAGTATCTAATTCTCTTTCGCATTTTCTATCTTGTTCTCTTTTGCTGAACACACAAGAGTATGTTTATAATACTGCCTTTCCCATCCACACTCACCCTCACCTCCCTCCCAGACACCCTCTTTCCTGACTCCCAAAAGCTTCTCCTTGCCTCCACACACCTCTCTTTGCCATCACACATCCTTCCCTGTCCCCACACACCCCTCGCTGCCCGGAAGCACCTCTCCCTACCCCCATATATCTCTCCCTGTCTTTATACATCCTTCCCTGCCCCTACAAACCCCTCCCTTCCCCGAAATTCCAGTCCCTGCCCCAACACACCGCTTCCTTCCGCCCCACACACGCATATCCGTCCGTTAGATAACAAAAGAACATAAGAAAAGAAGGAGTCTGCAATACGCCGGTTGGCCTGTGCATGGCAACTCCTGTCGAGAGTCACTACCACTCTCTATCATCCAAGAATCTATCTAGCGGGGGTGCTGGTGGTAGAGTGGTACCGCTCTTGCCTTCGCAAGCGAAATGTCACGGGTTCGATTCCCGGGCCGGTGGAAGTTGTTTGGACATACTTCCTAGCCCCCATTAGTCCCTGTTCACCTAGCAGTAAAGTAGGGACCTGGTGTAAATCGAAAGTTGCAAATTCGTATTCCGGGACAAGTTGTTGGAACTTCCAATAACTTGATAACATAAACTATTGACTCTTCAGTCTTCTATGCCGTTGACTCTTCAGGCTTCTACGCCCTTAACTCATGAGACATAAAGGCAAGCATGAACTTAGCATGCTTCCCTGTTGGGCACTGTAAACGCTTCTGCGCTTCACCTTACACAAGGATGTAGGGGTGTGCCCAATAAAAAAAAAATCTTTCTAGCCTCCTTTTAAAACTTTCCAGCGTTCCAGCACTTACTACAAAGTTGCTAAGCTTGTTCCAATCGTCCACCACCCGATTTGTGAACCAGTTCCTTCCTCTTTCTCTCCTAAACCTAAACTTATCTAAGTCTCTCCCCTCCTTCTGTCGTCCTTCCTTCCTTCCTACATCCGTCCACAGGAAGTCTAGATAATCAAGTAGACACGTAATAGTCTTGTCATCGTGTACTCTATGTAGGAGGAAGCAGTCATGCACTTGGTGACTCTGGAACACTCCATTTGTTTTATTTACAAGTATGGTTGTGTGTTGACCATGGCGATATAACCTTGCTGGAACCTGCTATGCTAATGTGCGTGTGTGTGTATATATATATGCATATATATATATATGCTGATAACCACAAGGAAAGAAGAAAACACGAAGTTCCCAAGCGCTTCTTTCCTTGTGGTTATCAGCATATACCTAGATCACGCGCACCTACAGTGATTTACTTGCATATATATATATATATATATATATATATATATATATATACAGTATATTTTTTTTTTTTTTTTTTTTTTTGTGTGTGTAATAACAATAATAATAATAATAATAATAATAATAATAATTAACAGTTTATTGAAAAAGTCGGCAGACCGAAGGCTGAAAATATACATTGGACAAAAATTACTTATTACATACAAAGACATGCGGTGGGTGGGTCGTTTAACAAAAGCTTTCATTACTGAAAGAAGAAGGAACATGAATTGAACATATTAATTATTTTAGCTTATTGTTGCTGGCCCGGGCCTGGACTAGTCATGGGGACACCAGGTGGTGTGGTGTTCACGTGGTGTAGTAACTCGTTCTCGGGTATTGATATGAAGGACCTCACGTGGTCATGGGGACACCGGGTGGTGTGGTGTTCACGAGGTGAAGTAACTCGTTCTCGGGGGTAAATATGAAGGACCACACGTGGTCATGGGGACACCGGGTGGTGTGGTGTTCACGAGGTGAAGTAACTCGTTCTCGGGTATTGACATGAAGGACCTCACGTGGTCATGAGGACACCGGTGGTGTGGGGTGGTGTCATAGTACGCCACCCTACTGGGTGGTGTTGTGTTATTTTGTAGTCACATGTGAAGCCAACCCACTGTTGTTCCCAGGGTTGGACTAATTAGCGCCTCTTTGTCAGAAGACGGTAGTCAGTTCCCAGTGGTGCTTATCTCACTGGTGGGTCACGGCTCTCACCGGTACTGTCTAGTGCTGAGTTCATTGGCTTAAACACTGTTCATCACTGTTCAACACTGGTCCCACTTCTTTCCGAAACGAAATTGTCACTTTTGCTTATGTTGATATCCCGGTGGTGAGGATGGGTCGGGGAGAGGGTCTTGGGGAATGGGCCGAACATTGGCCAAGGGGGTCCGCTGCTCACAGGAGTAGCGGCTGAATAGGTCTTGACCCTCCAGTGGTCAGGGATGTAGTGTGTGTGTGTGTGTATGTGTGTGTGTGTGTATGTGTGTGTGCGTGTGTATGTGTGTGTGTGTGTGTGTGTGTGTGTGTGTGTGTGTGTGTGTGTGTGTGTGTGTGTGTGTGAGTGTTTGATGAAAATGACCCTGAAATCAATTTACTTGTTGATGATAAAAGTGCTGCCTTAACAGATTGGAAGAACAACCTTCAGTCTCGGATCAAAGCTCATTCCTTCCGCAAGAAGAAAGTAGTGGCTCAGCAGGAACTTCGCAATCTAAAGGACAAATGGTTGAAAATTAAAGCATGTTAAATGCAAAAACTGGTAGATCAACACAAGATGCACGAATTTTTCAATTCCACTAAAACACTTTATAGGCCAATCACTCATCGCGCAGTCACCCCTCTGCTTATCCGAAGGTAATTCCCTAATTAAAGACGAAGAAGGCCTCCTTCAGTGCTGGAAAGAGCACTACCATTCACTGCTCGACCGAAACACCGATGTGGATATCCTGACTACCCAGCAGGTCCCTAAGTATTTAGAGGTGACCCACCTTAGGTATCCTCCATACTTGGATGAGGTAGCTACTGCCATCAAACAGATGAAAAATAACAAAGCCTCAAGGCCTAATGGAATCCCAGCCGAGGTGTATAAAGCTGGAGGCCCTCTGCTTACCAGCCGTCTCCACTCTCTTCTGGAAAATATAATATTTTGGGAAAAGGAGGAAATCCCCCCCAAGCTCTTAAAGACGCCCCAGGGCCGTCGTCAAAATTTATACGAACAAAGGAGACCAGTCAGCCTCTGGCAACTACCACATGATCTCGTTGCTGTCCGTAGCTGGCAAGATTATTGGCCGAGTCCTTCTAAACAGACCTCTTCTTGAAGTGGAAAACTTCCTCCCAGAATCTCAATGTTTCTTTAGACCATCACATGGCACCACTGACATGATCTCTGTTGCCTGCCAGACACAAGAAAAGTGCAGAGAACAGCGTTGTGACCTGTACATGGCATTCCTCGACTTAACCAAGGCCTTCAACTTAACCAGAGCTTTCAACTTGGTCAACAGGAAAGCCGTGTAGCGAACCCTCAGCCGTTTTGACTGTCCACCACAATTCATCGCCAATGTGAGGCAACTCCACGATAGCATGAATGGCAGTGTCTTGTACAGTGGCTTCCAGTCTGAGTTCTTCCCCATCCAAACGGGGGTAAAACAAGGATATGTACTGGTACCAACTCTCTTTTCCATTTTCTTGGCTGCCTTCCTTACTCGTGTCAGTGACAATTTAGCCAGCTGGTGGACATCGAGTACCGAATGAAGGGTCTTTTCAATATATAAAGATTCCAGGCAGGAACAAAGGTGTCGGCAGCTTCCATTACAGAATTTCAGTATGCAGATGACATGGAGATGTTCGGGGTACTTAGTTCTAACTACAGAAGCGAACACAAACACCTGTAGAGTTTCGTAGGTTCTATTTAACGGAATATACAAGGGTGCGCTTACAAACACAGGTAGTCCCTACACTCATATAGGTCAACTGACCTCTCCCTGACCTCTCAAGCGACATGTGGTAAGTGGTACATTAGCAGCTTCCAGATGTCGCCAGGCACATTATATAAGCGTGTGGTGACATGAAACAGGCGCATTGCCACACGCTACTGACTAGAGAAGTAATGTATATAAGTAGGGTACATACATTGTATACATACAACATACATAATACACATACAATGACCTCACTCTCGTCGCTCACACTGAACGCGACCTACAGGAGATCCTTTACACATATGCAGATACGTATTAGGGTGTGTCAATTTAGGGGGTGAACTGGCTAAATTGAAAATCGAGTAATTTGGTAGCAATTTATTGTAGTCTTTAAGCATGCAAAACATTATTCTGGCATAAATTTTTTTTTATAATAAGTCCTACCTACATCAAATGGATTTTTAAATGTACATAATTGTGAATGTATAGCATAACCAGCGTTTGCACACATGTTGCTGTTTCAAGTTTCAAATTATTATATTTTATTATCCGTAGTCTATTTGAAAGTAACCAATGCCTTGATACTCTCTTTGCTTTGGTTTCTTGTCATCAGTAGTCTGCTTGCTATTTGTGCTTTGATGTAACCTTCTCGCCTCTCGTGGCTGTAAACATGGCCCGCTGCTTCTGTGACCATTTTCACACATCACTCCACACTTTGAGTGTGGGAAGGCCACTTCGGCACCTGCATTGGGGTCTCTTTAAGGTTTCTCAATTCTTGGCTAGTTAGACTTGTTGTCAATGGTTGCTCTAAGACTTCCAAACTCAAGTCAACCAATTCTGACAATTTGGTGGCATTGACGTTTATTGGGGGAACTTTTCTTGAATGAAACGAACAGTCTCCCAACTGGTCGTCATCTATTAGCGTTCCTCTAATCTTTAGAATGACTTCTACAGCCTCGGTTCGGAGATTGGTACATTGACTGCAAAGCATTGCTTGCAAAACTGCTTCTGATCGAGCATACCAAGCGGACCTTCTTGCCACAGGTAACACGATGTCCCTCACTACCTTCCTCTGTGTTCTTACTAGCTGCAATTGAAACAAAAGGTGATTGGGCCCATCCACCCACATAGGATTAAGTTTCACACTAAACCACTGGGGAAGATAAACTCCAATAATAAATTCAACAATTAACCTCAAATTCTTCAGCACTTTGCCCTTCAATTCGTGTTTGGAAATCCAAATCCTGCAGAAACGAAGAGCTGTAGTTAACCAACGGCTGTGACTGACAGGTCCAATCTCCAAGAGAGCCAATGACTGAGGCACTTCTCCTGATCTTATTGCTTGGGCAATACGATAAGCATAGGATTGATCTGTGCTGAGATCTTTGATGACTCCTTCAGACAACGCCGGAAGGGGAGGGCCAACTTCGACCTTTGGAAAGGTTGTATTTATTTCTAGTTGTGTTGCTTCATCCAGCATGATGCCAAGGGGACCTGACCACTTGTTGTTGCTCTTTGTAGGACCATCAAGTTCCTGGATGAGATGACGAAGAGGTAGCTCGCCTGTATGTAAATCACATACAATCCAAACAAGTCTTCTTCCTAGTTTTTTCTCTAAATGCGTCATTACACCCCCCTGCCATCCGGTGTTCACTGCAGTTGAATCTCCACCAACAGCCTGCAGTGAACTGCCAAGTCCTCACCCAACATAAAATATGATCAGCAATGACCTCTGCATGTTTCTTCCCTTCTACTTCAGTTTCGGGAGCAAAGTGAAACAAAAACCGACCACCAGGCTCAGAACAGACAGAGTAGTGTTCTTCTTTGATGAGACCTGGAAACTTTCTGTTCACTCCCTCTACTTCTAGCAAAACTTTTGTGTCATCTATTCTTCCATCAAACAAAAGACAGGAGAGCCCTCCCTCGCTTAAATCTTTTTCATGCTGATCAGATATTTCCTTCATTATTTTTTCTTGTGCTCTTCTAATTTTATTATGATCTATCACCAAAGATACATCCTCTCGGCTGATGAGGCCTGCATTTATCCAAGCGGCAGTTGCAATTTCTGCAGCCTCACGAAGTCCAGCATGGTGGCGAATACTAGCTAAAGCAATGTTTGAAATATTTCTTGTGTTGTATTTCATTTTCTTTGGTAAAGGTTCAGATGGCTCTTTGGAACTATCATCTGATGTTGCTTCCTGTTCATCAGAAGAACTATCAAAGAAGTGATAAACATCTTGACACAGCTCATCCTCTCTTTGGATGGCTTCTTCACTCTTCATTTTCTTCTTTTGTTCCCTCTCTCGGATTTGTTCTCTCTTCTTGGCATTAGCAATCTGCTTCTTTGTTTCTGAATAATCTATTGAACCCATTTGCATAATTCCTTGGCCTTCTGCCTTTGTCCTCTGTGCCTTTATAAATTCAAGCTCTAAAACAGGGATCTTCTTTTCACGAGGACAACCACAATCAATGTGGAAATTATTTCTCTCTTACCTGAGTGAGAACAGTTGGATTCAGAACATAATTGTATGGAGCACTTGCAGGTCAAAATGTCAAACAGAGTATCAAGTGTGTGCAGAAATTCATTTTTCCTGGCCAAGTTTCCTTTACCAAGTGATGTTTCAACTGCTTTGTGCCATAATTTCGTTAGTCTTAGCTCAATAGTTCGACACTGATTAATCACAGGTGGTTTGAATAGTGCATTAGCTTTTGTCCATTGATGCAGAAGAGGGACTATCATGTCATTTATGAGTTCTTTATCTGTATAGTTCCTTCTGTCCTTTGCATTTTTTTCTCGAAGGAGTAACCCTAATCTTAGCATGTCTCTCACTGTTGGAAGTTCTGATACAGGAAGCTCCTTCCCTTTACCAACTAGCAGGCTCAAGTGGGTTGACAACTGACTTCTTGTCTTCAATTTTGACATCTTCACACTATCTGACAAATAGAAAAATATTTCAATGTTTCATAATTCAATTGTTGTTTCAAAAAATATCAATTTGTTTATCAAAAATGCTGTAACAGAAATAACATAATAATTTCTAAGAACATAATGTTTTATACAATGATATAAGTAACTGCGACAATCAATATGCCCTACTTACAATAATTAAAATGTAGAATTCGTCTGGTAGAGTAGGTGCAAGTGCAATGAGAGCAAACCACCGTCTATGATATCTAGAAGGAGAGTGAGCCGGGCGCCTTATCCTCATGCTTGGTACAAGTCAAAACAAGAATTAAACTGTCCCACACGGAGAGCCTGTTCATGTTCATGTTCTGACATGCATATTGTACACAAGCTATAGAACCATAAAATACTCCATAATCCATATGCTTACATGAGATTAGTTAATATCAAGTGAATAATTCTAATCAAGTCTCATTAATTTGTTGAAATACTGATATTTGAAACTTTAAGGTATAATTGATGTAGGTGAGGGTTATTTCAATTCATTTTTGTTTGCTAATCTCAAGTTTAGACATAAAGAGGCACAATATTTTGACTACCAAATTTGATTTTTAACATGTTGACAAAATTGACACACCCTATTGACCATTTGTATAACATTCCTAATCATAATAGACACTGCGTCAACAGGTCATGACACAGTGGTGGTGTCGCCCTATATGATGATATCAACTATAACACTTCTGTCAGAGATGATTTAAAGGTTCAGGAGGAGTACATGGAGAGTGTTTTCATTGAATTACGTAACGACACACGAAATATCCTATTAGGAGTAATCTACAGAAGACCCCACACCAATGTAAGGAATTTTCTTGATAAATTTTCGGAGCTTATCACTATCATAAGTTCAAAGAGGAAACAGTGCTACATTACAGGAGATTTCAACCTCAGTATTAGACCTTCTTGCTACCTGTCATTCTAAACTCTTCTTCAACACTATAACCAAACCCACTAGAGTAACTGCCACCTCTGCCACTGTGATAGATCATATCTGGACCAACAACACTCCTAACAATCTTGCAAGTGGAATTATTTATAACAATATCTCAGATCACTTCCCAGTTTTTCCATGTATAAAACAGCCACAAGACCTGAAAGGTCTAGTAGAGTCTCAATACAATACAGAGACTACTGCACTGACAACATGCTCCTTTTTTAAAACAACTCAATGAATGCTAACTGGGATCTTGTCTATGCCTCCGACAACCCTAACGTGAACAACTGCAACTTCTCTTGCATCTTCAACGCTTGCTTTGATAAATGCTTCCCGCTCAAGACTAAGTCAGTGAAAACTGTATCCATTTTCAAACGCTATATCACAAGCGAAATTAAGATAATGCTAAAAGAAAAACACCAACTCCAAAGGAAATTTGCAAAAAGACCCATAACTTTCTGTGATGATTACCGAAGTATCAGAAATAGAGTAACTCAAGCAATTAGAAATGCCAGACGTAATTATTATACAAATAAGCTCCAGTCAGCATCAGGCGACAGTAAGAAAACCTGGAAAGTCATAAGTTCTATTCAGGACAGGAACACTCAGCCTTCGGTCCCCCCACTCAGCTTTTATGATAAATGATTCAGTTGTAACGGAACCCTCCCCCATTGCCAACCAATTCAATGAATATTTTATTAATGTTGGCAAAAATCTTGCAGAGAGCATCCCTGATCACCATGAGGAACTTAGAGCCTACCTGCAAAACAGACAGCAAAAGGAGCTGTTCTTATCCCATGTCAAAGCAGATGAATTACTGGTCAACATAAAATGTCCAAAAATGCAGCAGCAAGCGAAGACAATATACCAATGAGCATCATTAAGAAAGTAGCCCACTTATTACTACCTGTTCTCCTACACATTTGTAACTCCTCCTTCACTAGTGGTGTCTTTCCGGATGAACTGAAAATTGCTAAAGTTCACCCAGCATCTAAAAAGTCTGGGGACAAAGGTCTCTTCAAGAATTACTGCCCCATATCAGTCCTCCCAGCCTTGAGTAAGATACTGGAAAAGCTAGCATGTAATAGACTAAATTCCTTCTGCCATGCCAATAACATCTTTACAGACTCCCAGTTTGGATTTAGAGCTAGAATGTAGACTGAGAGTGCTCTGCTATCCTTTACTAATGACATCTTAAATTCCTTTGATGACAGTTAGTTCACAGTCGGTATATTCCTGGACATCTCTAAAGCTTTCGATACTGTCGACCATCACAACCTCCTTTCAAAGCTTGAACATTTCGGTGTTAGGGGGCTGTCCCACAATTGGTTTACCTGATATCTGTCCAACAGGATGCAGTATGTCTGCTATAATAATCACCAATTTGACTCCTCGCCAATCTTTTATGGCGTCCCCCAAGGTTCCATTCTCGGTCCAGTACTGTTTTTGCTGTACATAAACGACATAGTCCACGCCAGCACACTCATAAAAAAATACAACTTATTTGCAGACGATAATAATCTCTATGCAAGCAACTCAGACCTCCATTCCTTGATGAGAACTATGAACGCTGAATTGACTAAAGTCAGGACCTGAGTAATACGTAATAAACTGACCTTAACCCTGAGAAAACCCACTGCACGATCTTTCACAGAAGGAAAATTTACCCCCAGCCTTGGACCCCCCCTGCACCTTGGTAATACAGTCCTCAAACACGAGCAAAATACTAAATTCCTCGGAGTTATTGCTGATGAGAATCTTAACTGGAGTAACCACATACAAGCCATTCACAGTAAAGTCAATAAGCAGTGCTGTATCATGTATCACACTCGACAGTCACTCACTATCACAGCAATGAAAGAAATCTATTATGATCTTGTTTACCAACACCTGATACACTGTCATACACTATGGGAGTAGGGTGTGTCATAGGAGGGAAGATCAGCTAAAACTAATGGCCCATCACTTTTTTGGTAGATTTTAGTGTATATAAACAGAAAATAATTTCAGTTTCAATATTTTGCAACCTTTTGCTAGGTAAATTTTAGCGTGAAATTTATCGAAAATCTAACGTACAGCTGCATTAGTGCATTACAATTAAATAGTGAACATTGCTTTCTGACTTCATTCTTTAACAACCCAATTAACAATATTTTTTTCTGTTTCAGATTCTGATGCATTTATAAGTTGATAATATTTGCGATGGCTGCTTGTGTCAGGACGAGGAACCAAAAATCCAGCCATCTCAGTCACTATCTTGGGTCTGGGAGAGAGCTCCTGAAGTCGGAGTTGCCTACATTGAGAGATGCTTTGAGATACGGTGTTTTAATCAGGCAAATCAGTGAAAAGAACCAAAGAACTTACACAAACAAAGACATTGCCAGTGATATGACCAAAGCTGTCATGGCACAGTACACTCTGGCTAACGCTCAGTTCAAGCCTCCAGTCATAACAAGTCAGAAGAAGATTAGTGAGAGACTGCTAGCCAGTTGGGAAAAGGCAAGCGATATCTCTCTTGGAAGAGGAAAACTTGCAGTTAAGGACAGCTTTGCCAAGCAACTGGACCAGTTATTTGACATAATTACTTGCAAGTGCCCAATTGTTCTCTGTCCTGAGTTTGGATGCGATCGTGACTGTAAATCCGAGGCCCACATCTCCTGTATTTGCAAGCGTGAACTGAAGATTCCTGTGATCGAACTGGCATTTGTCAAAGCACAGAGAGAGAAGACTGGCAGTATAGGACTCTCATGATTTCTAGCCAAGATATTCCAGAGTCCAAGAGACAGGAGGCTGCCACAGAGAGACAGAAGAGGAGAAGAGTTGCCGAGGAAAAGAGACTTGAGAAGGCCCAGGGTGAGGTAAAAAAGGCCGATGATTGGAGTCAAGCTGATTCAGAGTTTAATGACTTCCCCATGGCTGATCCGAATGCTGACCAGGAGAATGGTGACTTTGTCCCTAACCCAGAAAATAATGATCCCAAACCTTCCAGGCATAAGATTCGAAATAGGAAAGGTATCCCGAGCATAGCTCTGGCCAGCATGCGACACCACACTGGTCTCAGAGAAACTCCAGAGATAGCAACAGCTGCCTGGGTTGACGGTGGTTTGATAACACCTGATGATGTTCACCTGGTGATAGATCATAACAAAGTAAGGAGAGCTCAGGAGAAACTTGTCAGTAACCTAGAAGAGGAGTTTGATAAGGGGATAAAAGAAAATGGAATCAATTGTTTGTTCTTTGATGGGAGAAGGGATGACACTAGAGTGTTCATGAAAGTTGGAGATTCTGACAAGTTGTTCCCTGCCATGGTGAAGGAGGAACACTACTCCTGCTGCAGTGAACCAGGAGGGAAGTATTTGTGGCATTTCACTCCAGAGAAAGATGACATCAGGAAACCAGCTGAGATAGTGGCAGATAGCATTGTGAACTGGCTCAGAGAGAGGAACGTAGACCAGACCCTGCAGGCCATTGGAGGGGACAGCACCAACACGAACACAGGGTGGCAAGGGGGGGTCATACAGTGGATAGAGCGGAAGATTGGGAGGAAGCTGGTCTGGATTGTTTGTGACCTCCACACCAACGAGTTGCCACTCAGACATCTGATCCAGGAGCTGGATGGCAAGACTCTTTCAAACACCAGATGGTCTGGTCCTCTTGGCAAGATGCTGGACTCTGCCACTGAGTTAGAAATATATCCGAGCTTTGAAAAAATCACAGTTGGCCCACCACTCGTTGAGCTTGCACATACTGTCATTGACGACCTGAGTACTGACCAGTACTATGGTTACATGATTTGCAGTGCCATCAAAGCTGGGGTCATGCCTGATAGACTTGCTTACCTGCAGATAGGTCCAGTCTCACATTCTAGGTGGCTCACAACGGCTCTCAGGTCCTGCAGAATTTGGGTCGCTCATCATAAACTGAAAGGGAACCAGCTTCACAACCTGAGACTTATTGTCCAATTCATCGTGAGTGTCTACTTGCCAAATTGGTTCAACACCAAGGTCAAGTCATCGTTCTCCGAAGGTCCGAGGCATGTTCTCTTCCAGCTTGAGCTCCTGAGGAGTCAGCCAAGGTTGTTCAGATTGTGGAGCAGACTGTGAGGAGATCTTCCTGGTATGCTCATCCCGAGGCAGTTCTGCAGACAATGCTCTGCAGTAAGGATGAGGAGGAGAGAAGAGTGGCAGTCAAAAAGATCTTGGATATGAGACTTATGAGAGGATCTGGGCATGACGAATCAGTTGGTGACGATTCCTTCAGGGTCAGGAAGACTCCTGAAGTCAATCTAGGTGCCAAGACCCTCACTGATCTCATAGATCTGGATAACATCCAGGCTGGCAGTGAGCCCCCTCTTACCTGCAGCCTCACCAATGTTCAAGTCAGAGCTTTCCTGGACAACCCCATGCATGTCCCTGCCTGGCCCTCGCACACCCAGAGTATAGAGCGTTGTGTACAGCAAGTGAGCGAGGCCAGCAGTCATGTGTACAGCCAGGAGAGGAGGGAAGGCTACATCCGAGCTCAGGTGGTCAGCAGGGAGGTGATGAGTAGAAACAGAAGCAAGAAAGACATGTTCTTTATGGTGTGCAGCAACACCGGGTCGTAGTAGTAAAACCGGTTTTTTTATTTGATGATTTTGTTTTCTAAAGGAATATTAAATTTAATAAATGTGTCAAGATCATTCGTTTCACTATTCTGGATCATTTTCATCCTAATAAATTAACCTGATACATTTACTTTACTTTAAATAAGCTATTTAGTGGTGTTGGTAAAAGGGTGGGAATACTGAATTTTCATAAGATTTCAAGTTAAAATTTACCTCGCAAAAAATGAAAACTTTTCAAATCTGAAGATATCACATGATTCTGCACATAGAACTACATCATTAATACCATGGGCCGATTTTTCAAACTCAAAAAAAAAAAATTCGCCTCCGTATGACACACCCTAATAGAAAGAGTCACAGTACACAAAGGGATAACATCGGGCATATCATCTTCAAGTCCTTGCAGCTCTGTGGTAGACTCTGGTCTTTCCCACAGCACAGGAGGTGGGGTTACGTTCCCCATTTGACCTTCCGCCAAATCGTTTCCAAGTATGAGGTCCACTCTAGCAACAAGAAGACTTGACTCGTACTAAAACAGGCAGCTCGTGCACGCAGGCTGCGTTAGCTATCCCTCAAAAATCAAAGGAGCTGCACCTTGACACCAAAGGGAGCCCAAAACGACGTATTTGTCAGTCTTCCTCGCCGCAACAACACCCTCTTTGATGAGAGTTTGGAGACAACCCGAGTCTCTCAAAATAGTGACTGGTGTTTCGACACCATCAACTTCTACCATGCCTTTTGACAAAAGGGACGAAAGGTACCAAGGTCTGAGTCCTTCGCAAAACTCTCCTGGAAAAGATCAAAGTCTCGTGAGGCGAGAACCGAAACTGCACTCTCTCGTGCTTCACCTTATTTGACTGCAGCCTTGTCCAACAAAAATCCGCCTTATGATCCGGCTTTCCACAGAAACTAAAAGTAAATTAGAAAATTTGGACGCCCCATTAACTGGCGAACGAGTCTAGCTCCTCTTGTCATGCAAAAATTATTACACACAAAATTACCATTGTTAGTATTCCTTTGTCTCGCTTTGTGGAGAGAGGGATTAAAAGTCCTTTGAACCTGTGGGGGGGCTTAACATCATTGTTAGTCCTACCATGCCTCAAAACAAATCCATCAGCATGCTTAGAAAAAATATTACAAGTGTCAAAAGGTCGTTAGTGAATCCTGCCATGGTCGCCAAAACTGTTACACCGTCTCTTAATTTACTTTAATATCCAGGTTTTAGGCATAACCAAACAAAAAGAAAAGTGAAGTAAATCAAAAGGGAATAAAAATAAATAAAGTAAACCATTAAGAATTTAATTAAATAAAATACTAACACAATAAAGAGGCTTGTAGGCTGTCTCAACAAATTGATTCACTATCTAAACCTTTAAGACACAAATGATTCTAAAACATCGAAACATCAAAAGAATAAAAACAAAGCATTGGATTACGTTAACACTGCATAAACATATAAAATAACTAACACTGAAATTAACTATCGTGAAACAACACTGAATTACTTAAAGGCAACTAAGCAAGTACTGATGGGCACATAAGAGACATGAATAGGTACTCACATAGATATACCACATTGGTGGCTACAGGAACAACACAGAAAATAAAATAAGTATAAGTAACAGGTGAAGGGTGTCACTCAAAAGAAAGTGAACTGAATGACAAGAGGACTGGACTGAACTCCGTCTGCTGGTGGAGTACTATACAGTATATAGGGTCGGCTCCCTCCAATGTGACACGCAGGTGAAACATGGGGCGTTTAACGATGCAGGTGGTCGTTAGAGAAACAAAGAATGCTTGTTGCAATACTAAATGAAGAATTAAGATGGGCTTGAACAAATAATAACAATTAAAACCTTAACAGCACAGGGTAAGGTGACTAGATTATATAATAGTAAATATAACACATCATTACAGGAATAATATGGAACAACAAGGAAGCACTTCTACTTTAGTTTGTTCTCACCCCTGAAGATGTGAATTACACGAAAGCCCTTGAGAACTTCGTGTTTTCTTTTTCCTTGTGGTTATCAGCATATACCTGTGAGTCTTACATGTCTATATAATTATGTTTTATGCTTACAAATATTTATAGTTCGTTGTGTATTGTATGGTATGGTATTGTATTGTATTGTATGGTGCTGACAGCGTACAGCGAATGAGGGTGCGGCAAGTCCGTAGACTTGCATGGTTACTTAGGGTTCGCCACGTCCGTAGACTTGCATCGTTTTCCATCGTAAATAAAATGGTTGAATAATGCCTTCCTAAAGAAACCATCGACATAGGACCAAGATTGTTCCACTCTATGATTTTTTTGCGATTTTTCCACCAAGTTTGATGAAAAACGATTGTGCCGTTTCGGCTGCCCAGAATAGACAGACAGACAGCTAGTCCTATAGTATATTATATGTATATACTGTATATATATATATATATATATATATTTCATTAGCCCAATAAAGCACGCGGACTTCTACATACAATCAACACCTCAACCCGCCAGGATTCGAACCCACGGCCCACAAGCCTATGACTGTGACCGGGGAACGCTAACCGCTGGACCACCAGGATACTAAAAGCAGTCCTAGACTTTGTTATATTTCACACAAAGCCTGTTCAACGAGCTTATGGCGCCGTGAACCTCTTATGGGGACCACCCGTACCACTTAGGTGGTCAGAGTAACGTTTTACCAAATCCGGCTTCGAAACACCTAAGTGGTACGGGTGGTCCCCATTAGAGGTTCACGGCGCCATAAGCTCGTTGAACAGGCTTTGTGTGAAATATAACAAAGTCTAGGACTGCTTTTAGTATCCTGGTGGTCCAGCGGTTAGCATTCCCCGGTCACAGTCATAGGCTTGTGGGCCGTGGGTTCGAATCCTGGCGGGTTGAGGTGTTGATTGTATGTAGAAGTCCGCGTGCTTTATTGGGCTAATGAAATATATATGGATCCTCGTGTTTCGAAGCCGGATTTGGTAAAACGTTACTCTGACCACCTAAGTGGTACGGGTGGTCCCCATTAGAGGTTCACGGCGCAATAAGCTCGTTGAACAGGCTTTGTGTGAAATATAACAAATTCTAGGACTGCTTTTAGTATCCTGGTGGTCCAGCGGTTAGCATTCCCCGGTCACAGTCATAGGCTTGTGGGCCGTGGGTTCGAATCCTGGCGGGTTGAGGTGTTGATTGTATGTAGAAGTCCGCGTGCTTTATTGGGCTAATGAAATATATATGGATCCTCGTGTTTCGAAGCCGGATTTGGTAAAACGTTACTCTGACCACCTAAGTGGTACGGGTGGTCCCCATTAGAGGTTCACGGCGCCATAAGCTCGTTGAACAGGCTTTGTGTGAAATATAACAAATTCTAGGACTGCTTTTAGTATCCTGGTGGTCCAGCCGTTAGCGTTCCCCGGTCACAGTCATAGGCTTGTGGGCCGTGGGTTCGAATCCTGGCGGGTTGAGGTGTTGATTATATAAATATATATATATATATATATATATATATATATATATATATATATATATATACAGGTATATATATATGTGCACCTACAGTGATTTACTTGCATATATATACTGTATATATATATGCTGATAACCACAAGGAAAAAAGAAAACACGAAGTTCCCAAGCGCTTTCCTGTAATTCACATCTTCCAGCATATACCACGACCATGATTATAACACCTACGACTATGATCATAACAACCATGAGCATGATCATAACCACGACCATGATTATATCAACCATGACCATGATTATAACAACCACTACTATGATTATAACAATCATGACCATGATTATAACTGTCACGTGCCTGTAACTCTTAGGAACACGCATGCAGTGTGGTATCTGTTTACGCCTCCACTCCACACAAGCTATTAATATCTTGTTATTTTTACTATTATCTTATTGTTGTTCTTAGTTACGTAGGTTAATTGTATATCTATGTATGTCATTAATATGCATCATTTGTGTTACTCTGTTAAGTCAAACCAAGAGTAGTATTAATTAGTTATAGACTATTTGGCAACTGTCCTGGGTCACGTGAGCTAAGACACTTCTCACTCATATTCTGTGTGGCCAGAGACTCTCGCTCTCTAGTAAACCGTGGCCGGACGTTTCCACACCAACTCTAGCCTCCACACTTGCCCAGTACAGACGTGCCTTGTTCAGTCATCTACAATACCCTTGTGGTAATGTGGTATCTGGTATTTAGTGGCACATTAAGTTAGGTCTAGAAAGGTGTTAAGGAATCTCCTATTTGGTAGGAAATAACCAGTTGGTTGTGATTGCTCTGTATATATTGTAATGTCTGTGTTCAATATAGTTAATGTTAAGTAGAATTCATTTGATCTAACTCCTTAACGGTATACTTTCACCCTTCCGGCATCACTCATATTTAAATATACAATCACTTAATCCCTTAAATTCCATGGTTGCTAGACAGTACTCCTTTAAGAACATAGATTGAATTATTAAATTATCTTCCCATTTGTGACTCACTTACTCCAACTTATTCTTATTTATTCAAGTACATTCAGCTAAGTCGGTTTTTGTGGGGATAATTATTGCTGTGTTCCCTGTTTGTTCCTTTAATTGATGATAACTTGGGGTAGGTTTCACTCCCCAGGTATAAAGGATATTGGAATCACGACAAGTGGGGGCCTTGGTCCGGGAGTTAACCATTGTTGTGCCATATCAAGTGTTGTTCACTCGCCAGGTGTTGTTTTATTGCTAAGTATTTTTGGATGCAAGTTGCTGTGTTCACCGTGTTCAGTTAATTATATTGCTCCTGTTTTATTGCTTAAGCTACTGGTGAGTTAACCTTTATCTTTGTGTGCCACGTGTTTGGTTAATCCCTTGCTGTGTTTCACAGTTGATTGCATTTTAATATTATTGATTAGCTAGCTAGTTAGCTTAGCTGCCACGGTTACATATTTTTTGCTACGATTTTGAGTTCAACATGTTCGACCTGAAAAGCTTTTTGGCTTCACCTTCAGCCGAAAGACTGAAGGGGCTTACTAAGGCAGAGTGGCAATCCCTCGCTCATTATGATTTAGAAGGCAGCTCTTCCATGAATAAGGCTAGGTGAGAAGAGGCTGTCCTCAACCACCATGTTGACAGTGAAATCATAGCCCAACCGTCGGGAAATTCAGGGGAAATTGTTACACCAAGTAATTTGGCCTTACAAGTTGAACTCAAGAGGCTCGAGGTGGAGCTGGAAACTCTCAAACAACGAGGTTTGGCTCAAGGTAGTGATACTTCAACATTTAGTGTCGACAAATGTCTCGACAGTGTTCCTAAATTTAATGAGGAAGAACCAGACAAGTTCTTCTCTCTTTTTGAGAAAATTTCCCGACTTAACAAGTGGCCCGCTTCTCAATGGTCTCAACTTATTTATAGATCTTTCACTAGTAAAGCATTAGATGTGTTTTCTGCCCTCTCTGAGGATCAATGTCTAGACTATGCCCTTGTTAAGTCCGCGGTTTTGAATAGTTATAAACTTGTTCCTGAAGCCTACCGGCAACAGTTCCGAAACTGCCGGAAGACTGACAAACAAACATTTGTGGAGTTCTTCAAGCAGAAACAGGTCATTTGTCGGAGGTGGATTGAAAGTGAGTGCCCATGTAGAACATGGCAAGCTTGTTGAACTAATCCTGCTTGAGGATGTTAGAAAATGTATCCCAGGCGACATTCGAGCACACTTGGATCAGAGAGGTATCCGTACCCTGGCTGGTGCGGGTCTATTGGCTGACCATTATTCCTTAACTAATAGAAATGTAAATTCCAGGTCTTATGCTCCCATGTCCCAGTCCTTCACTTCCTTCAAGCGGCCTACACCAACATCTACATCGGGGTCCCTGCCTCTTGTCATGCCGACCCGACCCTCAGGTTCTGCACCATCTACCCCAGGTGAGCCCATGGTCCATGGGACAGGTGGATCTACCCTTACTGGTGAGAGAAACTTTGGTTGTAGGTACTGTAAGAAGCCAGGACATGTCATCAGCGACTGTCTCAAGTTAAAGAAAAGAAATTCCTCTCACCAAGGATCCCCCGCTCTTTTGGTCAGGGTGGCCGAGCAATCGGAGAAATTATTGGAGCCCTGTGTCACTGCCCTCAGTCAGACTGTTGCCCTGAATGCTTCCCCCTCTCCTATGATATCAACCTTTGAACCATTTTGTTCCCCTGGTTCCTTAGCTCTGGATCAATTCAGTCAACCCACTTCTGTTAAACTCTTGAGAGACACAGGCTCAGCCTTATCTCTTGTTACTAAAGAAGCTGCTCCATTCCTGGATTCATGCTATACTGGTAGCTGGGTGCTTGTGAACGGTTTCACCGGTGGGTCGCGTATTCCCCTTTGCCAAGTGTACCTGCGGTCATCCATAAAGTCAGGCTATGTCACGTTAGGAGTAGTAGATAGTTTACCTGTAGAAGAGGTCTCTCTATTGATAGGAAATGACCTCGTTGGGGACATGATGTTCCCTAATGTTATGGTCTCATCTTGTCCCACTGCCGAGAATAATACTATGCAGTTAGAAGTAGACTTTCCAGGGTTGTTCCCTGCGTGTGCTGTGACCCGTAGCATGAGCCGCAGTACAGAGGTAGAAGAGACTAGTGAAGTTGATGGAGTTTCCCTCCAGGACTGTGAGAAGCCCGAGGATAATCTTATCCAGCCGGACCATACTGATCTTGGTCTCAGTGAATTTTTTGAGGACTCCCCACAACCAGATAACCTCCAGATTAGGTCTGATGGAGATAGGAACCCAGATATCACTAGTTTTGGTTCCTCTCCCATCACTAGGAGTAAATTTATTGAGCTACAAGCAGGGGATCCTGAGCTAGTAGGTTTTATCAATTGGTCAGTTACTGAGTCAGAAGCTGAGCAAGAATCAAATTGCTACTACACTAGGTCTGGGGTATAAATGCCAAAGTTCCGTCCCTCCAATTCTCCTACCAATCACCCTTGGTTAGTTCATCATCAAGTTGTTATTCCCAAGCCTTTGCGGCAGGACGTAATTAGTATAGCTCATGATGGGGTGGGTGGTCATTTAGGAGTTAGAAAGACCTTTGCAAAAATTTTATCCCAGTTCTTTTGGCCTAGGACAGGGGTCACCAAACTACGGCCCGCGGGCCGGATCCCAAGTCCTTCCCCGGCTCGTGGTAGCTCCGCCTACGCTCTGACGTTACCAGAGCTTTCGTTCTGGCTTGCAAGTATTGAACAGAATGATTATGCGGCCCACGCTCGTCATTCTTTCAGTTATCCGGCCCACTGTGAAAAAAGTTTGGTGACCCCTGGCCTAGGATAAAGAAAGACCTCAGCTCTTACTGTCGCACTTGCCATGATTGTCAGGTAGTGGGGAAACCGAACCCCAGTGTTAAACCATTCCCTCTGCAGCCTATCCCAGTCATTGAAGAGCCCTTTAGTAAGGTGGTCATAGATTGTGTCGGTCCCTTACCTAAGACCCCTCGTGGTCATCAGTTCTTGCTAACCATTATTGATTGTGCAACCCGTTATCCTGAAGCCATTCCCTTGCGCCGCATCACAGCGAAGAATGTTATCAAAGCCTTAACCCACTTCTTCACTCAAGTAGGCCTTCCTACAGTGGTGCAGTCAGATCAGGGTTCCAATTTTACTTCCCGGTTGTTTAATCAGGTAATGCAAACCCTGGGAGTCCGGCAGTCGAGGTCTTCGGCCTATCATCCTCAGTCACAGGGGGTGGTAGAGAGGTTTCACCAAACACTAAAACTCATGTTGCGCACCTTCTGTCTGGAGACTGGGAAGGATTGGGACGAGGGAGTTGACCTGCTTTTGTTTGCTGTTCGGGGCAGTAAACAAGAGTCGCTAGGATTCTCACCCTTCCACCTCGTCAATGGACATGAGGCGCGAGGGCCTCTTAAGGTGTTAAAAGAGTGTTGGTTGAGTGACCAGAGGGCGACGCCCTTAGCTTCATATGTGGTCCATTTCAAGGAGAAGTTGCGTCTGGCTGTAGAACTTGCCCAGTCCAACTTAGGTGTGCTCAGGTGAGAATGAAACTGCATTTTGATAAGGCCCATCCGGCAAAACCTAGAGAATCCCAAGTGGGGGAGCAGGTGTTGGCCTTCCTGCCCTTACATGATCACCCTTTTAAATCCAAATACAGTGGTCCATATGAAGTACTAGAAAAACAGGGGGCCGTGAATTATGTAATTAGCACCCCTGAACGGCGTAAGAAAAAACGCCTTATCCATGTCAGTCTTTTAAAGTCGTATCATGTTCGTGACGAAACCCTGGGAAAACCAGTTGCTTGTGTTGATCAATCCTTGCCAACTTGTATCATTGTGCCAGAGTGTTAGGATGATAAAGATCAGTGTTTTTCTGAAATAATGAATGGGTCTAGTGTAAAAGTGGAAAACTCGACTATCTTGGAGGACCCCAGTGCTAAGTTGTGCCATTTCTATAGTAACCAATCCAATAATATAAAGTCTCTATTACAGGAGTATCTTATTATAATTGGTGATCACCCACACTCCTGTTCGGTGCTGGAGCATGACGTTGAGACCAGGGGAGCCAAGACAATCCGACAGCGTCCCTACCGTCTTAATGGCTTCAAGCGGGAGTGTGTGCGAGCCGAGGTGCAGCGTCTTCAAGAACTGGACCTCGTGGAGCCCAGCATTAGTCCATGGGCATCCCCTGTTGTTCTAGTTCCAAAGCCGAATGGGTTGATGCGGCTGTGTGTGGATTATCGCAAGGTGAATGCTGTCACTGAACCAGACGGTTATCCCCGGCCACGCATCGACGACGTGATCGACGATCTTGGACAGGCAAGGTACATGACCAAGTTGGATCTCCTCCAGGGCTACTACCAGATAAGACTGACTGAACGCTCCAGGGCCGTCTCTGCTTTTGTCACTCCTGAGGGGTTGTACCAATTCACAGTCCTTCCTTTTGGTATGCGGAACGCCCCTGCAACCTTTCAACGCCTCATGAATTACATCACGTCTGGTCTGGAAGGTGTCCGCTGTTATCTAGACGACCTCATCGTCTTCAGCAGTTCCTGGGAAGATCACATGAGTCGTCTACCAGCACTCTTCTCCGTACTGGCTGCAAGCAAGCTCACGGTGAACCTCGTCAAAAGTGAGTTCGGCCATGCCCACGTCACTTTCTTGGGGCACGTGGTCGGACAAGGGAAGTCCAGCCAATAGCAGCAAAATTGAGGCAATTCAACAGTATCCAGTGCCAGGCGATAAGAAGAGTGTGATGAGGTTGCTGGGTATGGCGGGGTACTACCGCCGTTTTTGCCCAAACTTCTCCTCCGTTGTCTCTCCCATGACTGACCTGCTGAGTGGCAAGAAAACCTTCAAGTGGACTATGGCATTACCAGGAATCTTTTGAGAATCTAAAATTCCTGCCGGCAAATGCTCCTGTACTACTTGCCCCTGACCTCCAGAAACAGTTCACTCTCCATGTCGACGCCAGTGAAACTGGCGCCGGTGCTGTGCTTCTGCAAGAGGGTGAGAGTGATCATGTGCTTTATCCACTCTGTTATTATTCTAGCAAATTTAACATATATAAAAAAAACTATGCCACCATTGAAAAGGAGGCTTTATCACTGATCATGGCACTAGAAAACTTCAAAGTATATGTTGGCAGCACTTGTTCTGCACTTTCTACTTTAGTTTGTACTCACCTATGAAGATGTGAATTACACGAAAGCGCTTGGGAACTTCGTGTTTTCTTTTTCGTTGTGGTTATCAGCATATATATATATATATATATATATATATGTAATATTCAGAAATTTCAGAGTAATTTCAAACCCCGCGCCATTGGCGATACTGAGTTTCAAGGTCGTCTGAGGGAAGACCATGCTCCCACACGTAGTGAGAGTTTCTGTAACTAGGCCTATACGATATTAAATGTAATTTACCGAGTAATAGAGACGCGAATTATGAAATTAAATATCAGTTATTAAATTAAAAGTAATCATAGATCGTTTCCCAGTCTGAAAATGTTAGGTACGTCCTAATTAAGCTGTTACTCGTCTGGTAAATAAGTCACTCTTGAAGAATGTGAACGTGTGAGAAAGCGTGGCTTGGGGAGTTGTGAGAGAGGTCAAGCTAGCAGGACCACCTCTGCGCTGTACCCAGGAGAGACGGATCGCGTGACGTGGTACCTTCGTTTATTTAACATCAGTATTAACAAATAAGTTTTATTCAATCTCAGACAAAGCTAGATAGGGCTCTAGGAACAAACGGTGATGTGAGACAATAGCTAACAGCCCAGGTTTTCCAGGGTTCTGTAGACCCCACACGGTATGATAACGTCCACTGGCGGTATGAGAAGAGTGGTGAAGCGAGCTGTATAACCGTCCACTGACCTGGGATCATACCTGTTGAGTATGCTCAGAGTTGGAGTGAAACCAGCTGTCTGGGTGCCCAACTAACGACGTGACGATCGTTTGGGGGCATCAGATCTCCTCCACCTCGGCTCACAATACCACATATCTTCAAGCAGCTTAGTGAAAACCTTTTACTAACGGGAAGCTAAAGCTTCTCTCAACTGTACAATGTCTGATTGGCTCACTCCCTTCCGTTTCATGGATGTATTGGGGATAAATCTAAGCCAGCTGAGTGAATACTGGGCCACACACTGGGGCCAGGAGTCTAGTGATACTTAGAGATACAATTTCCAAGGTTGAGAAAGGTTGGTTTGGGCCTTAAACTACGGGTGCCTGTTGGTTGTGCCTTAAAAAACTACGGAGTGCAGATGGAATCTATGTGTTAGGTTAGGAAGCATGGTTCACGGGTATTGGTGGACTCAGTAACTTCTTAATAATAGTGATAATATTTTTGTTTGTAGTTAATACTATTTTTTCAGTTACTGATGTATGGTGTGTGTAGTTAATATCTATTAAATAATTTTAATAGTAGTGTTTTTTAATGTTGTGTCACTAATTGATGCCAGAGAATGAGGGAACTGTTTTTCAGATGAGGTTCCTCCTCTCTGTTGTAAGTGATACTGTGATTTAGTTCCTTTAGTGCATTTAATATTTCTTTATAATTTCAATCTCAGGTATAACCTTTGTTCCCCAGAGTAGTGTTTAAGTTAGGTTAGGAGGTGTGCATCTGTTGGGGTAATATAATTTTGTTGAGTGCCCTGAAGGCCTATTCAGGGTGGAGTTAATAAGTTCTTATTTTTTATACCATTTTCTCAGTCCTTGATATAATTTTGTTGAGTGCCCTTAAGGACTACTCATTGTAGAGTTATTAATTTCCTATTTTTTTAATACCATTTTCTCAGTGATTGATATTATTTTGTTGAAAACCCCTAAGGCCTGCATCTGTTGGTGTAACATAATTCTATTGAGTGCCCTTTAGGCCTATTCATGGTGGAATTAATAATTTCTTATTTTTATACCATTTCTGCAGTGGTTAATATTATTTTATGAAAACCATTAAGGCCTGCTTCATGTGTGCAAGCAACACTTCTTAATACTTTGAATTTATTGTTGTCTAATGAGGCAGTGTCTCAGTTTCTAATAATTTCAATATCATGTGTAATTTTTATTCCCCAGAGTAGTGTTTTAAGTTCAGGTTAAGAGGTGCGCATATGTTGGTGTACCATCATTTGATTGTGTCCGTAGTGTTGGAGGGAATATAAGTGTCTAAATTTTACAGTGTGTCTCATTCAACTCAATCACAGATGCTATCCTTCCACGGGTCACGGAGAATTCATTTTGCTAGTAAATTTATGTGTTCTTTTGCTGGTTCGCGTTTTTTCTCAAGGTGCTTCCACTGCAATTTCCATCCACTGGTCAACAGCCAAAATGGTTCACATATGAGATCATGCTCACACAACTAATTTCATATTGCTGAATTCGAATCTGATATTTGTTTTGTTCTATCAGACCAGGTTTTATAAAAAAATCAATTGGTACAAATATTTAATATTCCATCACGTGTCGTGCAAAAGATGAGATTATCTCATGTGACTGTGCTTTCATGACTAATTTCATATTAATGAATATTAAGTGGATGTTTCATTCTACCATCAGACCTACTTTCTTAAAGAATAAAAAAAATAGTAAATATAGTAACATTATCGCGTCATGCAAGATACAATTTTAAACCTATCACAGATAAGCTCATAAAAAATTGTACCAAAAAACATAAGTTCAAATCCTTTATAATGACAAAATATGAAGTTCTAAAAGTGCTTCTGAACTTTACTCTTTCTCTTGTACAGCTTGCTCTCTTCTCGTTGCAGTGTCCAGCAATAGTCGCCCATCATGTTAGGACTGAATTGTCCCTGATATCTGCTCTCCATTATGGCGATATCTTGATGAAATCTTTCACCGTGTTCATCACTAACGTCTCCAAGGATACCTGGGAAAAATACAATATGAAAGTGGAAAAAATGCAATTTCAAGGACATGCTTGCTCCCAATGCATGATAATTCTGAAGCATGGTTGTTACGATTTCTTTGTAGTTGTCAGCACGATAGTTTCCAAGAAAATTCTTTGACACATTGACAAATGATTCCCATGCTTTTTTCTCCAGTGGGTTCAATGTTTTGGTGAATTCGCTATCATTAACTAGTATACGAATTTGTGGTCCATTCAAGACACCTGCTTTCAACTTGTCTTCGGAAACCACACCACCTAGTTTCTGAGATAAGTATAGAGTCCCAGCACCGAATTGATCCATAGCTTTGATGAAATTTTTAGCCAAACCGAGCTTTAGATGCAGTGGAGGCAAATATATCTTTTCTGGATCTACAAGCGGATTGTGAGCACAGTTAAACCTTCCAGGCGCATCTCTTGGTCTTGTCGGCCAATCCTTTCTCACATAGTGCTCTGCATCAGCTCTGCTGTTCCACAAGCACAAAAAGCACATGTGCTTTGTGTAGCTACTCTGAAGGCCCAGTAGTAAACTGATGACTTTGAGATCGCCACATATCTTCCACTGGTGTTTCTCATACTCTATAGCGGCCAACAGAATTTTCATTGTTTCATAGCTCTCAGTCATTTTTGTTGCATGTGCTATTGGGACAGATGGAAGCCGATTGCCATTGTGTAAAAGAACAGCTTTCAGAGAGTCTTTTCCTGAGTCTATAAACAGCCTCCAATCCTTTGTCTTGTATGTTTCAGACGTGTAGAGTTGTTGCATGAGAGATACTGCGTCCTCACAAAAACAAAGGTTGTTTGCCACCTTGAAAAATGCAGACAGCTGTCTATGTCGGTAACGCGCTGTAGTGATATGCACGCCATCTTCTAGCAGGTTACGCTGCTTTAGTCTAAATCCCAAAACTTCAGCCTATTCTTTTGACAAGTTTAGGTCCCTGATGAGATCATGAAGCGCTTCTTGAGTAAATAGTTTAGGCCTGGTATTTTCAGAGTCATCCTGGTAGTCGTTTTCCATTGAGGTAGAGGTAGAATCGAAATCACTCAATTCTTGTTCAGTCGGTGGATTTGGGACTGGAAGTTCAGCACTGTGAGGTACTGGTCGGATTGCAGAAGCAATATTGGGGTACTGTACCTTGCCTCGTGTCTTGATTTTTATTCCCTTAATATTTGTGAGACAGAAGTAGCAGTCACTACTGTGGTCTTTAGGTTCACGCCATATCATTGGTACAGCAAACGGCATTCCTGAACTTCGTTTACCACACATCCACTCGCTTAGGTGGTTAACACAAGACTTACAGGCTACATGAGGTGCCCATTTCTTGTCTTGGTCACCCAAATGACATTTGAAGTAACTTTTGTAGTTCAGTCGAACAGCTTTTGTGATTGGTTTCTTAAGGCTACCAGGAGTGAAGGCACCACATATGTAGCAAAAACTGTCAGCACCGTTCACACACTTGCGACGTTCCATGTTTTGTTAATTTCAGAGTAATTACAAATCATGCAGGTGTAGATATGCAATATCATGAATCAGCAAACTGAAACAAACAAAAAAGCACAAATCAGGACAAAATAATTGCATAAGTGGAGCCAATGAGCATATAAATTACTGTATGAATAGCATGGTACACTAAATATATAGATATGCTGGTTCTGGAAAACTGAGCCTGATACAGCTATACGAATGTCATAATTGAGTTCAGCACATACAATTACACTAGAATCAGACTGTTTTGATCCAGAACCATGAGAATTTTTTTTCTATGTTGACCAGTGTAATTAATAAACCCCAAGTCAAGTGAGAAATTAAAGTTCCAGTATTTCCGACCGGTTGCACACACACACACACACACACATATATATATATATATATATATATATATATATATATATATATATATATATATATATATATATATATATATATATGCTGATAACCACCAGGAAAGAAGAAAACACGAAGTTCCCAAGCGCTTTCGTGTAATTCACATCTGAAGATGTGAATTACACGAAAGCGCTTGGGAACTTCGTGTTTTCTTCTTTCCTGGTGGTTATCAGCATATACCTAGATCACGCGCACCTACAGTGATTTACTTGCATATATATATATATATATATATATATATATATATATACTTCATTTTTAGTCCATTTAACACGCGGACTTTGAACATATAATCAACGACCTCACCAGCAAGGAATCGAACCCTCGACCTACTGGGTGTGACTAGGGAACGCTTACCGGCTAGGCCACAAGGACACTAAAAGCAGTTCTAGACTCTGTTATATTTCACACAAAGCCTGTTCATCGAGCTGATGGCGCCGTGAACCTCATTGGGAAACTGCCCGTGCCTCGTATGTGGTGTCAGTAGCATTTTACCGAATCCAGCTGGTATGAAACGCGAGGTACATATATATACTTCATTTTTAGTCCATTTAACACGCGGACTTTGAACATATAATCAACGACCTCACCAGCAAGGAATCGAACCCTCGACCTACTGGGTGTGACTAGGGAACGCTTACCGGCTAGGCCACAAGGACACTAAAAGCAGTTCTAGACTCTGTTATATTTCACACAAAGCCTGTTCATCGAGCTGATGGCGCCGTGAACCTCATTGGGAAACTGCCCGTGCCTCGTATGTGGTGTCAGTAGCATTTTACCGAATCCAGCTGGTATGAAACGCGAGGTACATATATATACTTCATTTTTAGTCCATTTAACACGCGGACTTTGAACATATAATCAACGACCTCACCAGCAAGGAATCGAACCCTCGACCTACTGGGTGTGACTAGGGAACGCTTACCGGCTAGGCCACAAGGACACTAAAAGCAGTTCTAGACTCTGTTATATTTCACACAAAGCCTGTTCATCGAGCTGATGGCGCCGTGAACCTCATTGGGAAACTGCCCAATAAAGTGGGTTCGAATCCTGGCGGGTTGAGGTGTTGATTGTATGTAGAAGTCCGCGTGCTTTATTGGGCTAATGAAATATATATGGATCCTCGTGTTTCGAAGACGGATTTGGTAAAACGTTACTCTGACCACCTACGTGGTACGGGTGGTCCCCATTAGAGGTTCACGGCGCCATAAGCTCGTTGAACAGGCTTTGTGTGAAATATAACAAAGTCTAGGACTGCTTTTGCATCCTGGTGGTCCAGCGGTTAGCGTTCCCCGGTCACAGTCATAGGCTTGTGGGCCGTGGGTTCGAATCCTGGCGGGTTGAGGTGTTGATTGTATGTAGAAGTCCGCGTGCTTTATTGGGCTAATGAAATGTATATGGATCCTCGTGTTTCGAAGCCGGATTTGGTAAAACGTTACTCTGACCACCTACGTGGTACGGGTGGTCCCCATTAGAGGTTCACGGCGCCATAAGCTCGTTGAACAGGCTTTGTGTGAAATATAACAAAGTCTAGGACTGCTTTTGTATCCTGGTGGTCCAGCGGTTAGCGTTCCCCGGTCACAGTCATAGGCTTGTGGGCCGTGGGTTCGAATCCTGGCGGGTTGAGGTGTTGATTGTATGTAGAAGTCCGCGTGCTTTATTGGGCTAATGAAATATATATGGATCCTCATGTTTCGAAGCCGGATTTGGTAAAACGTTACTCTGACCACCTACGTGGTACGGGTGGTCCCCATTAGAGGTTCACGGCGCCATAAGCTCGTTGAACAGGCTTTGTGTGAAATATAACAAAGTCTAGGACTGCTTTTGTATCCTGGTGGTCCAGCGGTTAGCGTTCCCCGGTCACAGTCATAGGCTTGTGGGCCGTGGGTTCGAATCCTGGCGGGTTGAGGTGTTGATTATATATATATATATATATACTATATATATATATATATATATATACTGTATATATATATATATATGAGTATGTGAATTTATGTGTACTTTTGGATGTGTTTATGTATAAACGTATGTGTATTTATTTTATATTGTTTATGTTTATATGTTTACTAGCAGAATCGCCCCCCCCCCCCCCCCCCCCGGGCGGCTCATCCGCTAGGCCACGGTAGGACGCTACCCTCCGGGAGGCTCCACATTGTCTCACTGTTCAGTCCCCAAAATTTCTTCTTCCATCAATAGTTCATTAACGGTGTATATAAGTTCCACCATGTTCTTCACTACAACGGTACAGCAAAGTATACGTTTTTAGCATTAAACTGTCATTATTTTATTGTCTAATCATCACTACATATAGCACCACCCATCATCACTACATATAAAACCATCCATTATCACTACATATAACACAATCCATCATCACTACATATAACACCATCCATCTTCACTACAGATCGGTAAAGTAGTTTCCGAGATTCTCATGCGGACATACTGTACACACATACACACACACACACACACACACACACACACACACACAAACAGACAGACTTCTTTGTTTTATATAGATAGCTAGATTGTCTAATCATCACTACATATAACACCATCCATCATCACTACATATAACACCATCCATCATCACTACATATAACATCATCCATCATCACTACATATAACATCATCCATCATCACTACATATAACACCATCCATCATCACTACATATAACATCATCCATCATCACTACATATAACACCATGCATCATCACTACATATAACATCATCCATCATCACTACATATAACACCATCCATCATCAATACATATGACATCATCCATCATCACTACATATAACATCATCCATCATCATTACATATAACACCATCCATCATCATCACTACATATAACACAATCCCCCTACAGATCGGTAAAGTACTTTCCGAGATTCTCATGCGGACACGCACACAAACAAACAAACATACAGACATGCTTCTTAGTTTTATCTATATATATAGATTGGTGTTCAGGCGCTGTACAGTGTATGAGTAATTGAATGAATAACGCATACCTACTTTTGTGTTTTGGAAACGAGGAGTCATTCTTTTCTTGGCATCGATCTGCACAATCCCCCATGTACACATGTTTGTTTGCGGTTAGGTACACCAGCGTTATATAGTAAGTTTTACTGAAAAGTGCAGTTCCGTAACAGCTTCACTGCGACCTTGAAGCCATTATGCAGCCTACTAGCCCGCTTCAGCCTGCAAACTAGCAAGTCTACCAGCAGACACAGAGGCAGGCAGACTTTATGAGGAACAGCTCTGGGAGTCGGCATGTACTGTACTTGCAATATATATCCTTTGTGACAAATGTCCTTTGCTCGTACGAGAGAGAGAGAGAGAGAGAGAGAGAGGGAATTTCTCCTTCACACATTCTTACCTTCCCTGACTCTGTGCATTCATCAAAACCACCAAATTACCACAGTCCTTCTTTACTCAACCATCTTTCGTGAAACACTATTATTTGTTTTCTGGTCCATGCTATCTTAGTCCTTACTGACACATAACATCTTTAATAATTATGTGCCACTTTTCCTTACGAGAAATGTATTTTCTATTAATGATTCGAAACAGTTCATTGAATATCCTTGGAAGATCGGTGGTTCTAATATGTTTTGTGAATGACTCATATATTTACACTTTAGTATCCCTGAAGAATAATTTGTAACACTTTCGAAATCCTTGAGGTTCATCTTCCATCTGTCCAGACATTTGTATTGTCTATATGCTGTTTAATTGTATACTGTACAGTGTGTTTCTCTGTGATCATTAAGTCGGGTTCAATACGTCTTTCGAGTAATATATTCTAAGACGCGCAGCATGTAAGTTCGTGTCTCCGCCTTGAGTAGCATCTGTTTGCTTCAGTTGTACACCAGAGCATGATTTTCATTTAAGATCATGAAAGTTTGGACAGAGAGAGGAATTTGAGTATGTTTACAGTCGCAGATCTCAAGGTGATGGCTTGAGTTACGGTAGATGTGGTGGGCGATGGAGAGTGGGGGCTGTGTGGGGAGGAGCTTGTGGTGTGGGGAGGGATGTGGGAGGGAGGGATGGGGTGTGGGGATAGATATCTTGTGTGGAGAGGTGTGTGGTGTGTTGAAGGATGTGATGTGGGGAGGGGTGTGGCGTTAGGATGGATGCGGTGTGAGGAAGGATATGGTGTGGTGAGGGTCGAGTGACATGGAAAAGGATGTGGTGTGGAAAGGAATGTGGTGTGGGGAGGGATGTGGTATGGGGAAGGATGTGATGTAGCAAGGGATGTGGTGTGGCTCTGGACGTAGTGTGGGGAGGAGCATATGGTGTGGGGAGTGATGTGGAATAGGGAGGGATGTGGTGTGGGGAGGGATGTGGTGTGGGAAGTGATGTAGAGTGGGGGAGGGATGTGGAGTAGGGAAGGATGTGGTGTGGGGAGGGATGTGGTGTGGGGAGATATATGGTATGGGGAGGGATGTGGTGTGGGAAGAGATATAGTATGGGGAGGGAGGTGGTATGGACAGAGGCGTGTGTTGTGGAGAGGGATGTGGTTTGGGGAGGATTATGGTGTGGGGACGGATGAGGTGAGGGAGGAATGTATTATGAGAAGGAATGTGGTGTGTGGTATGGTAAGGGGCGTGTGTTGTGGGGAGGGATGTGGTATGAGAGGAATGTAGTGTATGGAGGGGTATGGTGTGGGAAGGGATGTGGTGTGTGGAGGGATATGGTGTGGGGAGGGGCGTGAGGTATGGGGAGGTGTGTGTAGTTTCTACCTGTAGATTTCACTGCAACATCTCATTTGGTTTCAGTAGTTTCGTACAGTAGTGTGATGAACTTTGGGTTTCAGCTGTGTCTTTATAACTCATGGGAGGGTGGGGGGGGGGTCTGTTTTACGAAGTGGTAATGATAATTAATTGCTCATCATCAGGTTATGTAAGATTAGGATGGATTTGTTTAGTTAGGTACGATTAGGTATGATTAGGTTAGGTTATATCTCGTTGGGATAAAGTATAGGTTAAATTTGATTGTGCCAGTTTGATAGAACAAACGCTTTTCTTTTTACTGTAGAGTTACAACACCGAATTGATAGTATTGTGTCAGGGAGGTGTGAGTCACCTGTGTACTGCCTGTGTGTTATCACCTCACGACACACCACCGGACCACTGCACGTAGGCTCCTATCTCTTCATATCCTGTCACGTAGAGTGCCCTTCCCAGGGGGCTTGATTCACCCCGGAGGTCAGGTGACGGTGACGGTAAAGTTGTTGGAAGTCTCACCGAAATAAACCCGTTGTAGCAGATTGACGTACTATACATGTTTATGTTTTAATATATTTTAAGCTTTTCTAAATCCTTGGTCTAATTTTTCAGAGGATTATTGTTTCATAAATGGATTTTCAGTATTAAGAAGTTATACTT